>CM046455.1:85684968-86089968 GCA_025506515.1 Flaveria trinervia | reverse complement strand
AATTATTTTGAATTTCAAATCCTGTAAAAAATATTGAATTACAAATATAATTTCTTGAAATCGAATAGAAATTCAATTCCAAAATTTAACTAATTATGCGAACCAAACGCCACTTTACTTTTTTTCGTTTACTTTTGCAACTAGATATATAAATTTTTAACTGATTTTATTATTATCATTTGGTTGAATTGTTCTGAACTTTTGATTGTTAAGTTTATCTTTTTGACTTTTTAGTTAAGAATTTTTAAATTCACTGATATCTTAAATAGTTATAATATTTAACGCATTAAATCTTTAAACGTCAAATATCAAGGACTAAATGTTAATTAAATAAAATAAGATAATTATTAACTGTTTGGATGAGTTTATATTAAAGTATTAAACTAGGATTGAACTTTTTCCACTTGTTTAATTACTTAATATTGTTTAAGACAGATAGGGTGGTATTTCTTTATTATAAACAATGTTGTTTGACCAATATAACAAAAAAAAAAACTAGTAGTTTCTCATATAAACATCAGTGTTCTTTATTGTATTTATATCGATCCAGCAAATATACGTCTGTTTAACGTGTTTTAATTTTTGTTTGATAGATTTTGTAAGTTTCTTCTAGACACGCTTACCACTTGACGGATACTCCCACTAGTTTATCTTTTTATAAAGTGTTACGTTAGGCTTCTTTTATAAAAAAATAAAAATAAAAATAAAAAAAACAAAAGGAAAGATGAAAGCAAGCCACATCGCATATACGACAACACGAATCTCTACTACTTAAACACCCTTCGTCCCCAATACATCCTCATTCACATTTCTCACATCTCTAAAAACTTCAATACCTCCATTAATCATCTGCAACAACAACAACATCATCATCATCATCATCATCAACAACAACAATCATGTGCGGTGGTGCTATCATCTCCGACCTCATCCCCACCTCTCGCCGCCTCAAACCCACCGACGTCTGGCCCAATTCGTCCACCGTCTACCCTAAATTCAACCCCTTCGAATCACAATTCAACCACTTCGAGTCACAATACAACCACTTCGTCAATCAAACTGATTCTTCTCGCAAGCGGTCGATTTCACCATCAGGCAAGACACCTTTTACTCCAATTTCACTTTCGTGTGTTCGTTTTTAGTGATTTTGTTGTTTGTTCTCACGGGCTTTTCGTCGAACAGGTGGTGGGCATGAGGAAAACAGGAGCTGTAAGAAGAAACAGAGGAAGAATTTGTACCGTGGGATACGGCAGCGACCGTGGGGCAAATGGGCCGCTGAGATTCGTGACCCGAGGAAAGGGGTTAGGGTTTGGCTGGGTACGTTCAACACTGCAGAAGAAGCTGCTAGAGCTTACGATAAAGAAGCTCGTAAGATCAGAGGAAGAAAAGCAAAAGTTAACTTCCCAAACGAAACCGATTCCAATTACGATCATGACTCTCGCCGGAAAAGTTCCCACACCGGTGCCGGAGTTCTTAACGATGTTACTGTAGGATTTTCCGATGAAGAAATGAAGGGGTCGGAATTGGGGTTTGCTCCGGCGACGGTGAAAGCACAAGTGGTGTGTGAGGAAGATGAAGTGCAGAAGCTGTCGGAGGAGCTTATGGCGTTTGAATCATATATGAAGTTTTATGATATTCCGTATCTTGAAGGGGGGTCGACGGTGGCTCCGGCGAGTACGGACGCCGGAGCTGACGGTGGTTCGATGGACCTCTGGTGTTTCGATGACGTTGAGTGAACACGAGATTCATCTTTATGTTTGTTGGTTAACTTTAAATAAAGTAATTTTTCATTGTAATTTCGTAATTTGAGGTCTCTGAATATTTTGCAAGAAATGTAAATTACGTTGATTTCATATTTTATAGTTATTTTTAATAATTATATTCAAACTACTGTTATTTCCTTAAAACCTGATTAGACTTGGTTTAGGGACGTTAAAATTGGTTATTGTTAATTAGAACAACTAGGTTAATCGTAACCTGAAATTAAACTCGTTTTTAAAGAAAACCATATCTCACAATTGTTAGTAATTACAATTTTATAGTTTGATTGTGTAGAAATGATAACTTTATGAAAATCAAAATATCATATTTTTATTATTTATTACTAAATTGGGGGTTTTTGGTCACAAAACCGAACTCATATGATTGTCACGATGAGGAGAAATATGGAATAATCGGCAATGGAATCATAGGAAGGGAGGACGCGATGCTAAATTGTAAAATGTCTAAAATAACTCTTCGGTGACACTATAGCCATTGACATAAAGTTTTTAACTAAAAGTTAAACGCGTTTTTTTTCAACACCTTTGTAATATTCATGTTACCTGTAAAGGGCGTCTTTGGAGATGGTCTAAAAGACGTTTTTATTCTACGTTGATGACATATTCATGTTACATGAAAAGGTCATATGTTCTTTTTGTTTTCCAGAAAAAAAGGTCAAATATATGTGGATTGGTTGTGTCACTTGTCTCCTTGCTGAGTGACTGTGTGACCGTGTGGGTTTACAGAATATGATTATTAAATGTCTTAAATTAATTAATGATATAATTAATAATGGCTGGTTCAAAGAACATGCAACTTGCTTATACTGTTGATATTTTTCTTTTACGGTACATGGTTTTGAACAAAACCCATCAAAGATAATTCTGTGGGAAATATGACGCAAGGGAATACGTTAACGTGTCCTTTTATATTAACAAGTTGGTGCGTAAAGAAATAAAGGAACTAGATAAATTTATTACTTTAAGCTTGGGAATAAGTCAAAATAAAAAAGTTAATTCGTATTCTAAAAGGTTTATAATACACAAAAGATAATAATAATGTACTTTTATGGCTCAAATAGAAAAATAAATCTAAAAATGGAAAAAAGTTAGTAAAAAGTTTATTTTAGTTATAGACACTTTTGTTGAATTATTTTTAATCTTATTTTCTAAGCGTTTATAAATTTTATGTTGATATTATTTTTTTATAACAATTACACAATTAAAAGAAGTGTTTTATCTTTAAAACATGAATAGTATGTTATGAATAATTAAAAAATATATGTTTTAAAACTCATGAAATATACATTTTTGTTATGTCTTTAATACAATTCATTGTGCTTGTAACACCCGGCCCCTCATAGGCTCATACCACAAATATATTGTCAGTTTTGTCCCGAGAAGCTCACGAATTTGAATTGTTGCTACCTGAGCACGCTTAATTGTGAAGTTTTTCTCTTATTCATAGTCAACGCGCTCAAATCACGTTGGTGATATTAGACATCGGACATTCCTTATGAACCAACAATCTTTTCTGTCTACGGCCGATGTGTGATTTGTGTATGGTATCACAGTGTTTTTATAAACACTATTGTGTTTTTCTAAATTAACTAATTTTAAAAAACATAATGATGAAATAATTACTAATTAATCTACTACATTGAAACAATAACAAAATAACACAAATGGATACAGATGTAAAACACAATGATAATACGTCTCATTGTGGTTTTTTGCTCGTCATTGTGTCATCCAAGACACAATGAGTTCTGGAAAACATATTTATGAAATTATATTTTTGTATGCCTAACAAGTTACATACTATATAAAAAACCATAATAAAAATAGCACGAAGTAATGTAAAATGTAAAACATAATTATGGTGTAAACAAATGATAATCCTTTGTCCTATGTCCATTCTAACTGTTGAATAAAGATAGGGAAAAAACTTTCACCAAGTCTAGGTCCAGATATAGATATTAGCTCTGTTTTTTCGTTATTCTAGAGTCAGTATTTTAAATTGCTCGTGCTGAATCAGTTAAGAGATTCGGATGAAAGGTTTTTGAAATGAAAGCTTTGTAGCAAGGGTAGAGAAGAAGAGAAGCAAGCCACCTTCCCAAGCTAATCAAATCATCTCGGTAACAATTGATTAACATTCATCCCCTGTGAACAGAATGACTTGCGGGCCTGACACTCCTTTTGATGTTAACAATGTCAATTAACATTGTCTTGCAACACAAGGTATGAGAATATTTGTGATTAAGTGCGGTAGAGTAAATAGTAGTTTTTTTTTCTTTCAATTATTGTTGTTGCTGTTGAGGTTAACCATTCATCCTTTCATCTACCGACGACTAAACCAGTTTAGTCGAGACCAAAAAATTTTTCTTTTAGAGTGGTTAGCTCTGTCATGCCTTATTCCTTTGGCTCTAACTCCTTCTTAACTTTATAGCCTCATAAAATATATGACACACTAAATTGATATTTGATATTTGATATTATACCATGTCATATTGGATACAACAATCTCACGTATTTAACATAATAACGAAAATATCCACTCTTTTAAAACAATAGAATGATATATGTATAACTTAAAATAGTTTTTTTAGTTTTTATATTAAATATATTTTTACTATAATCCATCCTAAATAATGCACATTGATATAAACGTAAATATACCCTTACGCTGCATTTTGGTTGGAAGGAATTAAATGGAAATGAGAAATTAGTATAATTTTCAAGTAAAATTATATTTGAGTGAGTAACTAAAAGTAAACTCAAAGTAATATTTCACCTTAAATTCTCTTGGTTGTGTGATTTCAAAATCCTTTCACTTAAAGAGAGAATTTGAAATTACACAATCAAAGAATTTGAGATGAAACATTCACTTGAGTTTTACATTTCATTACTAACTTAAACATAATTTACTTAAAAATTATACTAGTTTCTCAATTCCATCTCATTACATCACATTTCTTTCAACCAAACGTAACCTTAAAACAAAAATAAGTGTTACAATTTGTAAATAGTACCAATTCTAAATTGATTTCTAGAAACAAAAGAGATTGTAATTTATGTTTCCTATGGGTAACGGGCCCCTGGTTTGACGGTCCAACATGTGCAAATTATGGAAGTAGCTGCCGCTAATTATTGTTTATTACAATTTTTGACAATTTTTTATGCGTCCTAAATATGTATTATATGGATAGAACAAATAAAACATATCAAAATCATTAGTTTTATAAATATTTTATATTTTAAATTTTGTTAGTCATTGATGAAATAAAAATATAATTTTTAAAATTATAACACATAATAAAATTAAAAATTATTACTCTATATAATATAAAATATATGTGAAATCATATAATTTAGTTTGTATTAATAAGTTATTATAATATAAACATTTAAATATTTAGATGTTTAATAATTTAATTTAGTTATTTAAAATAATTATGATTTAACATGAGAGAGATAAAAGCCTACAAGAAACACACACACACACACACACACACACACACACACACACACACACACACACACATATATATATATATATATATATGAATATTTATTTTAACATATTTTAGTTATAAAAGAAAGTCAAATTAATTGTATTTATAATTTTTTTTATTTTTTATGACTGAGAGGCGGGAACATGATTTTTTTTAATATGCTAGAACGATAACACGTGTCATTTGCTATGCTAAAATAATTACATGTGTTTTAAGAAAATCTTTTTTATTATATGTTATAGATTATAGATATAGATATCACATTATAAATCTACACCAACTATACGCTTTATATATCATTATACGTGACGTATATGGTCAAATACACTGAAAACGAAAAAAAATTAGGGGGGTTGTCAAAGGACTATATGCATCATATAGCCATATACGGCCCAACAAACGACACATATAGGGTTATACACGCGTATAGTAAATTTCGACACTGGCTACAAGAAAAAATTCAAGGGATTGTCAGAGAGGTTATATGCATTGTATAAGGCTATATGTGCATACAACTCACCTATACAACGCATATAATGCTATACGACCAGTATAAAAATCTAGAGTGTTAATTTTTAAGGTTTGAGTTATATGAATGCCTTGACGTGATGACTCCATGTCGACTTCATTGGCGAGTTATGTCGGTGGCTTAGCCCCTAGTTCCAACTCAATGCGATGATCCCCAGAGAAGGCCACAATACATCTCCATCATTATTCTCCCCCCGGGGCTATTCACAAAACGTGGTGTGGGACATCTGTCGGCGACAGGTTAATTTCGAGTCCAGTGGCAAAACAAGCCCCTTAGGGAATCATAAAATTAACAGATAATGTGGGCCCAACTTATCATAATCAAAGTAAGATCTCAATGGTCGGACAACTTCGACTTTCGACATGTCTTTTGCTCCAGCAAGGCAAGTACGAACTATTTGCCGCTTCGTGGATCCATAGATTGCAGAACTTTCGAGATGCTTCCTTGCGAAACAGACCCATGGGATGTAGCCTTCCTAGCCGCGTGCATCCTACCTTCTTCAGACATTTTTTTATTTTTATAAGAGGGGGTTATAATAATCATTTAGAAAGCGTAGTAGTTTTTAACATTGATAGTATTAAGGATCAAACGTTTTATAACCAAATTATTAGTGAAAACTATTAGTATAGAATATGAAAACTTAAAAGCCAAAATCGTCTATTTTAACTTTCATTTATTTTTAAAATTGTTGCTTAGAAATTAATGGGAAAATATCACAGAATAATAAACAAGTTTCAAAAATGTTCTAATTTAGTCACTCATGTATATTTTTCTCAAACTGGACCACCAAACGATCAAATCGCGTCATTACCAAATTTTGTCATGACAAGAAAGTAACGATGGAAAAGACATAGGAGTCAGAATTTTCAATATATAAAGTTATATTAAAAAAACAAAAAAAAACATGTTAATTATGAAAAATAGTACCTAAAGTTTACGTCATCGTTCTGTATCAGCATCAAAAGATAGAAAAAAATATTTTCTAACTGAATCCAAAAATATAACATACTAGAAAATATGTTATGACTTTTAATTTGTATAAAATATAAAAACTTAGTGATCTAATTGGAACACTTTTAAAACTTGAGTTACCTAATTGAAACACTTTTAAAAGTTGGTTACTATTTTACAAAGTTATCCCGAAATTAAAAAACACAGTTCAACTTTCAAGTAAAGATAAGTCAACTATAATAACACTATATGAAAGCATACAACATATGGTTAGCGTGACATGTTACAACTTTCGCTTCAAGAACATAACTTACTATGTTCCTACATTTCCTTAAATGACTCGTTAAAGTATCAAGTACCGATTTAAGGTACCATTCTTCACGCTCTTTAACGAATAGCAACGTATAATCATGATACAAATGACGTTTGTATAAATCTACGCAAACCTACAAGATGGCCACCTGAACATTCTTATCAGTTGCCACACGCGTGTGCCACTTAATCTACATGCTCCTATTATAAAGCGGGAATGAAGCAGCCACTTTGTAATCCTCTCTCTCAAGGTGCCGGTGTTGGATGAGTTCACCACTTCCTTGATGGGGTCTCGGTTTAGGAACCATTCGGGGAACATGTTGCATGGTTGGGTCGTTTGGGTGGCTGCAGTGACCCAGTTTCACCAGGAATGCAACTGTTGTACCCTTACCCAACCCTCCACTCTCGATCCAAATGTGACCTCCCATAAGATTTACAAACCTGATAACATATATTTATTAACTATTGTTGGAAGATTATATATAATACAAAAGCAAGATTTTAGTAATGAATATTGGGATTTTTATTACCTTTTGCAAATTGCAAGTCCAAGGCCTGCACCACCATTACTTCGGTTTGATGCGCTGCGAGGCTCTGAAAATTTTGTGAAAATGTGCGCAAGGTCTTGTTGTTTGATGCCAGACCCAGAGTCCTTCACCTGCATTGATATCATACAAGGTTTTAATTTGTTTGGCAAATGTGTTTTGGATTATTCATATTTCAAAGGAATACAATAATAAATTAATGTCAGATGAAAACATAAGGTGATCGCCAGAGGTGGCAAGACGGAGCGGGTTGTGTAATGGCTGAAAGTGGGTTTAGCACGGAACAGAATAGGAGATTATGTGCATGTTAGTCCTACGTTTGTGTATTTTTAGTAGGAACTATGCATGAAACATGATTACTTTGTGTGTAATTTATATTTGCAGGGATGTGACGGAAGATTACGTTCATGCCAATCAAATCAGGTAGATTGGGTTGAGTGGCACCATTGTTTTAGAAGTCGGTTGAGGCGTGCCTTGAGGCGAGGCGCCTAGAAAACGTGTTTGAGGCGGCACCTCAGGGGATTATTTGGTACGTGTGCCTCATGGGGCTGGGGCGTTAAGAAAGGGTGCACCTCAGGTGCGCCTCAAGGGGTTTTTTGTTTGTTTTTGATGTTTTAACTCTTTGTGTCAATTTCAAATATTTCATGTCTTTTTAATATGTATTTTTAATGTTTTTGATAAATCCGATAATGAAATTAGTCTGTATTTTATTTTGTACAAGATATATAATTTTTATATTATTTTTTAATTCCGGCTCGGGCTTACGCCTTGGTTCGCCTCAAGGCTTACGCCTCATGAGGCGAAGGGAAAATGCCTTGAGGCTCAATTCCGTACTTTAAAACCTTGAGTGGCACACTGATTTTGGTCCATTTGAAGACTTTTTATATATTGTTAGGAATTGAACATTTGCTAATGAACACTAATGACAACACTTGGCTCAGTAAGTTGAATGTACCAACCTGCACAAGTAGGTAGAACAAACCATCTGTCAACGTAGGGCAAAATTCAGAAGTTTGCCACTCCTGAAAATACCCAGGACTCAAAATAGAGGCCTGAATCGAAACATGACCTCCCTTGGTGAACTTAACCGCATTGCCAACGATATTCAAGATTATTTGCATAAGGCGTTTTTCATCACCAATGCCATAAACAGGTAGGCCCAGCTCACAATTCAATGTCATGGATGTGTTTTTCACAGATGCAATAGGATTTATCAATCCGACAACCTACACACAACAATCAATTATGGTGAGCATATTTGTGCATGCCACATATGTTAGACGTGGCAATTTCGACCTATATACTTTTGAACGGATTGATTTAGTTTATGTTTATATTTAATAGGTTAAGATAACTAGCCAAAAAGGAAACATGTCAAATGGGTTAAATGGTTCCACAGTCGCCTAAAGTTCATTTTTAATGTTTAAAACCACATCACATTATTCTATAAATTAAATTATTACAAAAACAATATATGCAATCATATATGACATACTAACTATTTATAAAATCGACAAAGTGCATGGAAATGCACCCAACATCACTTCTAATGTTATGTCGACTTTAAAACTTACGTTATGATGTAAGCACGTGCAAAACTTACCTTTTTTATGCAAAATGTGTAAAAACTAAAAACGTTGTAAGGTTTGATTCATTGCCATGCTGAAAGTGTTAAAAGCTGGGTAAATCTTAAGGTAATCTTACAAAGTTAAGGACATGAAAAGATACATTTACGCTCTTTAGTAGGTTATATCAAAAGGTATATTTTAAAATCCAACACGTGCAACAAGTGTAAAGTTGGATCACTTTTGTTATCTTTTCCCTTATAATATTAGATTCTTTCGAACAAAAGTGTTTTTGGTTAACCCAAACCGACCCAACCCATACCAAAAGTTACAAATTTGACTTGTTACCCAACCGGCCCATTTCACCAATTCAAGCAGGATGTTACCTCTCTGAAGAGCTCATGAAGGTTGAACACTTCATTTTTAAGTTCTAGGCTACCATCTTCTAGCCTAGAAAGGTCAAGAACATCATTGACAAGTGCTGCTAAAAGATTGCTACTTTTCAGTATGGTTTCTATCATGGCCCTTTGATCTGGAGTAAGTTCGGTTTCTAGAAGAAGCGAAGACAATGCTATAATTGCATGCATAGGTGTACTCATTTCATGATTCATGACAGCAAGGAAATCATTACGAGCATGGATAGCCATCTCTGCTTCTTGTCGGGCCAAGTTCAAAGCAAAATTCTGATCCATGAGCTGGTCACGGGCCCTCATAGATTCTTCAAGAATTGCAGCATGAGAAAGAGCCACAGCAACCTAAGAATCAGTTCACAGTAAGTTTGCTATGTAGATATAAGAAACAGAAAAGAAAAAAAAAACATATGTTTTGAAACAAACAATAGTAGTCCCGGAAGATTATGATTATACACCTTGGTTATATTTTCTTGATACTTTTAAGAACGTCTGGTTGCTAAGATATATCTAAGGGGTTGCTCTTGATGCCAATATTGATCAACCATAGGATGAATAACATAGGTTTATATATTTGTAGCTATAATCAAAATATTTAGGTAGAAAGCAACCAACCTGGTCAGCAACAACAGTTACAAGTTCCAATTCATGATCCCGCCACTTTCTTACACCATTTAGAGGAAGAATCAAAACCATGACAGCATAACTTTTTGCGGAGTGATCAGGCCAATTGTCAATTTCAAAATTTGATAGATGCAAAAGAGGAACACGAACAGCAACTACTTCAGGTGGAATGTAAGATCCCACAGGGGTTCTAATCCTAGCCAGTGGACAATTATGTGGAATCCTTATCGCTTCAGCACTATTGAACACCTCAGTGATGATTGGAAGATTACTGGGAACACTGGACCCAAACGGTATTAAATTATGCAAAGAATGAGAAAGCTGAAGAACCATACCCTTGCTTGATGGCATCCACAACACACATTCCTCAAGGTCTAAAGTCCTACCAAGCTCAATGAGCGTTGTTTTCAATATTGTGTGTCGATCAAGAGTGCTTCTAATTTCATGTGTAAGCATTCTAACATGCCTTCCGGTCTCTTCTTGCTTTATAATCAACCCCATCTCCCGATCAAGATCTTCAGCTCTTTGTTTCAAAAATGATTCTCTTGTTTTAACACTCAATAAGTCGGGTATAATATGAACAAGCATCAATGCAGTCACACATGATACGAAAGCTGTAGACAGTTTTGCTACAGTCATTACAATAGCAACAGTTTTGGAGTGTGACGAAAATGTCCAAAGATTTATAAAGTGTGTCGCTCCACATAGAACAATAAACGCACCAAACTGCATAAGCACCCATCTATATGGAAAGAAGGCTGATTTCTGGACAAAATATATAAGTTCCAATGGAATGGAGAAATAGGCAAAGGCAATAAAAAAATCAGATATGTACTGATACTTCACTAGAAGCTCATCAGCAGGCCATTGAGTTTCAAAGCAATCACACGAATCCATCCTTCGTTCACAGCTTCAAGAAAGCTGAAACATAAATCACAGTCACCTCAGTTAACAAAATTAACATAACTCTATCCTCATTCTAACCAATTCTAATCAATTAAGGATTAATCATGATCTCTGTTAAATTAATGTTCTCCATCAACAGAGTAAAGTAAAACACGCGAGATCCGCGAACATAGTTGCTCCATTTCATACCTACACACCAGCAAACATCCAATATGTTCAACCTGAACTGATAATGTATATAACATCAATTTAGTTATCATCGATTCGATATACATGGAACTATGGAAGTATGAATCTAAGACTCAAACAAATCGAATCTAACTTGACGAATCAAAACACCTAGGGCAAATAAAGTAGCATTTAGACATTTTCAACTAGATAATCGATTTTATTCAAACACAACAATCAATTACTCTTCAGCATCATGAAAAAGTATAAACTACCAGTAAATTAGAACAAAAAGAAGAAGAACATGATGATGATGATGGTGAAATTACCTGGAGGAAGAACAGCAGAGATCCGTACGTCGAGGCTAAAATCGAACATTTACTTGAGGAAGATGATGCTCCATTTTCTGCAATGAAGATTTCTAGAGAAAGAAATTGAAATTGAAATTGAAGCTACAGATTTCATCACTTTCAGAATACTCAATTTCCTCCATGGGGAGTATAAATTCTTAATTATCGCTTCAATAGATTCAATAGCCAATTGATTTCCCACATGAACAACAAGTTGTTTTTGAGAAACAATGGTGGTGCACTTTTTTAAAGGTTTTGAATGGTCTATAAATGGAACTAGATTATATAAAAATATTTTTATTCTTAACGAGGAAGTTGAGTATAAATGTGAGAATTCCATGTAATTGTCTCAATTTTTGTATTGAAAGGAGTAAATTATCTCAACTGTTTAACATGTTGACAAGTGTGAGTAAAATATATGGATAATTAATCTATTCTTTTAACAAATATTTAATCATTTTTTTATGTTTCACCGTATATGTCAAATGTGACATGTAATAATCCCATGAAAAACGATTCCGTATTGAAATCGTCCCATGAATAACGAAGGGAGCGAAGTAAGGTCTTCAAAATGCATCGCATCAAGGATATTCGTGACAAGATCTTCTTGAACCTGTAGATCCTTAATAAACGTAATTTAAAAAAAATAAATAGATTATTCCTCCTTTATGTTATTCTTTTGATTCTTAATTTGTAATTAAATATGTATCAAGTGTGGCATGTACATGCTAATTTATGTGTAATATATTTACTATGATTGATGTTGTTGAGGTTTTAATTATTTAAACCACAATTTAAACCGAATTCAAATCTGAGTTGCATTTAATTTAAGAGACAATATTTAGTTTTACCTGTTTTAGCAATTAACGGATTATGGGAGTGAGTTTACTAAATTGATTAAATTATTCATAGATTACCTTTTTGAAATATTAAATATTAAAATAAGATAGTTAGGAGAGAAGTTTGATTTGGACTGAAAAGACGATGCATGCACCTGTGGTCAATAAAGAAAGATGCATTGTATGTTGATAGTTCAACATGTGATGATGTAACTTGTAAGTGCTAATATAAATATAAATATAAATATATAATATACATTGCATTTTGGTTTTAGTGAGAATATACAAGGAGGCCCTTATAGTTTGTAAATATTTCAAATACATTATCAACTATAAAAACGTTAAGTTAGAAACCCTAACTTTAATTTGACATTGTTTAAACAAACAAAACATACCTAACAGAGTCTTACTTATAACAATCTATAGGTTGAATCCACATATTCTAAAATAAAAGTTAGAAAAAATTGCATAAATTGTCCGATTTAACCAAATTAAATGTTTGGTCCCCCAAACTTTAAAAATTACAAAGTTAATTCAAACTTTTATGTAATCATTACATGTTTAGTCCCTGGCACTAAATTCATTTATTTTTTATGCATTTCATAAACTTTGAACTAATATATAACTTAATTTTAAGGAGAAATAATGCAACATCCACATAAAAATTTGAACTAACTTTACATTTTTGTAAAATTTAAGAACTACACATACAATGATTACTCAAAAGTTTGAATTATATTTGTAATTTTCAAAGTCTATAGACTAATCATGCAATTGATCAAACAACAGGGACCATTATACCGTTTTCTCTAAAAGTTAGAATGAAAGCAAACTTTTCTTCCATCCTTAAAAATTTAACATCATTAAACAAAATAAGAATAATTGTATAAAATTACCAATATATCGTATGATTTAATCAAGTTAAAATCCTTAATAAAATGTGATAAGCTTCATCGGAATTTTTGCATTAGCAGAGGACATAATTTTTGAACTTTAATTAATTTAGCATTAAATTCTAGAACATGTAATAAGATTTGGATTGAATACATTGTATGTGGGAAAAAACATTTTGAACCAACCAATCTTTCCCCCCATCCACTCATACGCACAAACGACGAAATATAAAAAGTATGGGTTTAAGAATATTTTATACCGTCAACAAATACTCCGATATAGATAAAATTATTAAAAATAATTCTGTATTATTCAAGATATGAATTCATAATTCAAAATGAATTTTTATCTTTATTTATATAATTATACTAAAAATTATTATCATTTCTTTATACTCTTTAACTAAATAATATTTTTTATATTCTTATCGTTACTCTTTTCTTTCCTCTTTACTAATGACCACTTTTAAAATATTAAAAATATTATAGGGATTAAACAATTATTTTCAATTATACTCATAAATAGTAACATTTTTTTCTCTTTTACTCACAACCATTCAAAATCATTTTATATAATATAAAAAACACTCACATATTTTTTAACACTCCACTGTAAATGCTCTAGATCATAACCATGATTGAAGAATAGTAACATTTTATCACCCAGATATCCTTCTTTTGAGAATGATATAATTAATCAAGTTTTAATAGTGTTTTACAAAATCATGCATACTTTTTTTCTAACAAGGTCACTTAAGTTTTAATTTTGTTCCGATCTTAAAACTTCAAAATGTTTTTAATGTTAAGAAAAAAGTGTAACAAAATCAAATACCTTATAAGAGCAACCAAGATAAGCAATATAGGTCAAGTCACTTTACAAACAGACCATAGCAATCAGTAATTTGTAATGAAATATAGGGTGTGTTTGGGTACACTTATTGCATTATCAAAAAGCCATTGAAATGAAGCTTAAACCATATCCAAACACTCAAAACAGCTGATAAGTTATCCCAATAAACCATATCCAAACACCCAAAAGTGCCTTTTACCTTTTATCTAAATGCAATAAGCTAATAAGCTGCTCAAATAAGTTAACCCAAACACCCCCATAATCTCTCTTCATTGGGTTTAAGATTACCCAAGTTTAAAACCCTGTGGGGGTGGAAACTGTTGGAACAATTACACACCATTCAAGTGATTTTTATTATTATTTGAATTAAGCAAAAAAAGTAAGAAACTTTATCTGGCAAAAATATTATTTGGTGACATGTAGTTTCCTCAACAAGTTCTTTTACAGATTCCATGAATGAGAGTCGTCACTCGAAGAATCAAATGCTTAAATGAATTCTTGAAATGTGATAGACCGCCTTCAACTTCATAAAACATGCAACCATATCAGCAATATGTTGCTTCAATCAGTTGGACCAATCATCTTCTCCGGAACTACAAGTTGATCGAATTCTTCACTGTTCAAGACTCCCAATTGGAGAGCAGCTTCCTGCAATTTGTAAATGTTAATGTAGTTGGTTTTTGTTATAGTAAAAAAATTCATAATTATTAGTTCCTTAAATATATTTTGAGAATCGATAAACTAATGTTTATTAGTTTATTGAATGAATTATGAAATGACCATCAGATTTATAGTTGTTTCCTTTTTAGAGAAAGTGTAACCATTAGGCAAGCTAATATAAATCAACTAAAATATCTTATCCTACAGAAAGTAGTTAAAGGTGGTAATTTCGACCCATCCACTTATGGATGGGTCGATTTGAAATGTGCTTTAAACTCAAACAAGTCAAAAGTCACCCCAAGTCTGTTTCGTATGCATGCAACCCTAAATCATTTTTTTAATATTAAGATCACCATTGGTAAAATACAGGATTTGTAATCATAATTAACGAATTAATTACTTACAAAAGATTTTTTTTAAGTAATAGTAGGTTGTAGGAAGAAATTAATATAGAAAGGAACACCACCTTCAGTGTACATCCCTGCTTGTGGGCAGTCTTAGCAACTGCTGCAGCATTGTCATAACCAATTTTCTACATCAAAAAAGTTCAAATGGCAATTTACATCATTTAGTTGATATTCTGAAATTAATATATGTAAAAGATAGAAATGTAAATTCAAACAGAAGCTTACAGGATTCAGAGATGTCACAAGCATAAGTGACTGCAAAAGATCAAGAAATATTATGATATTAGGTGTCATATTGTACTTATTACACTAAATCACAGTAAATTTTAAAACTTTCTTTTTACTGCTAGCTTACCTCGTGTAATAACTTTGAAATCCTATCCCTATTGGCTTGGATGCCTCTCACACAATTCTTTTCAAAAGATGCAGATGCGTCGGCTAGAAGTCTTATTGACTGTGAAAACGATATGTCGATATCAACATCAACACCATGAGTAATATGTAGTAAAATGCAGGAATTATTTTCGTTGATTTTAGTGCCAATTACAATCATTATGAGTTTTAAAGGCACATAACAAATATCAGATGAACATATTAATGTGATTGCTTGAGCCCACTTACATGTAAAAGAGAACTAGCAATCATTGGCTTGAAAACATTGAGCTCAAAATGTCCATTTGAACCACCCACTGTAAGTGCAACATGATTTCCAATTGCCTGCAGGTAATAATATTGTTTTCAAAATCATAATTAACAAATTCAACAATTACAAAAAAGAAATTAAAATGCGACAAAAGGTGTTAGCAGGTCAACCCGGTCCGTTTTAACCTCCAACCACATACTAAAAGTGACAGCTTCAACTCAAACCCAATTTGACCTGTTAGCCAACCCCTCTATCGTGTTATGATTTTACAAACTAAACCAAGAGTCAAGAAGATATGTACCTGAGCACAGACCATGGTCAGAGCTTCACACTGTGTAGGATTCACTTTTCCCTAAATTAGAAAAGATCATAAGGTCAAAATAATTAGTCAAGTTGCTAGATTTATCATCCAAATTGAAAATAAAAGAAGTAAGAATTTATAAGTATTTATGAAACAGTGACTTTACAGGCATGATGCTGCTACCAGGTTCATTCTCAGGAAGAATAAGTTCCCCAAAACCACAACGTGGACCACTGAATTGCCGATAATTGAATGTGAAATGAGAATAAAGCAGCTTACAAAGTTTTAAAAAAAAAAAAGATATAAAATCTGCAGCTTGCATACCTTCCTAGGAACCGTATATCATTTGCAATCTTCATTAGTGAAGCAGCAATTGTGTTCAGGGCTCCACTAGCTTCAACAAAGGCATCATGTGCAGCCTGATAATATAATATGAGGAAAATAATAATAAAATCAAAACAAAAACTTAATTTCTTCAACTAAATATCAGTGCCATAATGAACAAAGGGAGAGAAAAAAAGGTATATTGGTTAACAAAATGAAACTAACCAACGCCTCAAACTTATTTTCAGCTGTTACAAATGGTAATCTTGTTTCATCAGCTACTGCTGCAGCAATCTTCTCATCAAATCTGTATAGCAATCATCTCAGCATATTAAAGGGAAGAAAAAGATATTAAAGAACAAAAATTTTAAAAATAAATATGAGTACCCTTTCTTTGTGTTTAATCCTGTCCCTACAGCAGTGCCACCTTGTGCAAGCTGAAAACATGAAAACCAATGTGGTCAGGATTCACATTTCACACAACCAATGTCAGCCAAGATTCATACACAGACAACAGACATATATAGAGAGGTAAGGATTCACATATATTCATCAACATAAAAGACATGATTGGCAACCTGATACAAGCGAGGGAGAGTGCATAAGATCCGATCAATTCCATACTTCACCTGTAGCAACAAAATAAAATACTTGCTTTATCCTTATTAGCCAAACAAAATTGAAAGGGTGAGTCAGAAACGCATACTTGTGTGGTATAGCCCTGAACTCTTGCCCAAGAGTCAAGGGTGTCGCATCTTGGGTGTGTGTACGCCCAATCTTAACTATATCAGAGAACTCATTTGTCTGTTATAAATAAAAGCATTCAATACACATCACAATGATGCAAAAAACAAGAACACAAAAATCAAAGATAACTATAAAGTTAAGGAATACAACTATATAACTTAATTACCTTTGCTTCTAGAGAAGTATGTAACTGCTTGAGTTTTGGGATAAGTCTTGAGTTGATTTCTGTCGCAGCTGCTATATGCATAACCTATTAAGACAAGCAAAGGTCAGCACCGGAAAGTCAACGGGAAAATAATTTAAGATGAATAAACTGGCAATTAATGTTTTCAAGAAGCTTACTGTTGGGAATGTATCATTTGAAGACTGTGATCTGTTTACATGGTCATTTGGATGCACAAACTTTTCACCACGCTTATGGCCAAGAATTTCAGCCGCTCTGTTTGCAATAACCTATGTCAACATGTTTGGAACAAAGAGTGGCATGATTAATGATTGATAATAAGTGTTGCAGAAAATGAATTATACTTAAGTTACCTCATTGGCATTCATATTACTTTGAGTGCCACTGCCAGTCTGCCATATAACCAATGGAAAGTGGTCATTTAACTTCCCTTCAGCCACTTCTTGGGCAGCTTCCATTATTGCTTTCCCTATGGATGGATCAAGCCCGTATTCCATGTTTACCTATAATGCATGTAATCTCATTCACCAAATAAACCAAATAATCTAGCAACTAAAGTAAAATTAAACTTAGTAAATAGCAAAACATAATCACGTTTGTATAATCTGTATGTTTGCAAGATTTGTGTCATTTCTAGGAAGAAATAAGAATATGATGAAACCATATGCAATCAGTTAGGATGAAATGAAGCAAGATTCTAGTGGCAAACATGTTTCATTTATTGGTTAAAAAACCAAATTAGACCTACTTTAGCTGATTAAAGACTAAACGTTGATGTGAAAGAAATGCTTTGAAGTTGCAAGAACCTTAGCGGCACACTTCTTGAGTATTCCAAAAGAACGAATGATTGGTTCTGGCATTCTTTCACGGTCACCTCCAATTTCAAAGTTCTGCAAAGACCTTTGTGTTTGAGCACCCCATAACCTGAAAATTTTAAAGCGAAATATTTACAAACTATAAGCATAACATACTGCTAAAGCCTGCATGTCCTCTAAACTTGCAGAAGAACTGTTTATCAGCAAAAATATTGAAAAATGACCTTTTATTACCAATCTACCTTGCAACCCTACTAAAACTAAGCTCAAAACTAATAACCACTGTTCCAATATCATGAAAAAAATCCCAATTCCATAGTCATCAAGTATGCTACACGCTATGGCACACATCTAAACACATATACAAAAGCCGTATAATTCAGTTCAATCGACTGTGAACCAATGACACAACAGCAAATCATTGGTTCTGATGGGTCCTCTTTTACACAGATTCAAATTACTCGATTTCAGCTCAATCTCATAACATCTAAACTCACATCCCACTAAACAATTCACTGTTCGAAACCCATTGTATCATTATAAGGGATATAACTTTCCACTAATTGGCATATGCTTTGGGGCAAAGATCCTACAAACAGTGAACAAAAGACAACAAAACAAAACAACAACACTAACTTATCAGATGGGACTTGAATGGGTCCAAACGTATCTCTTTCCTCTCTAAAAGACGTAGAAAAATGCCTCCAGCACGTCGTAAACCGAACAGAATCCGCTACAACAGCCGATCCACCAGCTATTCGACGATATGCTTGAACCATCGCCATTTCTTTTGCTGCAAATCAACCTGATTGACATCAAAACCATCGGAATCAAAAGAGAAAACGAGGTCATGAAGCGATTGTAAGTGGATCAAAGAAGATGATGTGGGATTTGTGAAGATTGAGGGATTGAAATACCAGAGTGAATGCAATCGATTGAAGAAGAAAGGTACCCCAGATGGCTGAAGAAAGGGGGAGTAAAAGTATGCTTTGGGTTGATGCTGACTTTTTTTTAAGAATAAAATGATATGAAATGTGAATGATAACTATGGGCCACGGCCCAATTGAATGCCCAATTGGGTCTTTGATCCTTTTAACTTTTTGGGCACGTCTTTCAAGAACTGTGTAGTTGCATTAAACTGAACTGTGTAGTTGCATTAAACAAATGTGGTTAGGAGCTCTTGTCGTGACTAGAGATGCACAAACCGGTTATAGACCGGACCCGAAACCGGGTTGAGCCTAATCAGGGCTTTTGTATCCGGGTATTGGTAAACCCGGGTACGAACCCGGGTCGGGTTCAACATGTATAATACCCTATCCGATATACCCGGTTAGGGTCGGGTTCAAAAGCCGGGTACAACCGCGTTTTTTTAATATTATTATTATTATTATTTTAAATTTATCATTTATTATTTTTGGAAAAAACATTGCATTAATCATCATGTATCTCTATAGCAACATTAAATAAACATTAATTTATCATTTATTTATTAAAACAACTTAAAAATACATTAACAAATCAATAAAAAATAACATAAAACTTTTATTTAACTTACCGTCTAATAATTATTTTCTACGATAAACTTCATCAAATGCTAAATCTTCGTCGCATATACCAGAAGATACTTCTTCTTCTACCTCTTCATCGTGAACTTTAGTTTCGAGTGCAATTTCGTCTTCAAGGTTTGTTTTGTCTTGTATACGATCCATCGCGGTTAAGTGGTCCTTAAAAAAATGCATATCTTCACAGCTTCCGGAGTTAATCTTGTTCTCTGTAATGATATTACCCCACCACTAAGAGAAAGCGTTGATTCCAAAGCTACCGTAGAAACTTGGACGCTTAGTAAATCACAAGCCATAGCGGAAAGAATCGGAAATTGGGATTCATTTCCTTTCCACCAAGCCAATATATCAAATGCATGATGATCTTGGGTAGTTATAGTGGAAATAAAATCTGTTCCACTATATCTACCAAGCTCGCTTGTTGGGGCGTTACTCTTTTGTCGTTTAGTTGTCACATCCCGAACAACATTCAACATAGTAATAATCGGGTCTTTAACCGAGGTACTAGCACTTAAGGTTGGTCATCTTGGCGTAGTTATATTTACGTTAGGCTCGTAATTAATTAAATAAAAATTATAAATTGTTTTCAAACTTTCATTAAAATTTTCTTTTACCGCGGTTAAAAAATTGGGGTTTTCATCATGTATATCCAAATTGTCATTTATCTCGTCTATCAAACATTCAACCCCCGCGACATTTAAAAAAGAATTTAAAGCAGCTACACAAGTAAAAACGGATGGTAACTCAATAAAATATTTTTTAAACTTGTCTTTCATTGGTTCTATCATTTCTCTAAACATATTATTTTTATTTTAATTTTTTTAAAATTCAAAGCCCTGATATATAATTTTAAGGCATCAAATAACTAATGGGATAATAAACTCCCAATAATTTTGTAGTTGAGTTTTTAAACACGTCAGGAAATTCGGATAAACGTTGAATATTTTTCCAACCAGCATCCGGAAACAGGTCAGCTTCACCATTATCCGAAAGATTACTATAAAAAACTTTTAAAATGCCTTTTTGTTTTATAAAAAATTAAGAGGCTAGTCTAAGCGGTAGAGTCGTGAGTTTTTAAAAAATAAAGGTTTCGGTTTTAAATACCAGACAATGTGTATAAAAGTGTGGTTTGAGTGTTGAGTTTCATTTAGTTTATAAGAAAAAAGAATGACCAGCTTGAAAATTTTGAATTCGAATTTTAATTATCTAAAAATTCCTATATGTGAAATTTTGGACACATGAATTTTTTGGATTCGGATTGGATAGTGATTTTATAAATATGCACATCTTTTTTATTTATTTTTATAATCTAATAGACTAAAAGACATCTCGCACGTAAGGAAAAAGGAAATGCAACCCAAATTCATCAAAGATAAGGAAACTAAACAGGAAGAAGAAGAAGAAAGTTAACCACTAAAAACAAATATGATTTAAATTGTGTTAAATGAAAAATGTCCTCCAAATAATAATTTTCTTTCTTTGTTTGATAAATTCAATGGAAGGATACCATTACAAATTACAAAAATTGATTGCAAAAGAAACCGAATTATGAGTCGTAAGACGAAGTCGTCTTCTCATAGTGAACTGGTGGCATATGAACAGAAGAAATGAAAAAAAAATATTGGAATTCGAATCTTGCATAAAAGATGCTTTTGATGAGGATTTGTGCTAGGAGTGACGAAATCGATTTAAATACCACATTTTGAACATGTAGTTGATGTGTAATTATGAAATTTTGAGGTTAAAAATGGAAGGTACGAAATTTTAAAAAGTTTTAAGAAAAATAAAGGTACAGTAATCATTTTTGTAGTTGTTTAATATAACAAGTAAATTATATTTTAGTTAGTCTATGAGGACACATATATGATATATTGTTTTAAGTTTTAATTATATATATGATGCTAGTTTGGAAACATGTATACTACATGAGTTGAAATGAAAGTATTAGATTAAGTGAATGTAATTGATTTTTACTAATTATAAAATAATTATTTGAAAAAATGTTATTGAAAATACGTATAATTAACTATTTAAGTAACAATTTTTTTCTTTAAACTTCTTAATTTAAAAAATTGTTTTATTATTTAGAAAGGTTTTAAATAATATAATTGACATTTAATATCATCATTAAATATACGACTTGTTAAATGAACGATTATCAGTTTGGTGGCATAATTAGTAATAATTGAGATATTCTTAATGCATAAAATAACAAAAATTACCCTTTTAGATAGTGAAAACTAAATAACTATTTGTCAGCCATCTAGACATGTCGGTGATATGTTTGTCTTCGTTACTATATATCTCCAACTTGCTAAAGAGAAACATGCTCTTAGGTTTAGTACATGTCGTTTTGTGATAAGTAATCATATGCTTGATCCTATTATTTTGATTGAGGAATAGGATCAATATTTTAGAAGATTCTTTCTACGCATAACTAAATAACTCAAACTTAAGAACCAAACAATTTTATTGGGCATACGATGATTTGATCATTCTTATTTAAGAAACCCATGATTAATTGCTTGCACCAACGATATGACGAGTTATTTTGACAGCCTTTTCATAATTTTATTAAGAGTTTACATCTCATTTTTCCTCCATGACAACAAGGGACTAAAAGATCTATTTCTTTAATTTGTGGTTTCAAAATAAATAATTTTGTATCTAACTGTATAAACATGGCCGAAGCTTATTAAGGGCGGGGAGAGGCCCCTGCCCCCTATTTTTTCATTATTAGTGTTGATTTTCAGTTCGATAGCGTAAAATTTCGATTCGATAGTATAAATTTTGTAATATATATATACACACACATACAGTTTGCTTCCATAAAATAGTTTATTTTTACACATCCCTCTATATAGAGTGACAATAATAAAACAAAATACTGAATAGTATTATAGGTGAAATAAATAACATTAAATAATAAAAAGAGAATACACAAATGCACGAAAATTTAGTAAAATACTATATAAATATTAGACATGATCGTTTTAATTAAATTACAAAAATATGAAAAACAAGGTTTCAACCAAATTAGTCTTTTAGAAATAAGGTTTTAGTTATGCCTGGTAATTAAAAACCGAAACCTTAAATTACAAGAATGTGATTTTAGTTCATATTTAAATGAAATATATTATGAACATATTTTAATAAAAGCCGTCTTCTCTTTTAGTTGTTATATGTTGAAAAACAAAAGCACAAAACGTGCTAAAATTTCAACCAACTTCGTCTCCTCTGCTTTCCATGAACATTTATCTCACATGTTTATAAATTTCATTTTGTATTTTCTATGCTTTCATATTATACATCTGTCAATTATATAACAGATTTTTTTAGGATATTCGTATACTCGTCTATAGAGCAGCAAAAGGTAAGCAAGGCCATTGGGATGGAATACACATAATTTAATTTTAATGGAGAATTCGTATACTCGTATATAAATTTAAAAAAATCTATACTAATAAAATAAAATTTCTAGAAGTCATGACAATTTTCTAGGATATTCATTTGGGTTTCACCTATAATTTGGACATATATTATCACTACAATAAAAGTTATAAATTAGTTTATGTAAATAGTTTTCTTAATAAATACTCATTTACTATTATATTAATCAAATTAAAATTTTCTAAAAATTCATAAAATGTTCCACTAAAAGTTTTTTAGTGAGAGTTAATTTTGTTAAAATTAATTTTAATTTCCATCTAATCATTGTTAAAATTAAAATACTTTAAACATCATATTCTTTTAAAGAATTTTTTTAATATTAAGAGTTATGAAGTCAAACTCAATTACAATGTACGATTAATCACTATAAAACAACATGTTCGCTTCAATATATTTCACGGTTTCATCTTCTCAAATGTAGGTATGTTTTACTATGTCATAATTTCGTATTCATAGTTCCATTTTCTCGCATACGATATGCACTATTTTAACCCGTGTACCGCACGAATATCTAACATAGTTAGAATATATATAAAAAATATTATTAATTTATATAAGGGATGAATATGATGTATGAATCATGTGAGTATTTTTTAAAATAACCAAAATCAGTATCTTCTCTAATAAAGTAAAATAAATTTTATCAGATGTCATTAAAAACCAAATAGTTAGTTTCCTCTGCTCCATTCTTAAAACATCCACTACATTAACCTCCACACACACATTCAAATTTCAATCAGTGAATGATTTCACGACTTACTACATATTATATTTTATATAATTAACCATCGATTTTATCATTCTAACAACATAACATACTACTAACATTTTTTTAATAAGAAGCATGTGGATGTGAGGATAAATACGGCTTTAAATATAATTCCCACAAGAACAAAAAAACAAACAAATAACCGGACCCATGAGATTAGAATAGGGTGTGGGGTGGGTTCGTGTGATCTGGCAAAAGTAACCGAGCCAGGCTAGCCATTTGATTAATTGACATGATTGGGTCCCATGCCAACACTCACCTACTTGATCCCATTGCATTACCAACATCATCAATCCATTTATAAATCATAATTAACCACTTAGCTACACAACAATTAATTCATATTTAATTAATGTTAATTTTCTTATTGTTTTTATATGACTTTAGTGCGAGTAGAAAATAGTAGCAGATAGATGTTCATAGTCGCTAAGGATCCCATCAAATTTCATGTGTCAATAGAGGTTTGAAACATTGAATCATATCCGTTTTTAGCAATTTAAGGTTCACATTCATCCCACTATGTTGTTATATATGTACACACACCATCATCATTAATATTCTAAATGCATTGTATAGCTTTATAATTGTGTCGGGTTATATAGATTTAGTTTTAGCATTAGCTGGTTGAGATTGATAGGCTTAGAAATCATTTTGTGTTGGTAAATACTAACATTATTTTTAACGCGTCACATCTAAAAATATGCAACCTAAAGACGTATTAGACCCGTATGTTCGAGAAATAAAATATATGTAGGCGTCACTTTTGACATTTGATATTGAAGATTCGCATGCTAAGCAACAGTAACTATGTCTCGTTTAAAGTGCTTAAACTCAATATCACAAGTTATTGTTTATCGTATAACTTAGTGAGATAATTAACTTGGGAAGTCCCAAAATAGTTATTGATACACAAATAAAATACTAGTATCTACTAATATTTGATGCTTGAATATCAATTGTTAATAAATATCTGACTTTAACTAATAAATATTTATTTAATTGTTTAATATTTTTTAATTAAATCATTTATAAAGTTCATTTTTGTATAAACATACATATATAGTTGAGTCTAACCGTAAATCATTAAAAAACAAAAAAAAGTAAAAACCATCAGAAGGTTTTGTGATCACTTTAATCAAGGGGAACGAGAATAAAAAGCAAGGGAACAAGAATGAGTAGGCCGTAAATAATCAATAAAAAAAGAAATGCATCATAACTAATACCAATCCCACAACTAAACACAAACTGCTGTTATACGAGACCCACTTGAATGCTAGTTGCTCTGTATGCCGAAACCATTATTTGCAAAATAAGTCTTAGGGGTTGTTTGGTTCACATAATGTTTTACAAAGAAATTGAAATTGGAATTACATTTTTGTTAAATTGATAATGTGTTTGGTTGATCATTTTTTGTGAAGTTGGAATTTTAATTTTAAACATTTCATTAGATTGTTAAACATTCTATAGTGAAAAGAATGCGTATTACAATGAACGAGGAAAAAATTTCTAATTTCATTTATATTCGTTGACCAACCAAACATTAAATTTGAATGAAAAACCTTTTAGTTCCAATTTTAACTCTTGAGAATTTTGTGAACAACACGGATCCTTAGATCTTAGCTTTTATTTAACATACGATCCAAGAATCGAACAATATTTATGTCTTAGTTTTTTATTATTTAATACTTTTCATTTGAATATTTATATAATTAATTACGTATAAAGATGCTCAACCAATCATTGAGCATCAAAATCAACGTGGTCATATTTTTTTGTTCGAGTGTTCACGTTCTTTCCTGTTTTCCATTGGCGAAAGATTATTGTAAATATGTAGTTGAGAATAAGAATGTACACATCACATGTATCTTATATTATATTTACCTCAATAATATGAGAAATAAATGTTAAATGCATAAATACTAATTATTTGTTAAAAATGTACTTATAAAACTTTTAACGAGCTAATTCATAAATAATATTGTTATAAGATGAAACTTTATTTCTTTAATCTAAGATCAAACACTTACAATTATTCTTAGTACCGGCATGTTAATTTTTAAATACTATTATATTGTATATGGATAAATTTAAACAATACACTTGTTCCTAAAGTTATTTATTATTAGTTTTAACTGAGTCACACTTTTTCACATCAATATTTCGTAGCTAAATTGTTTTGACAAGCTATATAAAAAGTTATACTTGTTTATCACACAAATAGAAAATTAATAAACTTGATATAACTTAACTAATATAAATACTTAAAAAAATATATATTTTATGTTTAGTTTCTTTATTTATATGTATTAATATATACATGACTAATAAAATAAACATATAACCATTAATAAAACTAGAAGAAACTATCTTTGCTTAAAATAAAAGAAAATCACATAAACAAATAATTATATTTTAATTAATTTTCTTTTCAATTAAAGGTGATTTTTGTGGCCATGATGAAACTCTATTTTTCAAAAAACGTAGGCAAACAATGCCATGTTATCCATGTTACCTTGTTGGCATCTTTCACCACCCATTGAGGTGACCTAAGATTATGATATATGTTATTATGATGTTATTGAATTTATAATTAGACTCTTTGATAAGGAGGATTTCTCTATTCCCATATGAAAAATATATGCTTACTAATAATATACAAATTATATTAACATATTACTTACCTTAATAGGAAATCACAAATACATTGATTAGGAGGAGTTGATAATATGGTTTTCTTGCTTTAATGGTACTTTGCTTACAAGATTGCTATAAAATTTGTGGGTAAATAGCAAACCTGTTTTATAGTTCAAGCTATGGAACTTTTAATTAATTTTTAAAAAATGACATAGTAATCAACATTTTATTTATCTAAGTTTTTAAACACGAATGCTAGAAACAAAATAATAACTACATAAAATCATCGTAAAAAGTTCACATATTGTGTTAATTTCATGTATTTTCCCTCATTTTTTGAAGCACTTGTTACAAGGCATTAATGTTATTAATTAGAGTATAAGTTTGATTAGATTAGCAAATTTGGTATTTGGTGAATTAAACACTTATTAATTAATAAAAATTAATAACAAGTTATATAAAACAAAAACAGGACGGAGCTGTCTTTTATTGTATTAGTGCTGTCGTTTTCTATTACCATACGTTTCTATTTCTTTGTTGTGGGTTTAGTCGCTTAATGGGCTTCAATCTCATCGTCCTTCAATCACTCTTTCATCTCTCAAGATTCTCACATTGTTCTTGTTCTTCAATCGCAACCCCATGAAGAGGCTAGTAAGTACGTTGTTTCCTTTTGATTTCATTATTATTTTGTGTTATAAATCGCACAAAATCACTCAATTTCAATGCTTTTGATCTGTTATCTTTGTGTCGATCGTAAATCACCTCGCTTTCGATCTCAATTCCAATTGGGTTTTTGTCGTAAGCCATTTTCTTGATCTCAATTTTGCATTTTGTGCGTAGGTGGTGCCGTTTTAGGTTTTTTTACATAGAGATTTGAGGGTTTTTATGTGGGGTTTGTTGGGTTAATGTTGGCGATTATGAACTTTAAGTGACGGGGAACATGGATCTGATCTTTGATGTTGTTCTGGTGTTTTTACATTTTGATTTAGTTTACTCACATTGATCTCTAAAGTACCATAATTTAGATTAATTTGTTGTTCTTCAGCAAAATGGTGAAATAATGTATTTTCTTTAGATTTACTTCATTACTTTGGTGCTAGATGCTGATTGAAGCAGTGGATTATTGTTTAAAAGGGGAAAGAGGATATAAACACATAACCTCCAATGCATTACCCTTAATAAACCAATTTTGATCACACAATGTGTTCTGATCTATCTGTTGTGGTTGATTTTTTTTTCATTACATATGTTAAATTTCAGTTTATGACTGACTTACTTTGAGATTTGACCTGCTATTAGTGTAATAAACTTCAGTTTATTATATTATAATCATATATTGAGTGATTAGCATAACAAATTAATCATCTGTATGTTCATTTTCATACATTTATTAGTATGTTGATTTCTTAGCTATAAATTAAATTCATGAAATTATTAAACTTGTTGTCTGTGATATGATTTGATTGGTTTCAAATGCATTGTTGATTCATGACCAGTTCACCCAATTGCCAGAAACTCATCTCTATGTTAATAACAGATTTTTTATTTTTGTTATATTTTTATTAAAGCTATGATTTTTATACCAATTTTTTTAAACTTTTGATACCTTGGATACCTAATACCTTATACTTTTGGTGGAATGAGAATTCTTGAACTTGAGAAACGAAGCCATCTGAAACTAGCTTTTTTTCAATAATATTTCACGCGGTTTTTTTCAAGACACGCAGTATATGCTTTGCTGAAAGTGGTTAAACAATTGGTACTTAAAAAAGAGAACATCTTCATTTTTTCTTGAAGTAAAAAAGCGCTGCTGCACAGTTGAATCCTTAATCTGAATCTTTCTTTACCTTTTTCTTTATCTTTCTTTTTTCAGGTAGTATTGCTTTTGCTTGTAATTACAGTAAGTAATGCAATTGAGCTCTACAATGGTGAAGAAGGCGTGTGTGATTTTGAAAAACATTTGACACCTCGCCCGCATAGTGTTTCCATATTAGAATTTGGTGCTGTTGGTGATGGGAAAACTTTAAACACCGTTGCTTTTCAAAATGCAATATTTTATCTTAAATCTTTCACCGATAAAGGTGGGGCTCAATTGTATGTACCCTCGGGAAAATGGCTCACCGGAAGTTTTAATCTTACTAGCCATCTCACACTTTTCCTTGAGAAAGAAGCCGTTATTCTTGGATCCGAGGTGCGGTTTTTGACTTGACTCTCTTTGTCCTTAGTCTAAATGGGTTGGTTGAACAGGTTGGGCAAAACATTATAACGGTTTGGTTGGACTATAAAAAAATATGATTAGAATGATAACCTGATTTTGAAATAAAACGATGTTGGAGGTTGTACTCATTTTGAATACACTTTAAGTTCCAACCTTTTTCACCTGATCGACCTGTTTACTCATAAGTGGTCAAAAATTTTACCTCGAGCATTTTGGAAGTGATTATATGATACTAAATAACCGTTTTTAATAAATTCTGGTCTAGGAGTTTTGATGTCCTTTTCTTGTTTGAAGTTGTGAAAATAATTACTTTTGAAGTATTTCTACTGTTATTTGGCACGTAAAAAATAATCAAAAGCATGTTATTCAAACTCTTAATGAACGTTATAATTTACATGTTTTTCATAATTGCAGAAATGTTCACTTGTGATTTTATTTATCTTGTAGGATATCGATCATTGGAAGGTTGTTGATCCTTTACCTTCTTATGGTCGAGGTATTGATCTCCCTGGTCAAAGATACCGTAGTTTGATCAGTGGAGAAAATCTTGATGATGTTGTCATTACAGGCATGAAATTTCTTCTTTTTCAATCACATCTATTTTTTCTTTAAAAATTTCTTAAAAGATTCAAGTTTATTTCTTTTTATTTTGTTGAGAAATCTCGGAAATTTTGTGCAGGTGACAATGGAACCATTGACGGGCAGGGTTCTATATGGTGGGATAGTTATGGTTCCAGTACTCTGCAATATAGTCGTCCTCATATTGTAGAGTTTATCAACTCTAAGGATATTGTTATCTCCAATATAACCTTTTTAAATCCACCTGCTTGGACTATTCATCCTGTATATTGCAGGTATCAGCTATTATTCTTATTTTCTTATTATTCATCTTTAGTAATTCACATAAAAGTTTATCAGAATAGTGAATTTTATATGACTTAATCAGTTTGCTTTCTTGCTAATTGAACAGTAACGTTCTTGTGCAAAATATAACGGCATTGTCCCCAGCTGATACACCTTACACAAGTGGCATAGTTCCAGGTGTGCTTGAAATCCTAATGTAGTTGTGACTTAACAGGCATGGTGGGTGGATTGGGTAACGGGTCAAAACAGGTTGGGTTGACCACTGACATTTTCATCATTTTCTTTACTTTTTAAAAGTAATGCACTTATTATGATTACAAAAATGGTTGGTCTACAAAAATACCTTTCTAGCATAGCGATTTAGGAAGTTGTATGTATTTGAATACACTTTGGGCGACTACCCATTGGACTCGCCTCACATGAAGCAAAACTTAAGGGGTCAGATTTGTTTTATGTTTTGTTGCTGATGGTCATATCTAATGAGTCAACCGTGTGTTAAAAAGAGATGTTAAACAGTTGGACAAAAAGCTTCTAGGGTCCAGTGGCCTTTTTGACCCGAAACCACTTGACCCGCCAGTTTTGCTACATTTTTCCGACTTTCTTAATATGACTGGCATTTTCAGATTCTTCGGATAGTGTTTGCATTGAGAATAGCAACATTAGCATGGGTTATGATTCAATATCTTTAAAAAGTGGTTGGGATCAGTACGGGATCACATACTCTAAGCCAACAAAACACGTGCACATAAAAGGAGTCCGTCTTCAGTCCTTTACAGGCTCAGCCCTGGCTCTCGGGAGTGAAATGTCAGGTGGCATCTCTCAAGTGCTCATTGAAAATCTCGAACTGCACGATTCCATCATAGGAATCTCATTCCTGACTTCAAAAGGCCGAGGCGGTTACATCAAATCCATCTTCATATCAAATATTAACTTCCACAACGTCGGTTTGGCAATCCAGTTAACAGGTGAATGTAGTACCCACCCTGATGATAACTACAACCCTGAAGCGATACCCACCATTGAGGGAATCGCTTTCAAGAATATGGTGGGAATGAATATCACGAAAGCCGGGAATCTTTATGGCATTCTTGAATCTCCATTCACTTCAATCTGTCTTTCTAATATCTCCTTTGCTTTGAACACTGCAATCGCTGGTTCGACTTCACCTTGGTCGTGTTCCAACGTCTCAGGTGCTTCAGAAAACGTGTTTCCCTTACCTTGCCTTGAACTCCAAGCAAACCCCTCAAATGCTTCGGTCTGTTTTCGTGAACAGTACCTTAAATCACAAAATCTTGTTGATGTTTTATGATCATAAGCATGCGAATTTCAAAAAACCCATATCATTTGTTGGTAGCACGCGCATCTTCTGCTGATTTTCAAGTCAAATGAGGATTCTTTATCGGATTATGATGTTACTACTGCTTAGATACGAGCGTAGAAGCAGTATGATGGATTCTTTCGCCATGTGGATCGTCTGGTTTGTGTACAGCCTTGTTTTCGGTCATTTTCGTTTACGATGTGAATTTCATGTGTAAGAAAAGTTTTGTAGTGGCTTTCATTTCTTATATGTATCTCATTCTTCATCATGTTATTGACTGCATTCTGAATGTAAATTACATCATTGGGTTTTGATTTGAAGGCTGTCAAATGTTAGTAAAAGTTGCATTTAACTCTTTAAGAGTATAAACTGTTTTGTTGTCAAAAATTACCAAAGTGGGAAGTAATAACGCAGAGTTATTTGCAGAAAGCTTCAAAAGACCTGCAAACATGTCAGCTGCAAATGTTGTCATGGTTTTGGAGTGATGGACCACATTTAGTTTGATTAATAGAGTTTTATAAAAACTAATGTGTAAAAATAGCAATCATCTAGCTGGCAATGATATGTGTGTTTTAGAATAACTTTCTCATTAAATCAATCAGGGTGAGTCATGTAACATATGATAAGATTAATGTTTTATGACATATGGTCATAGGTTCAAACTGTGGGAAACAATGTTTTGCACAGAGTTTAAGATGAGGCTGGTTCGTAATTTGGCTCCTCTTCGGGTCTTAAATAAAGCGGGAGCTAAGTCAAACACAGGGTATGTCTTGCCTCGTCATATCTAAAAACGTTGTTTTTGTCTTCACGCTTTCATTTCTACAGTGTAAATCAAACTATTTATACTAGATTATGGTATTATTTCTAGGTCAAACGATTCCCCAAAAGATTTGACTAAAAACATACAAATATCTATGTTCTATGTGGTTAGGTTAGTGAAAGCATATGATGAGGGACTTACCCTAGACCACTTGTTGGAGCAAAGCAAATCTTTCTTTGTAATCACAATCATGTAAGAACCCTTGAAGTATGATATAGTCGGCAAGAATACTCGGTCACACTACGAATAATGAAAAGGTTGGTCTACGTGGATCCAGGGCAGGCACGAAGGGGAAGCCTGAATGGAACTAGACTGGACAACACGAGGGTCTTAGGATAGAGAATTGTAACTTAAAACTAGGTTATTATTCAAAGCTATTTGAGATACAAATATATTTGTACTTAACATGCATTTAATTATTGTCCATATCAATAAGCATGGGAGGCTGCTAGAAACACAGTGAGGGACCGAGGGGCAAAGCCTTGACCTTCATATCCTCGATACAACCCTGACCGGGGTTCGACAATCAAGTAGCTAGGGCGACCAAAGGTATAAAAATAATTTCTTGCTTAAAATGTCTTGAAACCAAGACAAATAAGGAGAATATAAATACCTCTCATAAGAGATGAGACATTAAATGAACTTTGACATACATCACCACTTTCAATCTTGACATCATCTGATTATTATTATTATTAGTTCAAACTAAATGTTATCCTCATGCCCCGAGGGTGATCACAAAGGCAATATTAACATATGTTGTGTTTAGCGAGTCATAAGAAAGAGAAACGCGTTAAGTATAGACAGTTATATTCTCATCAGAATATCCATTTAGTATCCAAGAGAAATAGAGAATCATAGGCTTATCGGGATCCATACTAAGTCTACCGTTATTAATTTCTTGATCACTATGACTCCAAATGGGTAACTATTAAATGTGTTGGTTTGATTTTCAATTATTTTACTTTACTTCTTTAATTTATAAATCAACCGGTGTTTAAAGTGTTTGGAAAATTAGAATATTAATATATAGTTAAACGCAGTAGAACTTGACATGTATAAATTGATGAGTTAATTACATAAATGGTCCCTGTGATTTTTCTAAAACAATAAATTTGAGTATTAAGGGTTTTTTGTAACAGTTTCGAGTATTATGTTTTAAATTTTGTAACAAGTTTAGTGACTAAAACTAACAGCCGTTAATTTTTCTGTTAAGTTTAAATGAAATGATTAAAATACTTATTTGGGGATCACTTTTGTAATTTTATTTCTCTCTTTAGTTCAGAGACTATTTGTGTAATTAACTATTAAATATAAAAATGAAATAATCTAACCCCAATCACCCCTATCGTCATCTACCAGGTCCCTTCCCTCTCATACTTCAGAGAAACACCACAATTAGATTCACTACTGCGGCTTTTGACCATCGCCGTCGCCACTCACCGTCGCCGCCACCTACCATAACCTTGTTCAATACCACTTCGTTTACTTTCAAGCGCTAACGCTCTGAACACCCAACCATCACCGAAACCCCTAATTGAGATCTGACCCTAATTAGGCAATGGTCACAACAAATTGGGTAATGTGTGGATCAAATGTGAAGCCTAATTGAGTCTCGCAAACACCCATGGTTGCATAACCCTTGATTTCAATGACCAGGTAACGATTTGGGTATTTTTTTTTAATTTTTAAAGGTAACATGGTAAAAGGAATGGGGATTTGTTGAGATTATGATAATGGAGCAATGGTGGAGGTGGAGATGATGATGATGATGGTGTTATAGTGGTGATGATGTGGTGATGGTGATGATGTGGTGGTGGTGATGATGATGCAGCGGTGGTGAAGATGATGCGTTGATAATGATGATGTGGGGCTGGTGGTGGTTACTTCCAACTGGTGTTTGTTGCTTAGTGGTGGTGGAGGCTGGTAACAGCTGGTCGCCGATGGTGGGGGCAGCGAGGATGGTCACCGACGGTAGGGGCGGCGGTGTTGGTCGCAGACGGTGGGGGCGGCGGGGTTGGTCGGAGACGGTGGGGGCGGCGGGGTTGGTCGCAGACGGTGGGGGCGGCGGGGTTGGTCGCAGACGGTGGGGGCGGCGGGGTTGGTCGCAGACGGTGGGGGCGGCGGGGTTGGTCGCAGACGGTGGGGGCGCGGGGTTGGTCACAGGAGGTGGGGACGACGGGGTTGGTCGCAGGAGGTGGAGGCGGCGGGGTTGGTCGCAGGCCGTGGGGGCGGTGGGGTTGGTCGCAAGAAGTGGGGGCGAAGGGGTTGGTTGCAGGCGATAGGGGCGGCGGGGATGGTCACAGGCGGTAAGGGGAGGGGGGATGGTGGTCGGTGGTGGTGGTGGTGAAATTAGTTTCAGAACATAAGAAGTGTTTGTGTGTGTGTCTGTGCATTCATATATGATATGTATATTTAAAGTTACACAAATGGTCCTTTTTATGTATTAATGACATAAATAGTCCATTTAAGGTAAAAGGACGAAAATGCCTTTATATTTAACTGAAAAGTTAACATTTGTTAGTGTTAATATCTTAACTCGTTACAAATTGAAACACACAATACGCATACTTGTTATAAAACACCCTTAGTACCCGAACCTGTTATTTTCAATAAACCACAGGGACTATTTGCGTAATTAACAAACTGATAGAAGTCAAGATTTTAGATTTTTTTAGTATCTAATTCTCTGATAACTTAACTACACCTTTAACTGAAATCATTCATTTATGAAAGATGTTGCTTATTAAAATTAAGTTAACATGATAGGTAATAGTATTGATTCAACCGCTTATATACTTATGGGATTCTCGAAAATGATTTGGCAACTGAGATTATTGTTTCTCATTTATTTAAGCCCTCTATTGAATTATTTCTTGTACCGTAGTCCGTAAAATACGTAATTCTTTAATAGCAACACCTATAAGTTTTGCTTAAACGAATGAAATTTGCTTAGTGTCTTTCCCCAATAAAGAGAATGTATAGGTTCAGTGTCACTTTACCACAAAGAAATTGTATTCGACATGTTTACATCTAATGGAAGCTTTATGTTTGATGTGTTTTTCTAAGAGAAATTGATGATAGTGAAAAAAACTTCTCAGTTGAAGTATGAAGGATTAAGAATAGTAATTTAAATTCAAAATGGTAATTAAATACGTTTAATAAGCCTCATAGGAGTCACACCCACATTCCTTCTCACAATTTATGGAATCTTTTCTTGCAAGGAATATTACAATATATGGTAACTTGTTAGGGCTAATACAACTTATTTTTGAATCGTGATATAATATGGTAAACCTTCAATTGAGGCATTTGGTGACAGCTTCATCTAAGTAGCAGTTCGTTTTTATAAATTAACTAGTTTTACTAACCCGTGTGATTTGAATAAATAATATGTTAAGATACATTGTACACATCTCAAGCGACAACTTAATAAGGGTAACTTATTTTTTATATGGTATAGTGTTTGTGATTAATCAATTAAGGTACGTGGTACACATCTCAACCAACACCCGTTGGTTGGCACCATAATTTGTTCTCTATTGTCTTTTGTTTTTCCTTCCATCTCATCTTATTATTTTACTACTCTAATAAAAGGATAAATGAGGTGTCATGTATCAGTACCATATTCATTTTCATCAAAAATTTTCTATCTCTCCGTCCTACTAAATAGTTACCTTAATTACTAATAATATTATTCTAATATGTTTTAATATTTAATAAATTAAGAATGAAATCTATTTATTAAGGTTATTTCTAACTAAATTCATCTTTTTTAAACAAAAAATAATCAAATTTGGGAGTTGTAACAATAAATTATTAAAACTGACATTTTTATACGGTTTGTTTTAGGACAAAATGTTTACTTATTTTAAAGAAAATGTAAAAACACAATTTTAAAAAGTTGATATCACTGTTTTATTATTTTAGTAGTATCATATCTTAGAATATTATTGTGTAATTAATAAAATTATTATATTAATATTTTATTTATTTAACTCGTGTAATACACGAGTTTACTAAAGTTAGTTGCTGGTAATAAGGTTTCGAAGTTAATGTTTTAATTTTGTAAAATCTGAGTAATTAATTACACGGGTTTGAATCATGTTGATTAGGGTTTACATTCATGATGAAGTAAATATGATATATGTGATATGAACTTGAATCGACTTTCTTCATTTTAATTAGTTTTTTGTTTTAGGAACTACTTAACCAACAAAGATGTCTGCTTTGTGGCTTGTGACGTGTGCGTACGCACAATTATGTATTAACTTTATTTGACCATGTGTGTGTTGTAAGTGTTTTGTATATATTACATTTTTGTGTGCGATAAGGCATAATGTGTGTAGTGGATTGGTTTTCAATTTAGTTGTTTCTTCTGGATTAACGCCAATTTAGAAGTGGTGGTCGTTAGGTTAAAATTAATGTATTATATGGGTGAAATAAATAAAATATATTAAAATAATTAGTTTTATAAATATTTTATTTTCTAAATGTTATTATCCATAATAAAATAAAAATAATAAATATTAAAAAGTTATAACACAATCTACCAAATAGCAATAACAGTTGATGCATTCTAAGTCCACACTCTACCAAATAACGTGTCACTTTATGAATCACTAAATAAAATATCCTACCTTAAGTAATAATAACAACTACAACGTTGTCCATTCTCAAGAAAATTATGAAAAGTTGAAAAATAAAATTTTACAAGATATTAAGTATTGATTATTAAAACTATTGATAGCGGATTGATTTATCTAACGGCGTAAACTGGTTGTGTATGTAGGTTTTCGGGATGAATCTAACATAAACATAGAATTAACAAGAATCTAAACATGATATGAACCCAAAAATCTTATTAGACACATAAACAGAAACAAAAAATGAATTTTTACAAATTGATACGAACAAAAATCATTCAACCTTAATTTTTACTTTCTTTATTTCCTTACATTTTAATATACTAAATATTATAAATTTACAACCACGAATATAAAATAGTTGTTATATAAATGAATCTGATAAAACAGGTCATCAACGAACCTCCTAGGTCAACCGAACATTCAGAACCAAGGATAAAACTAAATGGGTCACGAATGACCCCATTTCACTCTACCGAACATAACATGTTTAACTTGTGTGTTTTCAGTTTCACCCGAAACCAACCCAACTCTATTTATTACTAACCCTAAATTTTTACTAAATTTGTTTGTGTTAAAAATACACACCTCTGAATTCATGTTCAAATCCACAAAATGTCATCATATCATATCTTATTATCATAATATCATGTAATATATCTTACATTACATCCATGTTCCACGTGATATTATATGGTTATCTAACGGTTGTAACATTTAATTCCTCCTAATTAATATTCTCTATCATTATTATTATTATTACTTTATTGTTTTCCAAAAACCAAAAATACCATTTCTAGACACCCTTGAAACCGTATGTAAAACTCCACATCAGGGGTAAAATTGTAATTAACCTAAACTTGCTTCATAAAATGACCATTTTCTCTCACTCTCGCACTTTAGGACCCATTTCCGTGTATCTCTCAGTCTCCTCTTCAACCGAAGAGAATTTAGTCATTTACAGTCATCAAACTTCATCTTCTACAAAATCATCAACAAAAACCTCTGTAAAACCCTAACAATTTCATCATCTTCATGTGAATTCACTCAATCTCACTCTTCAATTGCAGATAGATTAGCAGATTACGATTCAATTCACCTGTTCGTAAAACGTAAGTGTAACAATGTCTGGTTCAGGTGGATTCTCCGTTTCACGAAGCGGTGCCGGTGATAACATCGGATCGTATTCGAACGTTGATCGTGAGGTTGATCAAGTGGTGCAGCAATCGCAGTCACGTGTGAACAATCGTCGTAACGACGGGATGGCGGTGACGGACGTTGAGAATGTTCGAATTGAATTCGGTGAGGTTGATGGTGCATTGTCTGTACCGATGGTTGTTCCGTCGTCTTGTGTAGCAGGACCGTCGAGATTGACGAACAGCGTCACGAACTTGGGGAGCTTTCTGGACTCCGTCACTCCGATCGTTCCCGCCCATACGTCGACGGAGGTATTGTTGAATTTGAATTTAACTGTAGCAACATAACCTATGCTTTTAGTTTAATAGGTTTGATTTAAATCAATCGTAAATCGGAATGATCGTGTCGTTATATTTGAACGATCTGATGTAAAATGTCAATCCTTCGTTTATGCAATTAGAGCTACTTCATGAAATTCATGTTTACCCTAATATTTGGTGTATCTGCATCTGTGTGTGAGAAAAGGGCTACTTTAGCATGAATGAGGTTCTTATAATCTTATGTGATTAACCTAATTGAATTTGTTGAATTTTGAACAAAGGGAAAGTCAGCCTGTCTTGCATAGTCATAAGCTACAAATGCATATTAAGTCAAATAGCATATCATAGTTCGTATGCATTAAGTAATGTGATAGTTTGTTTCGTTAATATGATATAATAGCGCGCTAATATCTATAACGGGCTGCTTAAACAGGCGAATACAGGTTGTGAAGCTGGAATTCGCACTTACTATTCCATTGGGGATCTGTGGGAAGCTTTTCAAGAATGGAGTGCTTATGGAGCTGGAGTTCCATTTTTGTTGAACGGTATACACTCGACACACAATATTATGTTCCCTTCTTATCAGGGATGCAGCTCTACATTGACCCCAAAAAACTGCATACAAGGACTGGGTGAGTATTTCTTGTTTTTGTTTTCTTTGTTCATGTTATTTGATTATTACATCTTAAAGTTGCACTTATCCATGTTAACTCCTTTCTTATAAAGGACAAACATTTATTTTAATCTGTTTATATCATACAAGAATGCTATAAATTTGCTATATGGAGTTAGATCGCGATAAAACATTATGATGCATAAAAATTTTATGTGATACATAGATATTTAGATAGCTACTAGCATTATATAGTTCTTCGATGTTGCTTTTGAAGATAAGTTATGTGATTGAGGAGGTTTTCTGTAGATTATGTAAGAGGTATGAATTTGTTATACCTTCATTTATCCATCACAGCAGCAGAATCCTATAAAGGAAACATGAATAATTGACACGCGATGTTTCTACAACATTGATATGTCATTCATTACTTTATTTCAAGCACGTGTTTTATTAGATTAATAGGTCATTGGATTCACTTCCTTATTGGTTCACCGGTCGTTTTAAAGGAAACACAATTCATAAAAAGATATCATTCATTACTTTATTTCAAGCATGTCGTAGCAGTGATGTAGCTTATATTTATTGTGGTCTTGTCGTTTATGAGAACATAAGTGAAACAACAAGACGAACTACATTATTAGGCATTGCATGTTAGTAGGTTATATTTCTTATACAGAATTTATCTAGATATTTCAATATCAAAAGCTCATGATACTTTAGTTAGAAGGAGGAGGGAAACTACTGTCTATGCTAAATTCTCCTTCTTTCTAGCAGTATATTACCATCTTTTTATAGGGTTTATACTCCCAGTTAAATCTTGTTTCTTTCAGTTTCTACGCACGCGTCATGCATGGTTATCAAGTTTGTTGCATGCTTGTATTTGAACATCCTTGAAAATCACTAAATTATGGGGAATGAGATGTTTTTGGTTGTTATGAACAATTTGATATTTCTCAGGATAACATATCTAATGTATCCAGAAGCAAATAAGTAGGAATCAATCATAGATATTCTATGTGTATGTGTTGTTACTTTGTATCCCAATATATATTTGATCAATTTGCTATTGTTTAATATTCAGGCTAACAAATAAGTGTGCATATAAAATCTGTTGAGTAAATACCAAATTGATATCAGCAACAACATCACTGAATATGCAGAAGAACTCTGAAGCAAAATCTGATTCAGCTAAGCAGCTTTAGATGTTGATTTTATATAGCATAACCTTATCCTATAAGGAACTTCTTTGACTAAGTATTTCTATTTCTAAATTATATGCTTTTTACCCCTATCAACTATGAATCCTGAAGAAGGAAATAATCTTTTTACATGTAAGATGACTGTTTTTGTTTATCCGTAACAACTTCTATCACAAATTCTATTAGGTCTCCAGCTGAAGCAAAGGTTGTCGAGTCTCATGAACCCAACCAGCAGACCGATCTTGTTTCGGATGGTTCATTTGCCTCACTGAACTTAAACTGCCAAAAGCTGAAGCAGGTCAGTTTGAGAGACGATAAAACTGAAGGCTGTGGTTCACGTGGCATACTTGCTTTTGAATATATGGAACAAGAGCGGCCATATACTCGGAAGCCGTTATTTTACAAGGTTATTTAAGTCTTTGGTTTATAAAAAATCGAATATTATTGACTGATTGGTTGTTGACTTCAGTGCTAAAACTTGTGCTGACTTTTTACAATAGGCTTCAGTTCTTGAATCCCAATTTCCAGAGCTGAGCAAGTACAGGAGCTGTGATCTATCACCTTCAAGCTGGATATGTGTTGCTTGGTATAGCTCTTACTTAAAATAGGCAAAATGGTGGGGTCAGGTGGATTGGTAACTGTCATGACCAGTAATATTTGGTACCTGTCACAAACAAGTCCGGTTGACCCGAAACACGTTTTTTCCACAATTTTTGTTTTTGTAAGCAATTAGTGTGTTGAATACAGTTATAGAAGTTATGTTATCTCAGTAATAATCAGAGTTTCTGAATAGTTGATTTAAGAGGTTTTATGCAATAAAATTAAAATTTTGGATGATTTCTGATGTGTTCAACCCTTTGATCGTTACTTCTTAAGCTACTTCTTATTATACGCATGAACTCATCAGAGATTAAACATAACCCGAGTCATTCTATATATAAGTAAATGTGTTGAAATGAAATGTAACATAATGTGTCCAAAATACATATTTTTTTATAAATGATTATGTACATTATATTATTTTAGAAACAATTGAATATAAAATTGATTTAGGAAGTTTTATACGTTAAAAGTACACCAGTAACTATCAACCTATTATTCGCGTTCATGCGTTTCCTTTTACGCCTTTTCAGTAAATATTACCATTCGCAACTTAATGGGCTGAAATTACCATATCTACTCTTCTTACTGTTTTTGTCAATCTTCTTCTCATATTCAACTAACTTACTTGCAGGTATCCAATCTATCGAATACCCGTGGGACCAACACTAGAAGATCTGGAGGCATCTTTTTTGACCTTACATTCCTTGTCAACTCAACCCGGAAGTATTCCTCTATCTTTATATTTCTTTCAAGCAAATGCAGATGATATACTTCTAATGAGCCATAACATTTTGTATTCGATGCTCGTACAGGCTACTATGAAGTGAGGTCTTCAAACATGAACACACATGGGGTTGACGGGGAGCATGGACTTTCAACAGTTCGGTTACCAGTAATTGGACTGGCGTCCTACAAGCTAAATGGTTCAATCATATCTCCTTGTGACCCGCAAGAACGTGAGCAAGAAAACGCTCTTTTGAAGGCGGCTAGCAACTGGCTCCAAAATTTGCAGCCTCTTCTTCCAGATTATCAGTTTTTTCTTAACCGGTATTCATCATAATAAGTACATCAATCTGATTCAAATATAATATTAATAAGTAATAAGCAAGTTACATAGTCTGGTTTAAATTTCTGCACCTAGACTGTATTGTTCTATGGATTTTTTGACTATTTAAGGGTTAGCCATTTGGATGGCAATAGTGGTGATGCAAACTTCAAACAATATATTCTCACTAGGTTCAATAATACAGCATTTGCATGAACTTAAATCAGCTCTTGATGTTATAATCTTTTAGCGTTTATGCATATACCTTGTTTAAAATAGTACAGTTTATCTGGAAATAGAATCATGGTGCTACATTATATAGTAGTATTAGAAACAGAAAAAATGCCAGAAGCGGTTGGTGTTCAGTTCTGTTCATAAACAGCTAATCTGCCAAAATATGACCTAACTGGTTACATTATGTTGCAAACAACATGAACAAGATGCGATTCCATGTTTGGATTTCTATGTTACAAAATGTCAGAGAAAATGGTGGATAATAATATTGTCTGGATGAAGTCTGATTTCTGAGCCTTCTCTTCATGGTCTTTGCAATCAAAGGAACCAGCTGAGATGCCACTGCTGCTACCACTACATCAGATATGGTTGTAAAGGTAAGAGGTGGTATATAACATGCTGTTTGGTTTAAGAATATATATATATGTGTGTGTGTGTGTGTGTGTGTGTATTTATATATATGTGTGTGTGTGTATTTATATATATGTGTGTGTATGACATGAAACTAGTATGGTAGGAAGAGGTGGCAACCTGAGTAGGCTTTGAAACGGGTCATTCTTAGTATGGATAGAAACAGTCAGGTCAGGCTGAGTTAGACCCATACTTATTTTGTCTATTTTTAGTTCTACTTCTATAAACTATTAGTGTGTTAATAAAATTACATAAACATTATTACTTAGATAATCAAAATCAGCAGATAACATTTAGGAGGCTGTATACAACTATACATTACAAATAAGTTTTGAATGACTTTCAATCCATTAGACCCATGTCTCATTTAGCTGTTTTTTCGTTTAAAGATAAAAAGGTAACCCAAATGGACCCAACAATTCAACAGCCATCAAAAGAAAGCTCGTACCTTTTCAATTTTTCATCCATCGGAATGATCTTTGATGAACTTGGTTCAGCAGAAGAATCAACACGGTGTTCATCAGTTGAGATGGATCATACACAAATGAGAGCAGTAACGGATCAGCTGCTGAATTGGCAGAAGATCTTACTGATCTTAATTCCTTTTGAAGAGATTTTGACTGTTCTTGCAGTTTCTTCCTTAAAAGTGACATTATAGAGAAAGATTCATCATCATGAAGCTTCCTCTTGCAAAGACCTTAATCTTTTTAGTCAAAGAAATCAAAATTAAACAAATGATTCATATAATCAACCCCAGAGTTCATTTCCAAAGTACTGTCTAAGAATGTGCAGTAGTCCAAAACCAAACCAGAACCGAAATCTGAAAATATTAAACCGAGAACCAGACTGTATAGTAGTATAGATTTTGTCAAAAACGAAACCATACTTAAACTTTTTATGCCAGTGATTCAAGTCTAATTGTCTTTCCTGATTAACGTCATTTCGTTAAAGAATAATAAAAAAGAACAAAATCCCAGTTCGGTTTCATGGTTTCTACTCGAGTTATGCACTCTGTTTTACTGTTACTTTTTAAAACAACTACTGCAACACTCCCTAAACCTACTCGGCTACTCTTAAATCTACACCAATGTCCATCATGACTGGAACTCTCGACCACTTAGGATGAATACTTTTACAGTTTACTACACACCATGATAGCGGTAAACTACAAACCTCTTGGTTCTTCTTTTACCAATAGAAACTAATAGTATAAGTAGCAAGTTCATGTATGGAAGATTAGAATTTAAAAAACAAATAGATAAAGCAAGATCTCATAAGCTTAAACAAACAGATAAAAAGGATATTTTTAAGACACTCTCATGTTCAATGATTAAGTGGGAAATCATGTTCCTCCCATGATTAGTAGCACAAAGAGGACACACCTGCAACAAACAAACCTCAATCACAAACAAATAACACCCAAATCAATTGAATCACACAAATAGACAATAATCATACAAACAAAAACCTAACAATCTCCAATGGATGTCAAAAACTAATCATTTCATTCCAAAACAGTAATCTATGAGAACTAAACTCAATACTGATGTTGTTGATGATCAAACAATGAAATCGAAAGCAAATTAATCAATTAATAGGCGATGAATTCAATTACCCCCAACTTGATTTCAAGCGGATGTTGATCCTCGAGATGAACACACAATCCTATGGCATCATATCCCTCCAAACAGTACGGACACCCCATTTCCAAATTGGATTCTTCATCCTCATCTTCACTATCCTCTAGATCGATGTAACTATCAACTAATCAATCACAAATTAATCAAAACCTTTACGTAATAGCATAGTAACAGATGAAAATCGATACATAACAATCAATTGCGATGGATATTCACCTGGAAGATGCTTCAAAACTTGACAATCGAACGAATCATCGTCGTCGTTGATTGAATTCCGCATGATGATTATTCGAACAAGTGATTACAAATTTGCAGATGCGAATCACTGAATCAGTGCTTGTAGATGATGAATATATATTGATTCACTGTCGATTAGGGTTTGTTGTAGCTTGAGTTGATTCACAGGTTCACGTGTTGTTGTCTCTGTACGTTTGAAGGAGATGAAGTTTGAAAGATAATAATGGGAATATGAAAGGAAGAAAAGGGGGATTTTGATGTGTAAAGTTTATAGCCGTGTGGGACACGGTTTACATTCTCGAGGGGCTCCCGCGTAATTTCTATATACTTTCTTAACGACCATAAGCACTTGTGGTTAAAAAATAGTTATTGTCAATTTCAGTCCCTGTTTTATTGGGTTGTGACGTTTTAGCCCATGGTATTTGATTGAATGTGATGTGTAATCTTCTTTTTCCACGATGAAGCCTATACAAGTCGCAACAACTTACTTTTTCAAGAATGGCAACATACAAATTCATCTAATCTACTTTTTCTCTTGGGTTAATAGTCTTGATAAAAATAAGACCAACGTTCAGATCCGGTCATAAAGTAGATCAGATGGGGAGTAGGAGAGTATTAGAGTCAACTCATGACCGTCATGCCACCGTTCTACAACATCTGTTGTTTACAAACAGTCAAATTGCTTATGGACAGTCTCGTGCGAAAGTGTTATGAAACCATACACTTTCGTGCAGAAGTTGGCACATCATGAGGGTGAATCGAGCAACAATTATATTTGAGTGAAAGTTGTGATAGAACCGCCACCATAGGTCTCTCTAGACAACCATCGATACACGAGGCAAAAACGAACTGTATTCATCAAGATTTAATTCACTAAAAACCACCATCACTAAAGGCCATCGGATCTCATCTAAAAACAAAACCATCTATCTTTACATTTCAAGTTGTAGCCGGTTTTACGCTTAGCTTGCTGAGAAATATTAGACCAATTAAGATATTGAAGATACTCTAGGCTAATTAAGAATAATATGTCTCTCTATACAAGGTGACACCCTTGTAACCCTAATTAACACACACCAACAATTATACCAATGTCTCTTGTTCAATCTGGTTGTGCTTTGAACATAAATATATTTTCATCCTTTTCAACCCCACTTAATTAGTATTCACTACAAGTGTGTGCGATTCAAGCCCACCTGAGCTCTCCTAAGCTTGGGCTTGATTTGTTCAACCTAAAGAGATCAACTCATTTAGAGATCTATATTTAAATAGTTTTTCCAGCTTAAGTTCTGTTTAGGTTTTTTTACATACTAACTCTCACATTATTTTCACACACCAGAATTGATATGAAAAATAAAATGAAAGAAAAAACACGATAGATAGTGACCCTTTCTTTATCGTTTGGGAATTTGTGATACAATAACAAATTAACAATAACAAAATGAATTATAAGAAACATATATAAATGTTACATAAACATAAAATGATTCAAACCATTGTCTTCAGGTGTCTTTAGCTTTAATACTAATTGCACTACTTTAACAAAGTAACTATTAAGACGTTAGTGGCGGTTCAGCCTTTATGTTTAATGCCAGTTTTTCAAAATAGATTTCATGTTTGCTCTTAGAGAAATAACCGTAACAATTCATGTACCGTTAGAGATAAATCTCGCAAATGAGATATCACATGACTTTACGTGTTTTGTTGTATGTTGAAAAAGACGCAGAAGAAGTTTAGGATGATGATGGTGCACCAATTAGTGAGTGTTCTCACTAATTGAAACACAAACTTGTTACAAACAAATAGATGTAATTAATAAAAATGAACATACTCATGTTCAGTATTTTAAATTTGATGACTATTTCAAGATTCGTCAAACAACCTTCCCTAATCTTTCTCTGAGAAATCACCCATATATTCAATCACCTTCATGAATTCATCACCAATCGACCCCATGAACCCTTATTCAATTGAAGTTCTTTCAATCCCCATGGCCTTAGAGCTCTTCTCGTCGATAATAATCACACCTCCATCTTTCTTACATCCAAAATGCTTCAATCTTGCCATTATCAAGGTACCCTTTTTATCATCCTTTATAACAATGATAACATCTTCATGCATTACAGTTATAAATCCCCATGTGTTCATGATATTTGCAGTTACACAATGTACACACCCAACAGAAGCTTTAATGTTACTCAGAAGTGGTGAATTCAAGTTCGATATTGTGATTACAGAAGTCAATTTCTCACCGGAGATGAATGGAATCAAGTTTCTTGAGATCGTTACACGCGAAACCGACTTACCTGTTGTTAGTATGTCGTTTGATTTCATATGGGCTTTTATTTTTGGTTCTTTTGATCTGCTGTAACATATTCTGACATGGGTTCGAATGCTCGATTCTTCGATTGCTAGTTGTATCAGCAGAAGATAGAATCGATATCATGATCGAGTATATAACCGAGGGTGCGTGTGCTTACTTACCAAAACCGATCAGGATGGAGGCTGTTCGGGTGCTATGGCAGCATGTTGCTCGTAAGGAACTATTCGGTTTGAAGAAGATTGATAATGTGGAAGATGGTGAACCGAATTCGAGTCATTCTGGAGAGGATAATAAAGAGTTTTGTGGAAGCTCAGATGGTGTTCAGATGGAAGATGAGTGTATTACGGTCCGTGGTAAAAAGAATCGATTGGTTTGGACCGATGATCTTCATCAAAAGTTTGTTGATGCTGTGAAACAACTTGGAATCCAAAGTATGAACTGTTTGGATCCGATTATGAGTTCTGTTACGTTGTATTTTATCTCAAACGGGTCAAAAAAATTTAAATGTGGGGTCCAATTTCAATGTTTTACCTGACCCACTTGTAATAAAAAAACTCGTTTTTTATTACGTTGTTTTGAAGCTTAATAAAAAAACTCGTTTTTTATTACGTTGTTTTGAAGCTTAATAAAAAAACTCGTTTCAACCAGAACACATTTGATACATTGACCCGCACTAGAAAAGACTTTTTTTAACCCACACTAAAAAGACTTTTGTCTACTTAGAATACTTTTTGATCTCTTACCCAACCTGTGATGATGCGTTGACCCGTACTAAGATTTTTTTTCAATCGGAGCCCGTTCGATCCTTTACCCATCTTTTCATGACTCGTTGATCCGTTGACGCGTCTAACTTGTCATCTCAATATGTTATATTTGATCTTCTTTGTGTTTTATTGCAGATGCTGTCCCGAAAAAGGTGTTGGAACTAATGAATGTTCCCGGGCTCAGGAGAGGAAACGTTGCGAGCCATTTACAGGTTCAAATTACACTTGATATTCTTGTGTTTGCGTATGTGTTTTGGTACCAATCACTAGTTAACGATTATCGTTTTAGTGTTTCAGAAGTACAGGTTAAATCTTGGAAAGATGACAGCATATATGCAAGAAAGTTTCAACGGGCCGAATTCTAGCACAGGGATTCCGATTGGTACCGCTGGTTCAATGATCTAACACAATGGCTCGTGTCGAAGAACTCGACAGGGTATGGACCATAGCTAAGATTATTCGTGTCTTTTAAAGTTGGTTATTGTTGATGAAGTTTATCTAACAACAATGTTTTGTAACTGAATGCTAATGATGCAATTTAAGATTAAGTTGTAGATTACATAACAGAAACATTTACCTATGCACTTACAAAAAGAATTATGGAATGTGATTGAAGAAATAATAATGTTTTAGAGCAAATTATGTAGAAACAATAACACAAATGTAAAAAGAAATGAACCAAAGGTAGTAGTTGTTCTAGGACCATGGCTACTAATGGGAAGAATGGAAGGAAGTGAGCACTCTAAGCCGTTGAAATAGACCTTGCTCGGGAACCCATCGCCTCGGGCCACATTGAGCCCGGTATGTCTTTCTTCGTAAACGAGATAACCGATTGTTGTGAACCTGGAACCGGTGGATCCTTCTTTGGGTTACGCCCGTTTGTTTCGGCCACAAGAAAGTTTAAACCCGGGAGACCATGTAGAAAAATTGTGTTATTAGAACCCGAAAGCCGACTACCATTGAATGAGAACACTTCCTCGAATCCTGTCATCGCTTTGTCTAACTCCACAGCTGCAAACCAATCGGCAAAACTAGTTTCGCCCCAGTTGAAAATGGTCATTCTTGCGGTCCATCTGCCTTTGAAATCCGATAGTAAGTGCCAGTTGATGCTGACACCGCAGTTATCTGCACAGGGCAACGGATCAGGCAGAGCCTGATCGTTGCCCTTTGCGAAATCAGCTGCCAATGAAGTTCTGTTTTCAAATGGCACCAAAAGTGCTTCTGAAGGCAGAAGAAGTGCGGGTGCAGTCGTACTGCAAGTATTTGCAGTATTGCACCCGCATGCACAAGTACTACAAGGGACCACAGACTTATTGAAATATGAGGAAAATGAAACACAACATTTTGGGGTATTGGGTTCTATTCGTGTCATATTGCAAATCACTTGCCAACTAGCAACCGCAGTTGTGTCAGCAGCGAGCCCGCTAGGATTTGGTAAACGAGTCGGGCTAACCCGTACGGGTGGCCCGCATTGGTAATCAGGGCTCATCGTACCACTGATTCTCCAGTTTTGAGGTGGGACGAGCCGAGTGCGTTTTAGGTCCGGTGGCATCTTGAAAACTTGCATCGTAAAAGCCGAAACCGACTTACTCGTGTCCATTGTAGGCGGCAACAAAGTCCCATTACGACAACAGAACGGAACCAATCCTAACTGTGTATCGTTTGTCTTGTCAAGCGGAAGATCCACAATAGTCGGCCTTCGCTCGCAACTCAAAGCCTTTGAGAAATCAAGTTCCTTATAAAACTCGCCTTGTCGGCCAAATATACAAGCGTTTGTGTCTACAACAGTCGGGTAAGCGCCCTTCATAGAGTAAATAAATTCATCTCGCATCCAGTCCCAACTTAGACGCCAATTATCAAGACGGCTAAGGGGATTGTGATTCGAAACCGTGACTTGTGCCATGTACTCAGTTTCTTGTGAACTGAGTACATCATACATAATCACAATATCGCCCTCCTTTCGGGCGTCAAATGTTTCTTCTTCTACTTCCGTGGGTGTCGCGTTTGGGTCTTTTTCGCAACAAACATGTGTCTCATTGTTAGCTGCAAACAAAATATGTAAAAGTTATATAAAACTTTTACAATAACCAATTATAAATATGTTACAATATTGGAATACATATACACATTTTATATACCTGGGTTTGAAGGAGTAGAACATAAGAACCCATCATTTACAAGATACATATTAGATGGCAACGATACATTTGGTGGGGCCACACCAAACTGTGTCCCCACCAATTGTATCCGCGCCTGCATTTGATTAAAGTCACCAGCGGTCTCCACCGCGGTTTTTAGGTCAGTGACCGGAAACCCAGCGAAGACAGCTCCGCTGGTGACATTTGCTGGAGCGAAGCTCCATCAGCAAGAACCGCATTAGAGGCCGACACCAAGACCTCACGGTGTTGGAAACCGACAAACACCCGCCACGAATTTAACCGCTCCGTGGCGGCGTTGGTGAGGGTGAGAGTAGATTGGAAGTTGTAGGGCTGATCGGCCGCGTTGGCGGCCGCGGGTGGGATTCGGAAGCCGGAATTGTGGGTGTAGGAGATTGAGATTCCATTGCAGGTGGGAGATTGAGAAAGTGTTGTGGGGATTGAAACAAAGGTTAAGGAGATGAAGAAGATGAAAACAATGATCATTTTTTTGAATTTTGGTTGAAATGGAGTTTGTGAGGGGATAATATATGTGTAGATGAAGGGATGACCGGTTCAGGCTTTGTGAAAGATGTTTATTGTTTTTATTGCCGGCTTATTGCCGGCTTTTGAATCTAAAACGGTTTACGTGCATGTGTTATCATTGTATAGGAAAAGACATATAATATTCGTACACAACTAATAATATATGTACCAAATGACCATGGTGGTGTCAATTTAAAACGGTTTATATGTTAGAGTGATTGAGGGGTTTAAATTTAGGATTATTGGATTCGAATAATCTCGACTTTTAATTATTAGACGGGATTAATTCCGACTCAAGAAATATTTACAGATATTTTTAAGTTTGAGTTTATTTTCCTTTAATAATCTATTACTAATCGAGAGTTAATGTCCGTTTGTTTTTTATAAAATGGTGCTAACTTTGAGCCATTTTTCAACTACGCCGCCGCCCAACCTCTACTAGGTTATTTTTTCAGTGTCTAGCATCCATCGTCACTTTAAATATATATTTAACGAGTCAAGTGGTCCAAATCAGAAGGTGAAGATTGACTGGTTTTAAATTGCAGGAGTTTAAGATTGATGGACCCGACAATTAATATCAACTTTTTGCTTAGTGTTTTGGCCATATAAGTGCTCCACGTCATCTAAATATTAACGTTGTTAACTCTCAGTTAGTAAATGATCATTGCAGGAAAACAAACTTAAAGTTTGGAGTGTTCGTAAACATTTGCTGAGTTGGGATTAATCTCGGCCAATATATAAAAGTTGGGATTATTAAAATCCAATAACCCTTAAATTTTTTATACAATATATATATAAATTTAGAAATAAGATTATTAGGTGTATAAGTTAAAATTATCTTTTTGAATAAAAGAATTTGCATATCTAAGATGACTTTTGGATAAGAGATAGAAATTGTTTTGGGTATTAGGTGTCCTATAAACCTCAAAACAAAAATTTTTACAAAATTATATATTTCAATATCAATATAGGTATCCATTAAGAACCTGTGAAAATTTATAAAACTATACATGTGGCAGGAAGCTAAAAGACTTTCGTAAATGTCATTTACAAAACATATGGCCAGAAGTCCTCATTTCTGTAAATGAGGTTTATGAAACACCGAAACAATATCATTTCTTAACTAAGAATCATCTTGTATGTGCAAATTCTCTTGATTAAAATATCATATAAGTTAGGAAATTATCAGTAAATTATAAAACGACAATTAAAAGTTACATTTTCTAAAATTTTAGAGAGGAAATGGGCCATAAGAACTTCATCAACCACCCGCAAGACTTCGACCCAGGAGCAGAAATAGCACAACCATTAGCCCAATAAGAAAGTTAGCCCAATTCTTCACAGTATTAACATCTAAAGATATTGAAAGCAAATATGTAAAAATAGAAAGATACACACACAAAAAATTAACGTATTATAATTGCAACAAAAAGTGTCCTATATTTTAGTTCAATAAGTGAGTAGTCGTATGCTACACAACTGATTAAATAAACATATATCATTCATAAGTGTCTAAAATAATTTTGTAAATAAAATAATAATTTACTTTACAGGGAAGAAATAAAATTACAATCAAAAGTTTAAAAGTGTAATGGAACTTACAATTTTAATTCACCAAATTTTTACATATATTTTTATGTCTACAATAAAAAATTATACTAACCACATCAAAATAAATTTGAAATTTTTTTTAATCAAATCTATAAATTACAAGGTCTTTTACGTTTATTATATTTCCCGTACGAGATGATCATGATGGATATTTTATAAGATTTCTTTAAAAAAAGAATTTAATCAAGTTAATTACTTTGTTAGGCTCCCTTCCTCACACCAAGTTTAGGGCGTGTTCATATTAAATAACTATAAAAAAATATATATATAATAAATAAATACAGAAAGATTTATATGCATGTATTCATATATCAGTTTTTAAATAGATGTTCATATAACAATAATATACTTTCATTATCTTTCTTTTTATTATTTTTTTATAACAGTAATATTTCATTTTAAGTTCTTTATAATTACTCTTAATCATGTTAATACCTGAATATTATTTATATAGTTTTTAATTTTCAAGTGGAATTTTTAAGTGAAGGGGACAATTTTGCGAACGTGCTCAAAAAGCAAGGTTAAACACCAGGTATGAGAGGGGTGGTTTTTTTGGACCACGAGGAAATGTGAATGAATATATAAATATAGATATATAATTAAACTTTGGTTCTTTTGTTTTTACTTTATTATTAACAAAAATGTTGACCAAGTTGACTGACTTTTTGGTTATAAGATAATATTGTTCATATTATGTATCTGTAATTGTCATGCTTTTCTCCGTATTACAAAACAAATGGGTAGTAGTTCAGATTGCTAAACCCAATTATTAAAGTGTTTAATAGAGTAATTTAATAAAACAGTTTTAAAGTAAATTATATTCACTTAAGATAATCTTTTCATAAATTTCACAAATATATATATATATTATATATATATATATATATATATATATATATATATATATAAATATATCTCAAGCTATATGTGGTGGAGTTTGCATGTATACCTATCGCTTTATATAAATAATATAAACAGTCATAACCTCACAAGTTTTGCGTTTATATCAAGTAGCGAATAAACATGCTGAAAAACATAAAGTTGTTATCGTGTATTGATGATAAATCTACATTTAAATCTACATTGGTAGCTAAGAAGAGTTGTAGATAAGAAACAAGTATATCATATACACACAAATACATCGAGTGAAAATCTTATCTTACTTCTTAAAAGGTAACTTGAGGTGCCACGTGTTAACACTACAATCGTCCTCATTAAAATTTTCCCGTCTTCTTTTCATATTAAATAATTACCGTAATTACTAATAATATTATTGAACTTCTTTTACATTTAATATATTAAAACAAGATCTAAATATTAATATTATTTCTAAATAAATAAAACTTTTATAAAATAATAAATTTTTCTAAAACATAAAACTTTTTTAAAACTTTGAAATATTTTAAAAATCGGTATTTTTAAAGTTCAACTTTTCAGACAAAAAATAATTAATTTGGGAGTTATAATAAGAAGATTTTTAAAAATGACATTTTTATACGGTTTGTTTTAAAATAAAATGTTTTTTTGAAAAAAATTTAAAACAAAATTTTAAAAAGTTGAAATCATTGTTTAATTAGTTATAATTATTTATGAAACCCGTGTAATACACGAATTTACTAAAGGTAGTTTCATAATAAAACCACTTTACAAAAATGAAACGTAAGCTATAATATAATTCGTATAAAATTTGTAAAACTCTATATTAATACAACCACGAATCCCGTAAAAACAGATAAACACGGTTTCATATATAAATCCTTCTTAGTTCTTGCGAGTGAGATGAGTTACTTATTAATTTCATTTACGATATTACTCCTTTAAAATAAATAACCTATAACAACTTTTTTAATATAAATCAAATACACTTTTATGCGACTTAAACCTTAATCTGAATATGTAGAAGGTATACGAATTTATATAGTAAAATCCCACCAACTTATAGAATATACTTGCTACTTAACTTGGCACTTACAATTTTACACGGTGATGGATCTAGAAACTTTTTTTATGGGGGCGGAAAATTTAAGGGTCATTTTGGATATCGCATTATATATATATATTTATCTGGTTCAAGTCAGATCGGGTCGGGTTGGTTCATCGACGTAAAAATCGTTAAAATGGTTTCCAAACTCGTGAATTTGCGTATATGTATATATATCAAAAACCGTATTGAAGCAATTATACTTATGAAAATGGTAATATGTGATGTTTAAAATAATTATACTCATAAAATTAGTGATATGATCAAAATGTTTGAGATCATTTTGAAACTAATTTTAATTCAACTTGTATTATTATCAAATATATTTATCTTGATATAATTTTTTTTTCTTTCTACGAATTACATGATTATTTAAAAGTGAAATTCAAAAATCCATTCGATTACAAACTCGGTTAGCGAGAAAATATTGTTCATCGGCCCGTCGGAAGATCACCAGACCTCATTGTAGTTACGCTTCAAACAATGTATTTGAGATAATTGTACTCTTTGTTTAGTTTTAAGAATTTAAAGCGAGGGGGAGGGTGTCACACCGTCAAATTCCACGTGCGGGGTTTTACCGCGAGGCGTGTGACAAACCAGGATCTCATACACGGTCATATCAAACGACACTAAATGAATTTAAAAATAAACGTTTGACTTAAATCAGAGTAACATAAAAGAAATAAACATCAGTGCGGAAGCATAAAACTGAAATAAATAACAGTGCGTAAGCGAATAACGAAATGTAAACAATACCGAAAGTTATAAGTGCTAAGTCAAAACAAAATGTTCAATGCAAGTAAATATGTTTGATGATGCATGTCCTGAGTGCGTTCCTTAATCGTGCATCATAAGCTTAAACGTTCCTGTTACCTGAGAAAACATGCTAAAGTGTGTCAACATAAAGTTGGTGAGTTCACAGGTTTTATCACAGATAAAAATGTTTGTAACTGTTTGAATGGTAAAGTAATTAAAACATATTGATAGGTAGCTAGCCTATAGACAAGTTACTTAGCGTTACGAACCGAGGCTGACTGTTTGTATGTTCGTATGTTTGTTGCCTTCCCGTCACGTCTCACTAGATAATGACAAATGTTAGGTCAATAACGCACCCGTTTGACCTCCAATAAAGCTAGCGCGACTGGCCCGGGCAGGGTTTGTCAAACCCAGTAGTACTACTATGAATTACCTCGCTACACATTACTAACGGTTCGAGAATGTAAGGACTTTTCAAGAATGTTTGCACTAACGTAACAGGCGATATCAATAATACTAAAACCATTTTGTAAATACGTTTGCATGTTTTCTCCCCCAAAAAGGAAAGAAAGTAAAATAGGGGTCGTGAAGACTCACCTCGAGTGCGTTGCAGAAATAAGTGTAAGCACAATGGATCGGGTTCCAATTAACCTGAGTTTTATTTAATATATATAATTAATATTAAATACTAATAATTTTGGTCGTACGGTTTCGCGTTTCACGGTTCGGTTACGGTTTTGGTTATCAACATGACTCTCCATACACGAGCAAACACAAGCATACACAAACTCACACAAGCTTATAACCCAAGTTTTCACATATAGTCCTAATTATATACAAAAGTACACTATATATATATAAAACGTTTTAAACTAAACCCACACGTTTATGCAACGTGCTTTTCGGGAGGTACACATACATACAACCACATACACATTTAACACACACACATTTATATATGTATATATATATTAATGTACAAGAACACAAGCACATTAATAAAAACCACACACAACCACTTCACAATTTTTTTTATCATAATTAATTCAACCACTTGCACATGGAAGACCCAGCACACCCACTGCCACTAACCCATGCAAAACAAATAAAATTCCTTCATACCAAACATAGCCATGTGTCTATACATACATCATATCCATGCATCTGCCCCTCTAACATACACATCAGAAACACGCACGCACAACAACATATACATACATGCAACATGCACATCTTGAAATGGAAATCATACCCACACACATATATCTTAACACACACGCACATGCATTCGCAAACATACCCACATATTATATACATATACACGGCAGTAACCACACACACACACACACACACACACACACACAATATATATATATATATATCACGTATGGCTGCATATATATATATGCGCAGAAGTATTTACAACACAAAAGCACCTATAACACCACATATGATTGCCCATCCACACACACGACTAACTTTCAGAACCACATACGCGAAAACCGATCAACACAGCCCGTAACGAAGGTTGAAACCGTAACGATACAACTTTGAGTATGGATTGAATAATCTTACCGAACGGAGGTGTACAGGGCTGTTACATTTGTCGTTCATTATCGTCAGGTACTCGCGGTTGGTTGCGATGTCGTTAGCTCGCAAAGAAGGTTGTCGGCGACGCAAGGAAGGGCCATAGTTGAAGAGGCTGTTGGAGTTGTCGCAGGTTGAGGTGATCGAGAGGAAGAAAATAGCTGTCTATGGTTCTTGGGTATTAGGGTTACGAGAATGGGGATGATGGTGTGGGGGTCGGTTCAAAGAGGCTGCCATGAGGGTCGGTTAAGGGATATATGGTGTGGGTTACGTGGGCCAAGAGGTAATTAAGGAGGGTTTGTTAAGGTTTATCTAAATATTACATATTGGTTTATCTAAATAATACATATTATTATTATTAAATTAAATTTAAGTTAGTCGTTTTAGTAAGACTTATCTTTATTATTGTTAGTTAAGGCTAAGTTAAATGTAGTAATAATTATTGAATTTTAATAATGATGGTAGGTTCGATATGTAAAGGAAATTTTAAAAGATGTAACGTAAGTGTTAACAATATTAATCTAGAAACACGAGGTGTCACAGAGGGGGATTGCAAAATTTTATGAAGGGCGGTCAGGATTTTCACGTATATATAACACTAAATTTTTTTTATGGTGGGCGGTTGCCTCCCTCCCTTAGCTTTAGGTACGCCTTTATACACGAAGGGTGTGAAGAAATCAAATCATTTCACGATCTGGTATACATAATCTTATCTCATATTTTATGTAAGCCAAGTATAAAAGTCCATTTTTCACAACTTAAACCTATAATATCAAAATCACAAAACAACTATAATTACAATTAATCTAAAGATCTACACTCAAAATATCGCCAACTTATAATAAGTTAATAACTATTAATATGTTTATTTCCTCAAGATCAAACACAAAAATCCAACGGTCAGGATTTTATTCCCGACACTAGTGTATATCCATTGCTACAAAACACCTCATGACCCCTCCACGTTATTTCCACACAAACCCCTATTTATAACCCTCACCGGAAAACCCTTTCTCCGGCGAAACCACCACCGCTCCACCGCCTTCCGCCACCGTACTCCACAACCACATTCTCTCACCTCACGATTCACACAGACATCAATCCGTCACTAATTCGCACCAATTGATCCAATAAATCACTCTTCAATGAATCGAATCACCTCTCGAGTGTTCCACGGAGTTAAAGGCTACTGGCGGAGGCGCCGCTACGAGCGCCTCGGCGGCAACCGCCGCACCGGATCTGGACGACGGAGATTCTGGCGGATTCGAATCGCACCGAAGCTCAAATTGAAGCTGAAATTCTCACCGAAGAAGTTGCTGATCGGAATACGTGATGCGTACGTGAACATGATGATGCGATTGGCGGAGTCGCCGGTGGTCGCCGGAGGCGGTGGCTTCGGCGAAGGGATCGTGAAATTCGGAACGAGGCCGGTGAAGGAATACGATGAGAAGGTGATAATCGAGTTCTACAAAACGTTGGTGATGACTCAAGCTCAATTGACGCCGATTGACGCTTCACCCACGTTGCTGTTTCACGGTAAGTCGCCGGAACCCTAACGGAATGATTGATGATGATGTTGATTGTTGATTTAAGCAATATGATGATGATGATGATGATGATGATGAATTGATGATTAAGTAATAAGTTGTTAATCAACCGAGGTATTACATTAATATTTGCTTAAAGTTTATGAAGATTCTAGATCGATGATACTGATCAACTACGCAACGAAACACACATATGTATGGTTGAGTCAATTGTGAATCAGCTATAATGGTTTGTTATAGATCATAAGCAGTATATTTTGATAAGTCGATTAGTTCACTAATCCTTGTGATTAGCGGAACTTTAGGGTTTGATATTGTGTGATTATATGAGTGAAAGATTATGGAATCAAATTATATCATCGTTCTTGTAACTTGTAAATCCAGCAGTTTATATGTATTTCCAGTTATTGTTTATTAAGGATTAGTTATAGTTATAAGATTATATTATAACCTCAAATAATGATCATATTTTATGGACATGTGTTTTCTTTCTTATATTATTATCTCTTTTGTTGCTTGCTAATTGATATTATTATACTATGAACACACATACAGACACAAATTTATATGTAGTAAAGTTAAATTTGAACAAAAACTAATTCTATAAAAATAAAATCAATCAATCAGAAATAGTAATGCTCATGCATGTAGATAACAACACATAATACAATACAATAGTTCATATTAGGTATCTATTAGATAGACAAATTTGTACTTGCAAGTAAAATTAATGGATGTGTGAATTAATCGGTCTGAAGTTGGATGAAGTGATTATAGTTATAACTCTTTTGTCAAAAAATTCTTTTTGGTTTTATTAAAAAACTTTGATAGTTAAATAAATAGAACATACTAGCTATGTATTATACAAGCTACAACTACTTTTATCAACTATAAAAATTAAATAACAAAAAAAACATTTTTTAAAACTAATTAACAATAATGAATCAAAATAAAAAAAACTATCAGGATTGCATATATCCGCCTCTCTATCTGAAAAATCACAAATTTATGAAAAACACATGTCTTAATGCATAAACATAATACTAAAAAAATACGCATGTTTATGTTTATAAGTTTAGAGCAAAAGATATGCAATTGGCTAAAAAGCTAAAGCTTTTATGACATAGAAAAAAATTATAGTAAAACACAAAAATTAATTTGATTGACGTAAAATAAGTTAACATGATGATCGAGCATGTAGTATAAAAACGAATTTGATCATTGTAATAAAAGGGTTAAATAAACATCACCTTTAACACGACAAAAATTGGTGCGATATAAATAGATGGTGACACATGAGAAGGGTTGAATTAATTTGCTTGGAGTCAATCTCCAACATTATCCATGTAGGGCTTCGGTCCTTTTATATAATAATTACTTTTTAAATAATTTTTTTCAACTAATTTTATCACTAAAAAAGAAAAACTCCTTGTTAACAAAGAAACTTTTGGTACTACGCTAAGTCACATGCGTTTTGTAAATATCATGAGGTAATTAATGTACAATAAAAGGTTTAATTATCGGAATAGGAAAAAACTTAAAAATTTATCAACTAGAACTAGATGTGAAGATGCAAGATAGTTTTTGTTGTTTCGAGAGAATTACAAATGAGCCAAGAGGCTGGTTACTAGGTTAAATTTATTTCATGTGTTACAACATGTAATCAATATAAGATCACACTAAAAGCATAAGTCATTTTAATATTTAAATTAATTTAAAAAGACAAAAGTTTACCTATACAAACGATATGTTATCAGCATAGGGTTAACTAAACGATATAGTTCTTTCACTCTTGATGTTAAATTATAGTATAAGAAAAAAGAAAAATCTAACGTGATAACAAGTCATCGGTACAATTTTCCATCATAATGTTTTCCACCATCCTATCAACCTTATATCGACAACATGTCATCACTATCGTCCTAACAATACTGACAACAACTATCATCGCTATACTTTCGTTGCGATAGGGTCAAGTTCTTGTAGTGTTTGTTACTACGTGATTAGTTAATCCAATACGTTCTATTTGGTAAAGACAACATTATTTTAACGTATTATTATAAAAAAAACTGTGTTGTGACAAGACTTTTGCTGGTTATAACATCTTCGTTGCTTAAACTACAACGCAACAAGTTTAAATATCAAAAGTTAGGAAACTTATTATGTATAACAATAAAAGTCTAAAATCAATACATATCATGTAATATCAACAACAAAACTCTATTTGAAATTTTGAATTAGTAAAGTATCACTAGGTGCTTCATCATGTTAATGTTTATAATATACCGACAAAACTCTATTTGAATTAGTTATGCATCACTATGTGGTTGAATGTCACCTCCAAAACATCCACATACTTTTGTCAATTCATGTTGTGTACTTGCTTGTTACTTTCGGGGCAGGTCCTCATTCAATTCACTACCTTAGTTTTCATTAATATTTATAATGTATTTTTATTTTTAAAATTAAGCTTGTGATATTAAATTTGACTTGAACATAACAAAATCTTTTTATGTAAAACCAATAACGGACCCGTACGATTAGAAGACTTGATTATTTAGTGTACCAAAAAAAGATTTACGATATATTTCATGGTTGGGTTTTTTTTTTTAATTTTCAAAAACTTAAAAACGCTTTAAAAATCAAAGAATTACAAGGAGAATTAACCCTAGATTAAGATTAACCTAAGTCATCAACCTAAAATGATTAATTGTAATTAAGTGATGCATGTACGTAACTGAATCTTGCAGGATACAAATTATGGTTTATTAATCCTAAAAAGATGCAAGGATTACCTTTTTAAGAAAATGTAACAGGATAATAGCAAAAGTAATTTTAATATTAATATTCTATATTTATGACGAATGTGTGAACATCATGAGAAGGTGATAATCTAGATTGACAAATCATTGGTGATGAGACAATATCAATTGGTACCCATCAATGCTCCACAAAGTTTGTTTCCTAGTAAATGCGTCGAAATCGTGATGAAAGTTTTAATGTATAATATTTATGTAACGAATAAGCTGTAAATCAACCGACAATATTTTAATATTTGCTTAAACTTCATAAAAAAATATGATCATTGATATTGCTCAACTACTGAAAGAATCGCACATGGAAACCTCCAGCAAACTTGAGTCACTTTTAATGGTTGGTTTTAGATTACAAACCAAAGATATTGCATCATATCCATTATATTTTTTAATCAAAATCATCATTCTTTATAATATAAAAACCAACAATTAATATATATTTCTAGCTATTGTTTAATAAAGATGAATTATAATATAAGTACTCATTTTCTTGATTCTCCTTTAGTTTGCATTTATTAAATCAAACAAATTAATATTTTTTCTCTTAGTTAACGTGCCATAAATATTTGTAGGGTCTAAGTCCTTACATGTATACTCTTTTTAATTAATAAAGTACTATCTTACGACAAAATTTTATAACTAAAAAGGAAAAATGTCCTTTGTTGATAAAACAAGGAATCTTGGTACCTTTCTAAGTCACATGCGTTTGGTATGTTTCACGAGGTTTAATTTATCGGATTAAATCTAGCTTAATAAACTAATTAAGTTTATATATTATTTCTACATGTTATATTTATTAAAAGTTGATATAGCATCGGTTCTATCAATTATACATGTTATAACAACATAAAAGTAATGTGACAAATGTTTCCATTCGCTATATTATATCAGTTGATTAAAAGATTTGATGTAAGGAACTCCCTACATACAATGATAAAACTAAAAGAAATTGTAAACTTTAAATAAAGTGTAGATTTTTTTTCCTTTTGTTGTAATTGTAATAGAGTAACGTATTGATCATGTTGTTTGTAATATCAACAACTCTTTATATGAATCAGTTAAGCATCGATAGTTGGTTGGGTGTTAACACGTTATACCTAAATTCCTATATCTTTCACTCATATTATTTTGATTACTCTTAGGTGTTTCTTGTTTCTTTCAAAGGCCAAGCTCCTACATTTCATGTTCTCTACCTATAATGATGAATATATACCTTTTTGTTCAATTAAGCTCGTCAATATCGATTTTTTATATACACACTTGAACTTATCAATATTTTTCTCGTTTAAAGATTGATAACATGTCAATATTATTAGATGACTCAAATCACAAAGGAATTTACAGTAATTCCTAGTTAAGGTCCTCTTAAAATTTTCAAAAACACAAAATATATGAATTCACTAATTGATGTTTCCCGCTAAATCTATCGGAAATCTAATGAAATGTTGGTTGTGTGATCTTATAATTAGTTTGAGCAATATAATTAAGTAACTAGATGTTAATTCTAGATCATGAGTATTTTGCAAATGAGCCCTAGATCAAATGGTTTAGGATGAGACATCACATGACTTTTCAAAGTGGATGTCATGGGTTGGAGTCTCACTAGGTGTAAGGGTTTTACAACAGTGAGTCTTTGGGTGGTGGGTTTCCCTTTGAATGGTGGACGAACTGGGTCACCAGAGCTGTTTGTGTTCGCGAGCGTGAGTGGCTTTTTGGCAATTGGTTTACCCGGGTGACCGGGATTAATAATTATTCGTTGGCTGTTCACAAAAAAAAAATCATGAGCATCTTCTAAAAATTTTGTACCCAGTAATTAACTAATCCTTGCTATTAGCGGAGTTTTAGGGTTTGATTAATTAGTGTAATTATTTGTCAAATAGTTTACGATTAAAGGGCGGCGACATGTGTGAGGGAAATGAGGAAGCATGGAAAAACGTCCAAGTGTAATTAGAATAAAACGGTCATGAAGTGCTTGTTCTAGAAGGTTTTTAAGTGACCGTAAAGAATTAGAATTAAAAGCAGTGTTTTCGCGACCGGATCGGACCAACCGATCCGGCCGGTTCGATCGGGGATCGGTCCGGTGGCCGGTCCGGGTCGTTGTGAATCGGTTTTGAACGGTTGAACCGGCCGGTTCTTTCCGAACCGTTGGTCGGACCGGGAAACCAGATCGGTTCGGACCGGTTTTTGATTTTTTGATTTTTTTTTATTTTAATGGATAAAAATAAGGTGTTAAACCATAAATTAGTGTGTTAGATATACAAATATAATTAGGTTTTATATAACTATAAAATATATATAAATCATATATAAATTACTTATATTTAACTACATATATATACATAATTAAAATATAGTTAAATCCGGTCCAACCGGTCCAACCACCAACCAGTAAGATGTCTGGTTCGACGTCCGATCCGGTTCTAAAAAAATTGATTAAAAGTTAAAAAAGACTTTGAGCCGCTGGAATCTTTTCAAAAGTTGGTTGAGTCGTTCTAGTCAATAAAACACATAATTACAGTTTTAACATAATTAAGTTTATTGTATATTTGTATATATTCTTTCAATAAGAATAACGTTTCAAAGTAAACATACGATACTTATTTTCTTTATTATCAGTAATAACTTAATAATTTGTACTATGATGTGGGATATGTATATTAAGATAAAAATATCATGAGAAATATATAAATAGTAGGCATCGACAATATATATACTACTAATTATGGAATTGCTTGTTAAGTGTTAACTGAATAAAAGCTTATAATTATGAAATAAATTTATTAAATATTTATTAAAAGTAGTATAGCTATTTGATAGACGTAAGCAACTGGTACGCTTTAAATAGATGGTGACACATGAGAAGTTGGCTTGAAATAGAATAGATGACGAAACATGAGAAATTGGCCTTCATTTATATCATAATATTTCAAATAATATTCATTAATTTGTTTATACAACTTATCACTAAAAAAATTCATATTTAATAAAGAAACTGCACTTTTCCGAGTTGCAGGATTTAGTAGGTTTCATTACGTAAATTAGAGGGTAAAATAAAGGTTTGTGGGATTAAGAGTGAATACACTTTTATGCTTTAAATTTTATTTGTTACTATTTGATCGAATTAATTAACATGTTATATTGAGTAAAAAAGTTGGAGTGACATGTTGTAATAGAAAAATATGACATAATAAAGGTATTCCATTATAGCATGCAAGAGAAATGGTAACACGTGAAAGCGTAACAACTTAATAGATTCCTTTTTTATTTGTCTGATTTAAGGGAATGTCTTGTAACTTTGTAATAACTACTAAGATAAATAATATATCAATGATTAAAATGTATCAAAGTATATTTTCTTTATAGTAAATGTAGCATTACAACTTGTTGATGGTGATGCTCTTTTAACACTTCCAAACATATTTATTATTGTACGCACATGTTTTAGGTTTTTTCTTAGAAAAAACACTTTCGGCGATCACCAACTTTAATTTTAATGGATATATATGATTGATGACGTGTAACAATATGATTAGAAGATTCAAACGAAGAATATTTACTGTAATTTTTAGATATGTATTCTTAATCTTTTTCATACAACTAAGACATATCATAAACTAAAGAAATAACTATAAATTAAAAAGTAAAAGACGTTTTGTGGATTAACCCTAGACTACAATTAACCTAAAACATCAATCTTAAAGAATTAAAGTGTGATCAAGAACATGATCCTTAATTAAGGATGCATCCTAAGGAAATTAAACAAAACAAAACTTTAAGTGGAATGTAATATTAGATAGGCATGAAACTTGTTAGATGATAACATGCAAAAATATAATACAATGAATTCATGATGGCTAAATGAACATGATGGGACCAGTGAAGGATTACAAGCAGAAGGTGATAACGAATTGTTAGTATGATACTACTCTGAGTAACAAACTTTTTTTTAACTTGCAAAACACACGCTTTCTATATTATACATATATCATACTTTTATAATTATCAGATCAAATGGCCACCGACTTCAGCCCCAGGATCTTGAAACGCAACCTTGTCACATGCCGCTTTTGCAAGAACACAATGTGCCAATAGATGGTCCGTGCACTCGGGAAGGATGCTCTTGGCTGATTATTTTTTAAAAATGGCATTTTTATTTTTATTTTTATTTTTTAGCATCACAGTTATGGGCCAGTTGAAACAGCGTAATGTGGGCTATATAACTTGGGCTTTGTTGAAGCCTATTGGGTTTAATGTTCTGACTACGGTCGAATAGGTTTGGGCTTGTCTTCTAACATAATGCCATAATATATAAACGGAACTAAACTAAATAGATAGGCCAGCTATAACATATTTCGTTTGTTCCGAAATAAATTTAAGAAAAATTACGTTTAGTTACATATTCTTACTTTTTTAACAACAAACAAGACATTAAAACCAATTCGATCAAATGAGTTATGGAAAGTATTTAGACAGATGAAAGTATTCTAATTACCGAAAGGAAAACAACAATTTCAGATGAAAATCATTGTTTTTACGTATCTATTCGATTTTCATTCAAACTTTTATGACTTTATATGCATAGCAAGAAACTAGACGTGAATAAGAACAAAACTACAAAGGCATAATTGCGTTTAGTTACATATTGAGAAGCACATTAAGTTGAGAAACAAGCAACTTATAAAGCCCTTCAAAAGGAGTGTGGTTATCCTATGTGAATAGGGGAGGGACCCCCTTATGCTCACGACAAGGGGCCGCATAGCGCGGCAACACTACAGCCGGTCCCCACGCCGCAACAGTTAACAAAGTAGCCATTGACTACCGCCACCTCTACCACCATTGTTGGTTCAACGAACCGAACCATTAATATACTAAACTCAAAGTAGGGGAGAATGAATCAAATGATAAGTCGTTTTAATGAGATGTATATCCAAATCGTAAATTTATTACTTTTACTTTTATATATTTTCATTTTCTTTTTATAATTATATGTTTTGTGTAATACAATTTTTTTAATTAGAAACATTGTTGACGAATGGAAGCAAGGACAAGGACATCAACCTAAAAGCCTTAAGCGTATATATGAGATAAAAAAGGTTTTACAAGCATCAGACGTGGAAGGTGATAGGAAACCACCAAAATGGAAGCCAATGGAGACTATGGTTGTGGATTTGGTACTCAAACAACAAAGAATACTGAAACTTTAGATTCGGATCAATATGTTAGCTCTAATGAGACTGTTACAAATAAATTTTACAAATAATTTTTTATACGTTAGATTCAGATTTTCGTTGTGGATTATACTCATTGAGTTAAACGTATGTTAATTCATTTTGGAACAACTTTACCAAGTATTCTATACATCCTTTTCTCACTCTATCACGATGGACACACACACACTATATAAGGGAAATCTTACTGTATAAAATGTGTTTTTCATACGAAGCATATGAATTTTTTGCGTAATTATTCATCATATCCTTCTTGTGTGATGATTCCTCCTTTTTTGCATGACAATTCCATCCAATTGAGTGATAATCTATCACTGTGCGATGATTATCATGCAAGTGTAAATTAACATACCAGGCAGACACACATACATAATACATATACACATAATGATAGTGAGAGAATGCAAAGAGATAATGGGAATGAGAGGGGTTGATAGTTACATGATCAAACCATATCGTGTGCATGTGTTTGGAGAAATAGAGTTTTCAACACGTATGAAAGGTAAATAAAACAAGAATAGGTGGAACGAACAAGCTATATTGATCACCTTAAAAAGGAAAAAAACACACTAAACGAGTAACGTTTCTCATATTAGTATATATTATCAACTAACTACTTCAATAATGCTTTATTTTTAGTTAACTATTGTGATATAACAAATTATTGATACCGAATAAAGAGGTAAAAGCAAGTGTGAGCAAGCATTACTTGAGGCGTACTCAACAATTTTGTTTGGTGAAGTATTATTTCATTGGTGGGGTAAAGCGTAGTATAAAGTTTGACTTTTAAAGTAATTGAATTAAGGATGTAGAAATTCACCCTAAAATAATTAAATTTGTATATAATATGTGTTGTTTTACTTTGAGGCTTTCACCTTAGCGTAGTATCTTATCTTTACACGTTTTATTGTGAATGTTACTTTATCTTTAGACATTTTATTGTGAAGCAATGATATCGATGTTAAGCCTACGGTGTTTACTATATTTTAGATTTGTTGAAGTGAAAGAAATTTAGACTTATTAACAATCTACAATTGTATTTGAGTTTTAATATTCCATAATTTTGCTGCAAACCAATCAAACGAAACACTATTCATGTTTCATTATTAAAATATAAATTGTTAACGAACATAGTTATAATAAATAAATTACTTGACACACATAGACGTAAAATTTGAGTGATATATTTGTAAATTGTATATTAATTATGTAATACGTTATGTTACGAGCAATGTCACATGTCACGTCATAAAAACTAACGGGGCTAATGAACTGTTAGATTGTGACTGTTTTTTATAACAAAAGTTAAAGCTAGGATTTATATTTGTGAAATTATTAGTTGGATTATATTGATCAATAGTTAATAGTATGGATTATTAAAAATGTAATTTTCTTCAAAAAATATAAAACCAATAAAATAAGAATATAAAATATAGAACTTTTAAATAAACTAACATAACAAGCATAACTAACGTAAAAAACAAAATGCATTATCTAACGTTCACGAGCATACATGAACAAACATTGCCACTATTCATGTTCATTTATTTAACTTCGTGTCATGAACGAACAGAAATAAAATCCAGCTAAACAGTTCATGGACTGTTTTTACATGTTCAACTTATCTGCAGTTTTGTTCATATCATATTTTGTGATCGGTATGAAATTAGGTTTTGTGCTAGAAAGTGTACTAACGATGAAACTGTAACCGTCTAAAGATCATAAACATGAAAACCCACAAACCATTCAAATTAACAATCAAGCACCTAAATTAAGACAAGAACCACTTTATGTACGATTTATAATAATACTATTTATTAAAACATTCAAAAGTTATCTTGATCCCGGCCTGATGTAGCGTTCAACGTTGAAGTATACATGTGGGTGTTGGTTGAAAATAATTATGATTTATGATTTATGATTTATGATAGACTATTACGATGGTGGCGTATAATACAACCCACCGAATCTTGCCTCCCACTTTCCTCTTATACCTTTATTTATCATTTACATTTGGAAATTATTATATTTTATCATTTCTATAACATTTGTCTTTAGACAATTAGCACCATACATACTAGCATGTACATACTGAACCACGTATGTTTCATCATTAAATAAAATTTTGTTAAAACCTCAAATGACTTTTACTGGAACACATACTCTCTAACTTATATCTATACTTTTACTAAACTACCACACATGCATTATGTAGGATTTAAATATGTAACATTTAGTTAAAGGTTATATCGTTTTGGCACTGGGATGAAATAAATGAAATCATTATCGGGACGTCCTACCAATATAAATCACCCCCTCCCACCTTGGACATTTGTACTGAACGTATAACCGCATGTGAGGCAAATAGGGTGTCATATGACATTATATGAGCGTATAACTTTTTTGTCGGCCCTCTGAATTTTTCTCGTTCTTAGTATCAAATTTTGTTATACACGTCATGTATGTTTATGCAGGACGTATAGCACGTTATATAGGTTTATAAGAGGCGTATAAGTTATAGCTCTCTGACAACCTCTTACATTTTTCTGATTTTCAGTGAGGGTCAACTTTATGCATCTTATATAACTTAATACGGAACGTATGAAAGTGTTTCTATCTGGAAAAAAAAGCATTTAATAAATAATAATTTTCATAACTTTGCCCCCTATAAAACCACCATCTCCCACACCAGTCCACCCCTTCGCTTTCAAACCCCCGATCACCACAACACAAAATGTCACAATTCTCCCACATTCCCCTCTTCTTCACCATCTTCATCATCGCCGGAGCTCTCATTCTCCGGCCAACCACCGCCGGAGATCCACTCTCCTGCACCATGTGCGACGAATGCGACAACCCATGTCAATCCTCACCACCATCACCACCACCACCACCAACCACCGACACCAACTGCCCACCGCCACCGTCTCCACCATCCTCCGCCGGCAACCCCCCTCCGGCGACACCCTCCGTCCCCAATTTCCCCTATTACCCACCTCCGCCACCCTCCGGCGGTGGCTACGGCTACCCAACGCCACCGCCACCCAACCCAATTCTCCCCTACTTCCCGTTCTACTACTACAATCCACCACCACCGCAACAGAGCTCCGATTCAGCTCCGGTGAACGTCGTCGGAATTCGAATTGTTATTCCACTTGTGTTTATGATTCTGCTCTTCGTATGAGATGTGATTAATGGGGAATTAGTGTTGGATTTGGGGATTTTGCATCTGATTTTGTTTTTTCTGACTTGTGATGATTATTCATCGTCAAACTTTTGCAGAAGAATGTAAGAATGTTGCACCGGCGATTATGAAAGAATGAAGAAATTGCTGCCAATGGTGCACGAGATTCTTCTGTAATGTTAAGATAATTGTAGTTTATTTTCTTAAATAATAATAAGAATACATATTATTTTTTTTGTTGCTATATTTACTTATGATTGATTGATGATTGGAGTTGATCTTTGGTTCACATCATGTGCATTTCACACCAGAAAGAGATAAATGCATCGTTTTCGTATTTGTGTATGAAATTGTTGAATAAGTTAGTATGACAAATAATAAATTTTATTCACATTCACATCATGAACTCTGTATGAAATTGTTGAATATGTAAGTATGAAAAATATTAAATTTTATTCACATTCACATCATGAACTCTGTATGAAATTGTTGAATATGTAAGTATGAAAAATATTAAATTTTATTCACATTCACATCATGAACTCAAAACTCAAAAGAGAATGTAACGAGTAGAAAAAGGGAGTGAGGTGCATTCAGCAGAATCGTTGTCACCTATAAAATCTAAAGTTGTTCTTATAGAGTTTGTATTCTTATGTCTATAAAGTACTTAAAATTATATTTATTCTTTTTTTTCTTTAAAAAATCTACATCTTATTATGCATGTCTATTATTATTTAATTATATAATCTTTTTTAATAGTTTTCTTTCATTCTCCCATTCACAAACATACCATGCAATATAAGAAATGAATTGAATATGAAAAGTCAAAAGCGAGTCATTAAAATTTATCCTCATTTTAAGAAAGTGGATCATTTTTTAGATTACCAATGAATAATTTTAAGTTCGGTTACCCGGGTTAATCAATAGCAAAAGGCTATTTACGTCCATGGACATAGATAATGTTGATTACCTGGCCCATTTAGCTTTTCGGGGAAACCCACTATCCAAATGTTCACCACTCTGGCTCACTTGGAGAATATTGACCCAAGTAAAATTTGAATCCATAACTTGCACTTTGAAAAATTATAGAATGACTTCTCTCAAATCAATTAATCTGAAGCTCGTTGTCAAGAAAGTGAGTCATAAATTTCATTCTCATTATGAAGTGTCACAAGTAAAAAGAAAAAGAAAAAAACCTTAACTTAGAAGATGAGGCTAGATACATGGAATATGATGCTTTAGTTAATTTTATATCCATATAAAAAATACAAGTGTAATGTATGTGGAAGAATCATATAAATATTAATTTATGTTAAAAATGTTTCGTATTAAAGTTGCAAAAATGAAAAAATAAAAATAGCATTATGTTGCAATTTGCATCCAACGTACCATTTTCTACAAATCATATGTTACGTTTGAAATTTAAAATTTATTTGTAGCAAGGAAAATTAAATACCACAGGTTAATGAAAATATATGAGAACAAAGAAAATCTAATTATGATACTTTGATTGAATCATCAATTACGATGATCAACCAATTAAGCATCCAATCTTTATTCCTTTGTGTTTTTCTAATCCCATTTGATGGTTATTGCATATTTGCATCATAATAAATCACTAAAGATCGTATCTATTTTTCGGAAGTAAATCAATATACAAAATAAACATATTTTTCTTCAATCATTATGGAAAATGTAATTGGCAAGCTGTCAAAAGAATAAAGTGGCATTTGATAATATTTGGGCTTTAAATTTTATTCGCTTTTGGGTTGCCTTTGCAACAAATGGGCCAGGATAAAAGGAAAAGCAGGTTTTTCTTTTATGGTCTTTTTCTTTTTTAATTGTTTAGCATAGAAGCAACTCAACAACACTTTGTTTCAAAAGTGTATCCTAGTGACATCTTTTACTAAGAGGTATTCGTGGATGATTAATATGATTAGTCTGTTTTGCAATTTTCTTGAACTTATATGTAAATAAAATATGGTTAATCGTGTCGTCTAATCATTTTTCTTAGTTAAACAAGTAAATTTTTTTTATCAATATGTATTTTCACAAACTTTGAAACCCGATCGGATTTCACTACTCATAAACTATACAACTAAATTACGATAAACAAGATTTATAACCCTACCGTATATTGAGATTTTTGTTACGTGTTGTTTGTGTATAATTTTTATTATACATGATTTACAAATATAAAAATATTATACATTTCTTATTATGAAATACAAAGAATAACAGAAATACTTGTTAACTAAAATGTCCTATAATATCGTAGTTAAGACAATGTTTATAAAAATTTTATGCATTTTCTAGTTTTACTACTAGCACTATATCAACATATATTTTCAACTTTTATCGTTAATTATTTGATTTTCTAAAGTTTATTAGATTCATTCCTTCTTGTATGAGGAAAAGCAACTAATCAAGGCAATGATGAATCTTTTAAAATCCATTTTTGGGTCTTTTTGGGCCTTTCGGCAGATGACCCATTGACATTTCAACAATCTTTTGCCCACCCTTGGCCTTGTATACCATTAACCATTGCTTTAATATTATTAGAGTAAATTATTTTTCATAGTCTTATGTTAAGTTTCACTTTTCGTCCTATAATACTAAATTTTAGTTTCTGTTTTTAAACTAATTAAATAGCAATAAAATTATGTGAGTTTTTATGTTCAAGTTCTACTAATAATTTTTAGTCTAAATGGTTAAGTTGATGTAAGTGAATATATCATAAAAATAGGGTCTTGAGTAGTTGGGTTCAAGTCCCATATGTGACAAAAAAAAATCCAGGTTGGGCTAGAGGTTTTCACCTAAATTAAGCTTCTTGACGGTGGTTTTGATTTCATACTCGAGATGTGAAAATAATCGGTGGGCCAGTGGCCCATTAGTAATCCTTTAGCTGTTAAAAAACGTTCTTTTTCTTAAACATAAGAAACGGTTATTCTTATTTCTTTAGTTTAAGGTCGAAAAAAGAAATTTATAACAAACTCAAATGATAAAAAAATATAGTTTACTCATATTATTAATACTCTTATTGCCACATTTCTTGTGGTTTTTGGTATTGTTAATGGGTGGTACACTTGTATCATATCTTACCATATTGGTGAGTTGCAACGCTTAGGACCTGTAGAAGAGGTTTCGAAGCCATAAGTTGAAGGGAGAAGAATATACACTAATACAAGTAAAATAAAATAAAAGGTACGTTTGAAACAATCATTTTTTACAAGGACTATTAAAATTTCATAGTGAAAACACTTTTAAAGAAAACCGTGGCAAGTTTACATATATCATTAACTATAACCTATGATAAAAAAAAGTTTTCTTAAGACATGTATCATCATTTTAGCATATCAAATGACACGTGTCATCATTTTAGCATATCAAAAAAATTATTTTCTCGCCTATCTCTCATAATAAATACAAAATTTATAAAAACAAATAATTTGATTTTCTTTTTTACCTAAAATATGTTTAAAAAATATATTTATATTTGTGTTTTTTTTCTCTCATATTTAATGATATTTATTGTAAATAAGTAAACTAAACTATTAAACGATAAAATATAAATGTAGTTATTTTAATAATTTTTAATACATATTAAATATAGAACAATAATTTTAATTCATTTTGGTTATAACTTTTAAATATTCATTATATTTTTATTTCATCAATGGATAATAACATTTAAAAAATAAAATATATATAAAACTAATGATTTAAATATATTTTATTTATTTCACCAATGTAATCCATGAGCTCTAACCTAGTATCATTAATATTCGATAAGTGATTTAATCATCGTGAAGTTGAATTTAGGTGACCCAATTATGCTGCACTCGAATTTAAGGGATTTGGTTAGCCTACACTTATATTTTGGTCACTCATTTATCGTATGCTTGATATAATGGGACATACATTGTTTAAACCCTCATACAAACATGTTTATAGGCTGTAGATATTTAAGAGTAAAAGTTGAGATTAAGATAATATTGTTACTAAATTGACAATTGAGATGATAGGACTTGACAAACTTGAAAATAGTAACAAAGAAAGGGGTGTTCTCACGGCGGAAATGTTATGTATGCGTAAAACAAGCGAGTGGTTTTGTTTGTGTTTTATACTTGTTAAAAAAGGTGGTGTTTTTAATAAAAAAATTATTTTTGATGTAGGTGTTGAATATGTATTTGATAAATCTAGTGAGAGTAGACACATCTTCGGTTTGAACAAAACTCATATCAAAATCATGACACAATGGAATTATACATTAGAAGTTATAAAAAGATTAAAAACTTATTAGATAATAGGACTTCAATGTGTTGCATATTTGCCGAAAAAAGCTAGTGTTAACAACTCCTAGACACTTCAGGCATGATGGGAGGAAACGTATGAGGACTAAGATTCTAAGTACATGCTCAAAAGGATTGTTGAACAAATACAAATTGTTATGCATTGTTGGATTCGTCTATTTTCAATGTATGATAGCCATTAGTTTCTATTGTCTGTCATTTCCATATGAGAATTTATGAAAGCATGATTCAATTATTTGTAAATGAGCGTCAAACTAAGTAGTGAGTTTTTATATTTATCAATTCACTATTCATCACGTATAATTCTTTTATGAGCGGAAGAGAGATGTTGTATAAAAGTGATTAAAAATATTATTTAGTTAAATAATAATAATAATAATAATAATAATAATAATAATAATAATAATAATAATAATAATAATAATAATAATAATAATAATAAATGAGATGTGAACGGCTTTTAAAATATGAATAAATTTTAAGAATAAAGATGATTTTAGTTAACATATTAGAATAAAGATAAGAACTTTAATGTGAATCCTATAATACATTTAAATGTATTGGATTTTGTCATGTAAATGTTTGTTCTTTAATAATACGTGAGCAAAAATTCATACAAGAATATTTATTCAACTACAATACGGCTTTTATCCGACAATAGGCGTAATGTCTATTATGCGACCGAAAATAGATGTTCTACAATTCGCGTATTGTATGCTTATATATAAATGCTTATTTGATATAATCATATAGGTGATAATGAAACCCTAAAATCTAGTATAACGCATGTAGTCTATATATCGTGATTTTCTTTTTTATGTACCTATTTTCCAATCAAAAAATTGTTGGTTTGGCGAATCAAATTGCGTTATCACTTTTAGTAATATTTTACATCAAAATGATATCTTTTGACATAAGTACAATGACCATGACAACTCAATATTTTATCCTAAAGCTATTTATTCTAAAGCTACAATATATTTAAGGTTCCACGTATAAATGCAATAGGATTCTTTCGATTTTTATGTTAAGAATATTATTTCCTTACTAAATAACTTTCATACAAGCGAACAATTTCATCATAAATATTTATAATTGTTAAAAAAAATTATTCTCTAATTCAACTATTGTGCACGACATCCCACGATCAAACAACGTAGCAATACAAACTATTTTGTAACTTATAACATATTACATTATTAATTATTAACAATATAACCAAGTTAGTTATCAAAAGAGTTACTTTGCAACTTATAACATATTATATTATTAACAATATAGCCAAGTTAGTTATCAAAATTATAACACATCACATTATTAACAATATAGCCAATTTAGTTATCAAAAGACAACTTAACGATAACAAGTCCAAAAGGTTTTTAAGAAAAGCACACTTTTAAATCTTTATTAAAAAAACATGAATAACCGTCATCATTGAAGAATAATATGTATAAAAGTTGCCAATCTTTAGTAATGCATCAAGAAATTAACTTAAAAATCGTTTATTTTTGTACCTCTCTTTGACAAATCCATTCCACTTTATACAAAACAAGCCAAACATAAAGTGTACACGAGAATATGTCAAATTTGACTTCATAAAGGTATTGTCAGCAACAAAAATTAACAAAACAATTTAAGCTAGTTAGTTTAGTACTACAGATGAGCTGTCAACAAACCACAATGAAAATTTGCCCCCTTTCGTTATGAGGACGATTAGTTAGGGTTCTTCAATTCAATTCCCCCAATTTCCAATTTGGGGAATATCTATTCAAAATCAATCATCAATCAATACAGAGATCCACCACAAGAGATCGCCATTAACAGTATTGCAGCTTGTTCTTCTTCCCGTAGCTTGTTCCACCATGGCTTCCCTCTCTCATACGATGATCTCTTTCTCTTCTGCTGATGAAGACGATGATGATTACGATCCTGTTGATGTTGATGCTGTTTTTGATGATGATGATGATGATGATGTGCTTGTGTTCTATCGGTTACAGTCAATTTCATCTTCATACTGTTTGCAGATCTTTTTACGTTTTTATCAAATCCGTTCATCTGTGCCCTACGCTTCTTGTTGTATTTGATTCCACACGCATTGCAAAGCGACTTCGAAGTTCAAACAAAACAACACAAATCGAAAATCAAAAGCTTCAGAATCATGCAGTAAATCAGATCTTATCGCTTCGGAATCCGAATCAAATAGAGCATAAATCGGTGAATGATAGTCACACATTCATACCTTAGGACCAGCGGGACCGCCTCTCCAAAGAGGAGTGCTAGTGGTGCGACAATCGGTACAGAATTTCTTCTCATTTGTTGATTCAATTACTTCTTCAACTTCTTCTTCTTTCTCACCGATCGATCGCTGCAAAAACAGTACGATTTGATATTGAGCCACAGATCACCACTGATTAAGCAGTCTACAGTTTACACCACTGACACATCGTAAACAGTCGCTTACATTAAGTAACTACAGTTTGCAAGCCTGTAAACTTCTGTAAACTATGATTTACTTAATGTAAACGATCGTTTACGGTGCAAGTGGTGTATGTAACTTAGATCGTTCACAGAAAATCGATGATGAAAGTTGGAGTGTGGTGATTTACCTGATCTTTCGGATCCATGATGATGATGATGGTGATGATGACGCTTGTAACAAAGGCTTTTGGGGGTTAGAATCTGTGGGTGATAACAGTAAGTGTTGATATGATCACTCACTATGAGTGAGTGAGGGAGTGAAGATGGGGGAGTGTGGATGAGAGAGAGATTGATGGCCGTTGGGTTGGATTATATGTGCAGCCTTTGGGTTATGACTTTGACTCAACAGACCAAAGTTTAAAAGTTAAAACAATAATAATAATAATAATAATAATAATAATAATAATAATATATTATTATTATTATTATTATTATTATTATTATTATTATTATTATTATTATTATTGTTATTATTAATATTTTTATTATTATTATGGGGAAGGGGAGAGGGACTGTGTGGATGGCACTGGTCGGCGGGACACAAAACCCTAGCAAGGTAGGATTTGTTGGTTAATTACTAGTGTGCCCTTGTTGTCTCTAGTGTGAGTTGAGATGTAGACCTTAATTTAAGAAGAAAAAAGTAAATTTTGAATTTATGGGTATAATTTAGAAACAAAATTAGTTTTAATGGTACTTAATACAAGTGCACGTACTTTTTCTAGATATAAAGACAATCTAAGTTATATATTATATATATATATATATATATATATATAGGGAGGATGAAATAAGAACTTATTTTTTTATAAAAATTATAAAAAATTAATCTCAACTATTAGTTTTGAATAATAAAATTATAATTATTAAAAACATATATAATATATATATATATATATATATATATATATATATATATATATAATATATATATATATATATGAAAGAGAGGCAAAACCTTTCACTTTCCTTTTGAATCAGTAGATCAAAAGATTATTGATGTTTTAGTTTTTTATTTTTATGGGATCCCTTTTTATATTAGTATTTTGATATTAAAGACATTGTTGAGATTTCGGTGGGAAGAGTGTGGGAAGCATTTCTAGTATATTATCAAAATATAATTTTATATTGTATCAAGGATTTTTAGTTTTTGTGAATCCTTAATGCTTCACAATAACAATATTTTGAATTCTGACATTATTAGAGTTTGATTTTAAAGAGACATTCTGATAAAACAATAGACTATATAACTAAATAATTATATGTTTAAATACTACACGTTGTAAGTGATTATTTTAAGGTCTCACGAAGTGGAACCCAAAAGAGGTGGTGAAATCTCGTCTCATATAAGAATATAAACTCTTGTTTAAATAAAAAATTAAAACCCCGATCAAAGGAATATTCAACGAGTTTCATCGTAACAGCTCATCTTTATTTTAGATTATGTGCGGTTCAAATAAAGAAATTGAAAAATAATATAATATTTTTGCAAAACGAAAACTAACGAAAAGATATAATGTGACACTGATATAACAATTCGAAAAACCTAAGAGAGCACATGTATCTAAATTAAAGAAGACATTATTCAGAGTTTGTTATAAAAATAGTCAAAGAAAGTCAAAATCGTGGCTTGGTTTCATGTAGTTAAGAGTTAAGTAGTTTATACTTTTCCTTTAAAAAAAAGTAGTTTATACTTCATCCTACACCACCTTCTTCTCCGATAAGATTTCAAACTTGAAAGGCAAAGATGGAGGAAAAACTGTCACACATAGCAAAATCCCTAAAACCTTCATCCATACAGCAATTATCGCTTCTAGCTGAACGTACCAACGCCGTTAACCTCGCCGAAGGCTTCCCTGATTTTCCGGCGCCACCGCATATCAAGGCCGCCGCCGTCTCCGCCATCTCTTCCGATTTCAACCAATACAGGTATCCTTAAATCCTCAACATGAACCCTAATTTGTGATTTGTGGCGTAATTAATTGCATTTTAATCCGACTTTTGTTTCAATTGGAATCTGCAACCAGTAACGAACGTTATATGTAAATGTAGTCGAAAGTTTGTTTGAATTTGGAGTTTTCAACTGGCAACGAAGTCCGTGATGATGGATTGATTGAAAATATGGAGCTTGTAACTGATACTACAAACAATTAGCCTCTGTTATACATTATTAGTAGAAATGGTTATTTGAATGGAACATAATTAACGTTAGTATGTGTAAGCGGGTGTGTGGATGTGCATTTTCAAGTGATCACTACTACAGTACTACATTCGGGTTGAGATATATATGTTATAAAGTCAAGAATGTCCAGATTATTTCATATTCATCTCAGTGAATCATTTGTTATGGCACATGCTTCTCAAAATTTAGCTGTTTTGATGCTCATAACTAACAGAAATCGCAAGCATAATTACTTTTTGTCTAATACTCTATAATTGATAACTATGTCTCAGAGACTCAGACTCAGAGTTTAATCCCACATCTAAACACCCCTAAAACATCCTTTATATTATTTTACTATACTTTAAAGTGAATCTTGGGAAACAACTAAGAAAGTAGTAAGAAACTTTAGCTTGGAATTTAGTACAAAATGTAAAATGACATGATGCATGCGGGGGCAGTTCCATTTGATGAGGAGGAGGTGTGGGGAGAAGACACCCGTCCAACTTGGCTGGATAAGGGGAAACTTGTAACTTTTTTGGGCACCCCCAAATTAAGCTATTCTATTAAGCTCTTCAATGCTGTTTCCGTTTGTTGCATGATGTTTTGGTCTGATTCAGCTGTGTAATGATTCTTTTAAGCTGTTTCACTGTTTATTGTTGTAGCTGTTGTGGGCTGCTTTGTGATCTGTCATTTTTAGGTGATTAAGGGGACCCTGCATAAATTCTGGATGCCCCACTCAGTGCACATATCTATCACTAGTACATATACAGGATACATGAAAGTTGCATCAATTTTCTTTATTAATTTCCAGTGGGATCTGCACCTCTTCTTTGAAGTGATTTTAATAAGTTTCTTTTTCTCTGTGTTCACGTAAGTTTCCCATTTTCGTGACACAGTGAAATGCATATTCCATTTGTATGCCTAATGTTTGGCCAGTGAACTCTAATTGTAGAATTGATGTTGTTATCTATATGTTGCAGACTTTCTCCACTAGTTTACGATTTAATCTAACATTGTTTTGCAAATTGTAACCGAAGGCATGTGCAGGGAATCTGCAATCTGCTTGTGGATAAAATGAAGCAAACACATGGTTTAGATTTTGATCCTTTAACAGACATTGCCATTTGCTGTGGCCAGTCTGAGGCATTTGCTGCTGCAATGTTTTCAAGCATGTTTCCCTCTTGTTACTGTCACCTAATCTTATACCCCTTTACTCATAAACATGATTATATGTTATTGTTTTATGTTTTTGTGCAGTAATTAACCCCGGTGATGAAGTAATACTATTTGATCCTTCTTTTGAAACATATGGAACATGTATTTCAATGGCCGGAGGAGTCCCCGTGAGTGTTTAGCACAATTATACGATCATGTCACTTTGAGCCATATCCAATGGCATGATTTTATAGTTTTGAACAAACGGATCATCTTTGTTTATAAATATATTTATTATATTATTTTTGGGGTGGGTGGGTGGGTGGTTGTGAAGGTATATGTAGCCCTTGACCCACCTTACTGGACACTTGATGAGGTTAAGCTTTTGGATGCTTTTACTGCCAAGACAAAGGCTTTAGTACTGAACAGGTACATGTTTCTGAACTTGGAATCTTGTACTAGGAAATGGTGGTTTTTGGATAATCAATAGCAGATGATTAAGTGTAATAAAATGTGGTGCAGGAGATAGCGTTTGGATAATCAGTAATTTTAGTCTATCATTTGATGTTTGATTTTGTTGCATCTAGTGTTATTTGACTATTCAAGAATGTTTAAATGAGCAGAAACAAATTACCACTACACACTAGACGTTGACCGAAACAAAATTGGACTTTTACGTGATGAATTGAGTAATAACTCTGTGAAGCAGGTAGATCTTTTATATGTTTCCATTTGTTGCACAGTCCTCACAATCCAACGGGAAAAGTTTTTAACATGGATGAGCTAGAGATTATTGCTGAATATTGCAGAACAAAGGATTGCATAGCAATTACTGATGAAGTATGACAACCTTTTAAGTTCATTTTTATCTTTGTTTGTTGCCTCTTATCTGCACACATTCCTTATCCTTTTAAAATGTTTCTGCAGGTTTACGAACATATAATATATGATAATAAACCACATACAAGCCTCGCCTCTCTTCCAGGAATGCAGAAGAGGACCATCATAACGTCTTCCTTGTCAAAGACTTATAGTGTGACAGGTGTATTGTTTATCTTCTCTTCAAAGTTTCAAACAACTTTCATTTTGCCTGTTGTACGGCTGATTTGATTATGACTACATAAAATTTAGATGGGTGCATCTTGTTTATTAATAGAGATGATGATTTGACCCTCTTATGAAGGAGTGAATTTGGGCTCTCTTTTATCTTAAACAGGTCAAATCAAGATATTTAGCTAGAAGGGTTGCATGAATCAAGCCGTTTGAAAGTTGCATATAACTTATTAAATGGTTTTATTCAGAGATTTAGACTCTAACTGTAATTATATTGTATTTTAAACATACTTAACCCAATAATAATTTATAAAATTAAAACAGACAAAAGTGTTTGCCAGTCAAGCTTGCCCATTTCGACCCATACCAAAAAGGGCCCTTTGGACTTGTTACCCAACCTGCTGACCTGCCCATATTGCAACCTCTACCAATTACTAATACTAATCTATTGTGTATCAGGCTGGAGGGTTGGGTGGGCTATAGGCCCATCTTGCATGGCGTTAGCAATCAGAAACATTCATACCAAAGTCACAGATACTGCTCCTGCACCATTTCAGGAAGCTGCCTTGACCGCGTTAACGAGTCCACCAGAATACTACAGGTCTTTGAGAACAGTAAGGGATTTACAAATAGAACAATTACCTTAGATCATCATTAATATAATCATCTCGTGGGTCCCATTTATATTATTTTTCCTTTTCTTACAATTGGCCTGTTGGTACTTAGGATTATGAATCAAAAAGAGATTTCGTTTTCAAGTTCCTTCACCAGGTGGGTTTCCAGGTTGAGTTTAAACCATCGGGATCGTTTTTCATACTTGCAGCCATTCCAGAGACTTGCAAACTTACCGATGTACGTGTTTGTTGGAATCCTTTTTATGTTATTTTTCAGCTTTAGAAGCAGAAGTTTATGATAATGGTGGATTTTTAGGTAGAATTTGTGGAGCAATTAATAAAACAAGCTGGAGTTGTTGCTGTTCCTGGATGTGGCTTTTTCCACACAAAACATGATCACAATAATCGATACATCAGATTTGCGTTCTGCAAGGATGATGCTACTTTGACCTCTGCTGCTCACAAAATGCAGCAGCTTGTTGATGCGTCTGGGCGCCTCAGGTTTCTTGGAAGTTGTACGACTCGTAACTGGACGCGAATGTGATGAAAGTCTGATTCTTTTCTGCAAAATTCATTTTTATGATCATTATTATTGTTGTTTGAATGTTTGATGTAAATTGGTGTCCTAACCAATAATTTGTTAAATTCATCTGAAATAGCCATTATACCCTCTATTTGAAATGCAAAAAACAAAGATCCTACATACTAACCCCTCATTTCGGCAACAATCAACAACCTGCTCATGGCATGGGTATCACTGGCTCATCTTATTGTTAAAGGCTGTACGAAAATTGTCTAGAGTTGCACAAAAATCAAGTTTGTGAACTGGAATCGGTTTGGACCCGTACCTAACTGTAGGCTTAAATTCGGTTTAAACCCTCTGTGAAAACCAGTCAAAATCAAATCAGACCAATTAAAAAAAGCGGTTTCAAACCCAACTGATCCTTTTCCTCGCATAAACTTGTTTCGGGTTGGCCAAAAACCAGTGTTGACCATCTTTAACACAACTGAGCTGGTTTGGCCCGAGAGCCTCGTTTGTGCACCTCTAAAATCGTCACCACCATCCTTAAATCTGTGATTCTTCTTCTCCGATCTTCATCCACTCCCACCAGATCCCACACACGGTCAATCATACGGGTGTCAATATTGTTTTCTTTTTATCATTTAGAAATGCCACATTGTCAATAAGTTAATTCATTGGTTCAAATTTAAGATAAACTGACGTTACACATTCGAATTCATAGATGAAGAAAGACATGTACAAAAAAAGGGTTAAACGAAGCCATCCCGAAAACAGGCCCGATAACTGATCTAGTAATAACTAATACTGTAGAAACCAGTTAGGAGTTAGGGATCAGGTAGTATTCCCATTGCGAGAATTAGTATGAACAGGCTATTTTTAGCAGGTAATAAAAACCGAATTTTAGTCTATTAAAAACAAGATAACGATTAGTAACTAAACCAAATCAGTCAATAACCGAAGCATTTTTTAACCATTTTAACTTAACCTAAACCGGTAATTTTTTGCAATATATATTTTTCTTTTTTATAATTGATTTGTGCACCTCTGAAGACATTGAAAGGCCCAGGGGCCTGCAATATCTACACGGGCTAAATGGGCCAAATATTGGACTAATAAGGCCCACTTTGCAGTTGCAGACTTGCAGCCCTAAACCAATGGCCTATTGGCTGATTGGCATGTACTTAAATCTTATCGACAAGAATAGATGAGTTTTTTTTAATATTCTTACTGCATGGGTCTTCTATAAATTCGTTGTAAACCTTCTCTTATTTTGTTCGTATACGCTTTAATTACATATATCAATTCCTTCGGTCCTTTGTTTTTTTAATTTACTATATATAACACCATCCTAATATAGGACACTTTTACTATAGAATAATGTATAAAATACATGTCAAAACAACAATATATTTTGTATGGTACTATACATTTGATAAATGTGAAGTATACATATGTATAATGTATGTAGATAAGTTGTAACGTATTATATGTAAAACTTCCACACACACAAATAAAAGCCTTTATCGAAAGAGGTGTCATGAGTATAATAATATCATTTTTCTCATAAACAAGATTACCTAATCATTTTAGTAATAAGGTCGTGATAAATTGCTTAGTCAACCAGTCAACGATCTATGATTTGTTTTCTATAATTCTACGTATGGAACGCCCGAAATGTTGTTATCTACTTTGTTAAGTAGTTGAGATTGAAAGTTGTATTTGAGTATTAAAACCTGAGTTTATTGTTAAATGACACGTGTCGTAAGCTGATCGTTAGGATTTAGAATTGTTTTGCTTTTGGTTGCAAATAATATTATGTTTCTTTGACATGAAAACACTAGTTTAATTAATAATATAAAATTTTAAAATATAATCTAATCTGTGTTTTATTCTATCTTTTATTTCTTTTGAAACTTCTAGCTCAAACGTCCTTGCAATTAACAACAAAACAACACCATATCTTTTTTTTTCTTGAACGAAAATGTACGATTCTACTTCAGATGGTTACATTATTTTAATCGAGCTCAAATATTTGTTTTCAGCCAAGACTGCACCCACCACCCTTTTAGGATGAACCCTCCAACTAGAAAAACTATCTGACTCAATACTAAATATTTTTACTCAAACTAAAACTTGAACTTCAAACCTTATCTTTTTTTGTTATCTTACTATCTCACTTTAACCACTTAAAATAAAAATAATTGACACAACAACAACCACACCCAGTAAATCTCATCCATAAAAAAAACAATTAGCGGGGCTCTAGGACTCGAGCAATCTTTGTATTAATTAATTAAATTAAATAATGAAAAAATATGTGTACATTTCATATAATTTGTTTGAGTTTGACTTAAAACATGTTTCTTTGTCATCAATGTTATTGAGTTTAAGAGACATGTTTTAAAAATGTAATTTAGTCACAAAAATCTAAATTAGTTGCCATATATCTTGACAGCTGCATGTGACATCCATATACTTTACGAAACAAAGTATAATTAAAAATAATAATAATAATAATAAATAATAATAATAAGGGTCCCAGAAGGTTGGCAGAAAATCAACGTGTACATGAAGCGTTGAAAGTGTATATAGATACGGAAAATAATACCATCTACTTGACACGTCATCGTTGTCACCTTCAAACTGCTGACGTGAAGGTCACACCATGTGGTGTGTTGCTTAAATGGGGCCCATGGGACCACCTAAATTGTCACACGCGCTTTTTTCTGGATAGAGCTGTTAGCCTGTATACTTCTTCATATGTCTCCCCACCCTGTTGGGCTATTTGCTGAGTCAGCTCAAATTTCAAAACAATCCTCTTTTTATTAAAATCTCATTTTTTATTAAACGTAACGGAGCATTAAAGAGGCACTAAAGAGTATTATAGCATCTTAAAACATCATTACACCATCCCGTTAGGTGTTATAGAAGCGTTATGAATAATGAATGTTTTTATCATAACTTATAACTTCTTATAAATCTCATAATTGAATAAGGATTTAAGAGGCATAAGCTTCTTTTTTTTTGTGTAAAAAAGTGTTAGACGAGTTGATGTTGTTGTGATAAAAATGTTTCTTAAGAGGCATTAAGTTTTTAACCATTAGATATGGTTTTAGGTTCTTAAGTTTTTAGAGGTTAAACATCAAAGATCGATCGTCATGAACTAGATCTGTTTACGATATGATTTTGTTGGTTTTCAGGTAAAACCATGAGACACAATTGTTAGTATCATGTTTTGATTTTATTTACGCTAAAATTTTGAATCGAACCAAACTTAAGTGACTATTACTAATGGTTTGATTTCACGGTTGAAGATTAATCAGGACAATTCGAACATTCAATCTATGAATTCAAATTAGTATTAGTAGAAACAACTATTGAACAAATCAAATAAACTCAACTAATATGCTAAAACAGGCTAAAAAACGTGTGTTACATAAATTAATAAAGTAAATTTTAAATAAATAATAGTGAAAATTTTTAAAAATATTAAAGAGAATCAACATTGAAGAAAATCTAAGTATCTATTTTGTTCTTCAACATACATGTATCAACTTATTACTTTAAAAAATTATTTTGAAAATTCATCACAATTTTTTCCGATAATTCATCAGATTTATCACAACTTTTTAATTTGACTGTCGACTGTATTATTCTTAAAATTTATCACAAAAATAGTTCTTTTTGTTTGGCGATAAACCATAATTTTACCATTATTATCATACAATTTACATATAAATTTTAATCAAAGCATAAATATATAAAGTATCAAAACCAATTCATGGTTATTCTTTATTATATAACTAGGTTAGTATCCCGTATATTACACGGGTTGAATAATAAAATAATAAATATATAGTAATAAAAATTTATGAATTATAAAACCATGTTTGAAAATAAAATATGATTATAATTGCATATGAATAATTATTTCAAGTAAATAAATAATAAATAGGTTATGGACAGATAGATATATAGATAATTATATAGTTTAGTTAAACAAATTATAATTCGTAATAAATATGAAAATTATAGTACGATATTTTAGTATAAGATATGTATAAAATTATATATACGTACTTGTTCAAGAGATAAAACAATTAGACTATTTTTAAAACTCTTATCTAAATAGTTTTATTTTAAATATTTGTTTTTAGATTTTATTATAAAATATTATTTTTATAAAAAAACTTGTTTATTAAAAACTCAAGTTTCTAGTTATTGTGGTTGATTTAATAAAACTACTTTTACAAAATCTATAATTTTTTAAATTATTTTAAAAAATTATTGATATAAAATATTTTGTTTCAAAAGGTTCAATGTTTTAGAAAATATATGAATTTTATTTTTTTTAAATAAAATTTATTTTTACAAACATAGTTTGATTTTAAAAAATATAGATGAGAGAGAAAAATATATCAATTGATCAAATTAGTTTGTATGAAGAGAGAGAAATTGTTTAATTATTTAAATTACTTTAATACCCTTTTGGAGAAAAAATAAAATAAGAATGTTTAGAAAGATGACAAGTGTCAAAAATGTGGTTTAAAAATATGACAAGTGTAAAAAAAATATTATTTTATTAATATCTATAGATACTAGCTTTAGTAAACTCGTGTAATACACGAGTTAAATAAATAAATTATTAATATAATAAAAATTATTAATTATAAAATTATATTCTAAGATATGATTTGATTGAAATTACATATGAGAAATTAATATAACTAATAAAACAGTAATATTAAATTTTTAATTTTTTTTTAATTTTTACAAACAAAAAATATTGTGTTCTAAAACAAACCATGTAAAAATGTTATTCTTAAAAGTTTCCTTAAATTTAATTATTTTTGTTTTAAAAACTAATTTTTTAAAAAATACCAATGTTAAAATATTTCTTATTTTTAACAAATATTATGATTTAGAATATCTAATTATTTTATAAACATATTTGTTTACTTAAAAATAACATTAATAAATAGACCTCTTTTTTTAAGTTATTAAGTGTAAAAGAATATTAAATAATATTATTAATAATTAAGGTAATTATTTAATAGAAATGAGAGAAATGATAAAATTTTGATGAGAATAATTATGATGATGTCACGTGACTTTCAAGATACTTTTTATTAGAATAAAAAAGATGACATGGTGTATCCTTTTGTTTTATAAAATTCCTAAAATGTTGTTATAACGTTTATCATTTTATCTACTTCTCAACATATATTTTATTCTGAAAGGAACGATGCGAATTTTATGTGACATCAACAACCATGCTGCATCCCCAATTTTTATATCTACTTGTATTTACACGCGCTGATGATAAACTAATTGTGTTATTTACCGTGAAGACAATGTTTTTTAATTACTATTGATAACATAACAAAAGTAAACTATTATAATATTTTAAAAGATTAGAAAAGTTTTCTATTATAATTTATACAAGTTCAAATAGGATGGTGGATTAAGTCTAACGACAAATTTATTTGTAGTTAAAGTGATGAATATGTTATTAAACTAAAAAAATCCTATGTCTCGTTTGTAACAGCTGAGTAAATAATTTGTAGTGTAAAATTAAAAATATCTTAAATGAGTGTGTCGTTTTAAGAATTAAGAAAATTATAAAAGGAAAAGTTAGAATCTTCAAATCATTAATTCTGCAAAAGGAAAAAGTGGATATTTTAAAATAGTTAAATTGAAGGAAAAATCAAGGAAATAATACTGATAAAGAGAGGGGTTGAAATCAACTATTTATGGATTGCTTCCTCTAACCAACTTCCAACAGATCTCTTTATTTTCTTCAATTTCCCAAAAATCATAACAATCTTTCAATCAATTTATTACTTTGATTTGTTCCAACTGAAAGCACTTCAATCAATTCACCATCAAGATCACAAAATCATCTCAAATTTGTTCACTAATTTGTTCAATAAAATCATAAACTTTGATTTCTTCCCCAACAAAAACAGAGGAATTCGTGAAATCCACCATTGATGGATGCTATCTATCTGAAATCCGGCTTTATTGGGATCACAACTCCGATCACCGCCGGCGAGATTCGCAAAAACCCACCTCAAATCGCCACCGTCGTCAGCCGGACGACGGCGACAACAAGCGCAATTTCATCGGAAAAACCCACAGTCACCACAGGTCCATGGGGGTTCTCGTTAAAATTCCCTTTTAATTCGTTTTTCTCCGGTCACCGGAGCCGTCACGACGCGGTGGCCGTCGACGACGCCGTTTCCGTCGACAGAAAAGATGAAACGAAGGAAGAAAGCGAGATTAGAGAGAGAGATTCGAATTGGGTGTTGAAGATTCTTCATGGGAGATCTATGTGGAATGAGATGAAAGACGGTGGGGTTGATGAGCAAGATCAAGAGGCTAAAAGTCGTGTTGAGGATGAATTCGATCGACAAGATGAGGGTTCTGTAGATGAGCAAGGGTGTGATTCTTGTAAGGTTGATGATGATGATGACGATGAAGCACAAATTGAGTTTGATAGAAGCTCGTTTTCGAAATTGCTTCGAAGGGTTTCTTTAACTGAAGCGAGATTGTATTCTCAAATGTGTTATTTGGGGACCTTAGCTTACGATATACCTGAAATTAAGGTAACACATCTTTCATGTTGTTGTTACTTCATGTTGTTTCATTGTTGCAGATGAAGTGTTTGATGAAATGACTCATAGAGATGTTTGAGGATATTGTGGGGGATTTTCATATGTAGGCATTTTTATGCCCCTTTATACTGATTAGTTTCTTGATGATTAGTTTCAATCTAGTTTACTTTAGGGTTGAATTTCACCATCTAGCAAAAATTGATATGATCTGCTGCATTTTGAAACGTTAAATGATGCTTATAGTGCTTGAATTGTGTTGTTGATTGAAAATTTCTTCTTGAATTGCCTTAAAAAGAACTGAATTAATGCTAATGACAATCAAAATGTAGTCTTTAAATGTGTTTTTTATCTTCTTTTTGCAGCCTGGGAATCTTCTGAGACATTACAGACTACGTTTTGTTACTTCTTCGCTAGAAAAGAAAGCGCAGCTAGCTGCAAAAGCCGAAAGAGAGAAGGAACAAGAAAAAGAACGAGAACAAGAAGACGACCCGAAGAAGAAAGAAGATCACACCTTGAAGGCTAAGAACGAAACAGTCTCAAAAGTAGAACAACAAACCACAGAGGCTAACGAAAACGATGGGGATAAGGGAGGTAGGAATCTGATAAGTCCTTCAACAGCTTATCATATTGCAGCATCTGCGGCTTCTTTTCTGCATTCTCAAACAAAGAGCATTGTTCCTTTCAAATCTTCTGAAAACAGTAGCAGTGAAGTTCATATGACAGAAGCAGAGGTTGCTTCGTTAATGGCGACCACCGACTCCGTGACTGCTGTAGTTGCTGCGAAAGAAGAGGTCAAACAAGCCGTTGCAGATGATCTGAACTCAATGCATTCATCACCCTGTGAATGGTTCATATGTGATGATGATGAAAGTACCAGATACTTTGTGATTCAAGGGTCTGAATCACTTGCATCATGGCAAGCTAATCTTCTTTTCGAGCCTATTCAGTTTGAGGTATCACTTCTTGAACACGCGTTATATAAACTGTATCGTGTTAAATTAAATATGTTCTTGACTAAATTACTGTAATGTTCAGGGGCTGGACGTAATTGTGCATAGGGGTATATACGAGGCTGCAAAGGGCATTTATGCCCAACTGCTACCTGAAATCCATGCTCATATTCAACGTTATGGTGATCAAGCAAAACTTCAGTTCACTGGCCATTCACTCGGTGGAAGCTTGTCATTACTTGTAAATCTCATGTTGCTAATAAGGGAAGAAGTCCCTCGTTCTTCGTTACTTCCTGTTATAACATTTGGTGCACCCTCTGTTATGTGTGGTGGTGACCGTTTGCTTCATAAACTCGGGTTGCCAAAAAATCATCTTCAAGCAATCACAATGCATCGTGACATTGTTCCCCGAGCTTTTTCTTGCAAATATCCAAATCGTGTAGTTGAGCTTCTTAAAGCAATGAATGGGAATTTCCGAAATCACCCATGCCTCGATAACCAGGTAGAAAAACGCTCCCTTTTTCTTGTTATCGCATACATTTTCATGACAGAATTAGTAAACATATGTTTATGTGACAGAATTTGCTGTATGCTCCAATGGGAGAATTCTTGATTCTACAGCCCGATGCCAAATTTTCACCGAGCCATGATCTTCTTCCTTCAGGCAGTGGTCTGTATGTATTAACCTCATCAGTATCAGATATTTTAGAGGCAGATAAGCAAATGAGGGCTGCAAAGTCTGTGTTCTTGAACTCACCACACCCGTTAGAGATCTTGAGTGATCGAGCCGCATACGGTTCAGGGGGTACAATCCAGAGAGACCATGACATGGGATCATACTTGGTGTCAGTTCAGAGTGTGATCCGTCAAGAGCTGAAGCGCGCAAGAAAGGCTAGGCGGGAGCATCGGCGACGGGCTTGGTGGCCCCTGGTTGCACCACGTGTCAATGTCAGTGGCAGTGGCAGGGGTCGTTTGGGGCCAGGTCAAAGTCAAGGTCAAGTCAAATTCGCGAGAGTGTTGCGTACCGGAAGCGAGTCGTTGAAAAGGTTCACAAGACTCGTTGCATCCGATCATATGGGTTTGCTAGTAATACTGTTCCTCCCTGCAAGATTGTTGCTTGTGGAGACATCTAATGTAATTCTATCCATTTAAGTATGGGTAAAATCTTAAAACTGTAGAAACACATTCTTTATTGTTTGATCTCATCATACGTTAAAACGTCATGTATGTAAGAAAAAAAAGGTAAGTATCATATATGATTAATTGATGTTCTTTCTCCATGTGTCTTCGTTTTTGTTTATTTGTGTATTAGTTGTTAGACGTTTGCTTATACGAAACTAGTATAACGACTTGTAGTGTATGGGATTAGATGTATGTCGCGTAGGTGCAACAAATTCCGTTAGGAGATGTTGAGATTGGGTGCAACCAGCGTCACATAAATGTTTAAACGTGAATGAAGGACCACATGTGGACGAAGTGGACAAAATACAGGTCATGGTTCGGACCCTTTTGCGAAACAGCAGTCGACCAAGGCTAACTATTCACCCACACCCACTTGACTTGAATCACCTTTGGTTTGGCAGGTTCTCAAGTGGATATCTAATCATTTACACGTCCTTCAGGCAGGTGAGATATATACACAATGTTCCCTACGCGTTTGTTTTTAGACCCTTCGTGTGTAGGACAAAGCTGTGGGAAAGTTGAGAGAATCACCATTTTAGTGTTTAGGGGAACACTTTAGTGGTAAAATCTAGGAGTTATTAAATACTTTGTCAACAATAACATCAGGTAAATCATAGTTTACGCTAGACAGATGACCTTTAAAAAATTATGACAAATAAACAATGAAAAGCCTAAAGGATGATTTTTTTAGTGTTAACAAGAGTCTGGTTGATACTCTGCTAACAATATGGTTAACTAAATCATAGTGTGCGCTCGACGTTACATCCAAGAGGATAAAAACAAAGGATTAGATGAACCAATAACCTCCATGTGCATATGTCTAGTTAGCTCACTAATTTAGAAAATATGTTCCAATCACAATTTAAACCCAGTTGTCCTCAGATCGTTTATTATATTACTATTGTCTTTAGTAAACCTGTGTTATATACATGTTAAGTAAATTAAATAATACTATAATAAAATATACTAATTATGAAATAATATTTTAAAATATAATATAATTGAAATTGCGTATTAGAAATAACTATAATTAATAAAACAATGATATCAATTTTTTATTTTTTTTTCAAAAAAATAATAAACATTTTCTTCTAAAACAAACCATATAAAATGTCATTTTTAAAATTTTTCTTATTATAACTCCTAAATTTAATTATTTTTGGTTTTAAAAAATTGACTTTTTAAGAATACCAATTAATATTCGTATTTTTAAAACAGTGTTATGCTTTTGAAAAATTATTGTTTTAAAAAAATATTTATTAAAAATAATATTAATAAAGATATTTTTCTTAATTTGCTAAATCTAAAAAAATGTTAAATAATATTATTAATAATTAGGATAAATATTTAATATGAGAGAGATACAAAAAAATTTTGATGAGAATAATTATAGTGTTGTTACGTATATATTTTTTTGTTAAAGTATGAAGATATGTTTATGTAATTATAATGTCATGAAGCATTTAGTATTTAACAAGCTTTCTCATTTCATTCATTCCTCTTTTGCAAGTGGCGAACCCATAAATTATTTTCATGGGTGGGCCGAAATTTTTAAACATCATTTGTCTATCACACTACAATATATTTTTTTGGGTCAGATTGAGTCAGAGCCGGTTATTACCAAAAAACATCATTAAAGGGTCTCCGAAATCTTGTATTTCCATATATATCAAGAACTACTAATTATACTCATAAAAGTAGTTATTTGTGATATTTAAGACAATTATACTCATAAAAATAATGATATGTAATATGTTTGAAACATAAAACTCATCTTTAAGACGATTCCCAAACTTTTTTATACCAATGATGTTTAACATGTTTGATAGCAATGTCGGCCAGTAAATAACATTTAATTTCTCATATCTAGAAATAATTATAAATTTAACTTGTTTAATAGTCAATAATATTTTTCTCAATATAATTTTTTTTCTTCGTAGTAACTACTTAATTATTTGATGGTGTAAATACTAAAAATCTATTAGGTTACAAACTCGTTTAGAGAAAAAATATGATTCGCTAGACTATAACCTTGTTGTAGTTCCACCCCGACAATGTTCATTTTCAAAGTTCAAGGAGCGTGATTACAAAATGTTACGAGGAGGCGGTCGGGATTTTCATATATACATAACACTAGAAATCTTTTGCTTAAGGTGGACTATATACATATTTTTTGCTTAAGGTGGACTATAACCTTGTTGTAGTTCCACCCCGACAATGTTCATTTTCAAAGTTCAAGGAGCGTGATTACAAAATGTTACGAGGAGGCGGTCGGGATTTTCATATATACATAACACTAGAAATCTTTTGCTTAAGGTGGACTATATACATATTTTTTGCTTAAGGTGGACTATAACCTTGTTGTAGTTCCACCCCGACAATGTTCATTTTCAAAGTTCAAGGAGCGTGATTACAAAATGTTACGAGGAGACGGTCGGGATTTTCATATATAGATAACACTAGAAATCTTTTGCTTAAGGTGGATGCCCCCCCCCCCCCCCTCCCCAACACCCACCCCATATGTAGGTACGCCTATGCTTTTGTGAGTGAAACTAGCTTCAAAGGCAACTATTACACACCCAGATTCTTGTATGTGCCATCAGATTTTGGTTTCACCTTTCCATAATCCTTCAACTCTGTTGAAGACCACCCATGGTCCCATACAGCGGAAACTACTTTTATTTAATGTTGTTGGTTGGCGTCGTATTGATGGAGTTTATGAGGTTTTCAAGTGCTCGCTAATTAGTTCACACTTGCCCAAAAAGGAGTACTCTTGTCTTAAACTAAAGATAATTGTCCATTCGTTCCGGTTGGTAGGTACCAAAAAGAAACCAAGGGTCAAAGTGTCGAACATCCATATTTAAGGCGTACCTTATACACTTGCCAAAAGCAAACACCTTGTTAGATCACGCAGACACAGCGGTCTAGTTCCAAACATATTACCCGAGTCTTCAATTATGAAATTTAATCATACAAAGTGTATTAACAAATTAATGTAACTGTTTTGACCCGACCCATTTCCCCTCCCACATACAAAAATTTCAGAATCAGACACAGGATATTTATCAATTGTGGTTCTGCATTTTTTCATCAACAGATAATAGACATGTGGTTTCTATTATTAAATATTAAGTTGAAGTATCCTTTTACACAAGAGGAAAACAGTACATTACTGTTATTGTCAACATACAAGCCATATGCAACAGGATGACTCTAGAGATCAATTTTGCCAGCTAAGTACCATGAATGCATTGCAAGACTACCAAAAGACATTATGTTGGCTAGAGAAGATAGTCCATGAATCATACCAAACTTCTTGTTCATTGCTGCTAGCTTTGGGCTTACCTTTGCAACCTCCTGGTTCTTTGTCCACCCAGTTTCTTCGCCTATGTTCAACTCCCTCTCCACCTTGTGCCTTTGCTTCATCATCTATATCCACAAATTCAATACACAAACATCAGAACCCAAGACTTTACTCTATTCTGATGGCTAATCACAGATATTCAAGATGGCCCATAACCATCAAGAATTACCGTCCCTTGTACACGGGCCGTGTGATGAACCGGCTATTTTGCAAATGTCAAACAACAAAATTATAGAATGCAATTATATAAACAACAAAAAGTTTAGGGACACTTGCATCAGGGGTTAAATAAAAATAAAGACAGTGTGATAGCAGTGGTTCAAATAGTAGTATCAACATCATCACCAAAAAACAGCATGCTTTGACTTCTACTGTGATGTCTAATCACTGATATTTAAGAAAGCATACAACCCTAAAACAATATGAATTCAAGAATATAGTCGGCTGCACATGGACTGTGTGATGAACTGACTATTTTGTCAATTCAGGCACCAAAATCTCAGACACGTGAGTTCAGTCACAATTGCATTTATGAACTAAATAAATAAAGACCATCAAATTATGAAGGATAAAACAGCAACTTCAACATGAGGACTAATATGGCATTACCAAGAAACAACATGATTTTGACTCAAATCACTAATACTCAAGAAAGCACACTACCTAAGACCCTAAGGATCTGATTTCAAGAATTATTGCCTAATGCACATGGGCTGTGTGATGAACCGATTACTTTGCCAATATCAAACACCAAAGATTCAGAATGCAATAATAAACAGCAGATGGGCTCAATCACGCTTGATTAAGAAACGAAATCAATGAAGATCATCAGATAATTGTGGTTCAAACATTAGTTTTTAACATAGGACTAATATGTCATCACCAATAAACAGCATGCTTTGACTCTACTATGATGTCTAATCACTGATATTCAAGAAGGCACACAGCTCTAGAAACATATGAAATTATGAATATTGTCCACTAGTCCAGTCACACTTGCATTTAGGAAGTAAATAACTAAGACCATCAGATTATAGTAGCTTAAACAGCAATTTCAACAGAACTAATATTGTTGGAATAACCAAGTGGATTAACTCGAAAATATATGCAAACACATATAATTGAAGTAACATTCTTCAGCTCTTTTAGTATATTATTGAACTCGACACACACTTACAAACACGCCAATGACCCTTATTTATACTAAACAAACTTGCAGACTAAGTTATCCTACCTAATATTATATTAGAAACTAAATCAAAACAAAATCAAGTAATTAATCTACCAAATCAAAGTAAATCAGGTTATAAATCAGACTCAATAAACCAATTAACATAACTAACTAGATAGACCATCTAACTATTAGATAATGACAAGACTAGTCCAACATATGGCATTACCAAAAAACAGCATAATTTTGACTTCATTATGATGGCTGATCACCGATATTCAACAAAGCACACAACCTATGTCCTTGTCTATCGACATTAAAAATGTCCATTGCACATGGGCTGTGTGCCAAATCAACTATTTTTACAATATCAAACACCACAATTTTAGAATGCGATCATCTAAACAACAAATAAGTTCGATCACACTAACATTTAGTAACCAAAAAATTGAAGATCATCAGATAATTGTGGTTCAAACATCAGTTCCACATGAGGACTAATATGTCACCACCAATAAGGCAACAAACAATCCCATTTCAAGAAAAAAGGTTACTAGTGTTAGGCATAATCATGGATATGAGATTAAACTCAATTACCTCAATTGTCATGGGGGTGAATACCAAAAGATTGGCGAGATTGAATACAAAAGCAGCAACCAAAAACCCTAGCTGATACTTCTCACCAGTAGACGAAGACTTCCACGGATGCGTATACCCAAAACACCCCACGGACACCGCACAACACACACCAACCATCGTGAAATACGCCGGAAACATCTTACTCTGCAGATTCCCAAACTGATGCCTAGGCAAATTCCTACAAAAACCACCACATGCAATACATAAGTTTCGATTACTAGGTCAAAACACTCAAATTTCGAATCGAAATCAAATTGACTAAATTGGAATTGAATTGTGAAGATTGATTATAAGGGGTTACTTGAACATGATGATGCCTCCGATGAAGGTGACCCAAAGCGCTGCGCCCCATGCGGTGGAGAAACATAGAAGGTGTGTGAGTTTGACGAAAGTTGTGATCTTTGCGGACTTCGATCCGAAGGATTCCGGTGAGAATATTACTCCGATTGCTAAGAAGGTGATTGCAGTGAGAAATCTTGTCATCCAAGCCATGATTGTGAAGTGAATTGAAGAAATTGGATTTTGAAGAAATGTAAATTGGGTGAAGATTCTTGATTGAATTTATTGTAAGCTTTTACCTAACCCTAAGTTTGGGGTTGTTAGTTTTGAATATTGCTTTGTGAAGTGGTTGACATTCGTGACTTTTTGCAACTTAGACGACGTCTATTTGTGGTAATAATCTTTAGTTCAACTATTTGAGGTAATCTAAAGTTTTATTAATATACAAGAAGTTTTTGGGATCAAATCACACAACTACAAAAAGAGCGATTCAGGATGGGTCAGGTGGATTTGCTCCCCAATTGTGGTCTTATGTTCGAGATTGGTGGAGACGGATGGATGTAAGAGCTTTTTTTCGGGAACGTACCAATCTAGTACCCTTAAGGTTTCGTATGTAAGTAATGATGATGATCGGGTGGACTAGTGACCTGTCATAAATTTGACACAAAATTTGAACCAATGAAACTTGACATAAATTTAACATAAACCGGTTAAAATTCATCCAAACCTAAATAATTTGTTTTCCAATCGAACCAATGTCTATCCCGTTCAGGTTTTTCCATTTATAAAAATGGTTTTCTAATCCTAACCATTTTAGGTTGATACGACTATGAATTTCGTTGACTGGATCCGGACTGTTTTTAAAACGATTCTAATTTGACATAAAATCTGAACATATATTTAAAGATGAACATAGGGTCGGATTTTATGAGGACCATTAGACATTAGCCCATGGCCACAAACCCTCCTACGAGATTTTGAGTCTCTTAAACATTCTAGTAACTTACAGCCCAGCCCATTACCGATGTGTGCACAGGCCCAAATAATTCATGTGCCACTGTCCCAAAGCCCTGGTCCAATAACCAAATGAAACTTCACTTTGCATTTGTCACGTGTCACATTTTTCATTGGCTTATCTTTCGCTTAAATCCTTTTAAATAACTGATAACATACTGCGGTTTGTAAAACATAACACTAGATTCAAAAATGTGTAGAAAGCCGCTTAAATTGTACACGTATTTAACCTCTTAGAGCATTCACAATCTGTTTGGTATATGTATGTGAGTGTAATTCTTAAATTGTATGGAATGCTTATAAGTAGTTATGAGTGGTTATAAGTGGAGGAGAGCGAAATGTTACTGTTCAATCTATAAATTTAAGGAATTATTATTCAACCCATATAATTTTTTAAATATTTCTAATAGTTGTTGTGAGTGTAGGAGAGATAAAAAGTAATGATGAAGGTATAAAAAATATTATTTAATTAAAAATATGAGAGGAAAAATTGTATATTTAGTATAATTATATGAATAAAGATAAAGAATGAATTGTGAATGCTTTTAATATATAAGTAGTAATTAAAAATGAAAAAAACAGTAAAAATAATCAAAGAGAAAGTGATGAATGATGAAACTAAATAATACAAAAATGCTCATTCCAAGCATGTAAATATCGGGTGTCTTGTGTTTGAAATTTCTTTGAGTAAAAATGTTTGTGTTTGAACCAGAATGTGTTTACAGTTATAAATTTCATTATTAGAGAATTAAAGGGATAGTCCATGATGAAAATATTTAAATGAGTTTGATATTGGCAATGTTTTTATAACCGGATCAGACATCAAACTGGATACATTACTGGTTTGGTGATCGGGCCGGATTTAAGAATGGGATGATGTTATAATTATGTATATAGTATATTATATATATAGTTATACATATACTTCAATATAAGCAATTTATGTGTTTATTTTATAGTTATATATAAAACTTAACAATAATCTTATGTCAAACACTATTTTATTGTTTAACAACTCGTTTAACAACCCGTTTTTACCCATTAAAATAAAAAAACACGAAATCTCTGGTCTGCTATTGATTCGGGACAAACCAGCCAGTTGAACCTCTAAAAAACTAGTTGACAGGAACCGGTTCGACCCCTCCCCCTTCAATTCCCGGTCAGACCGATTGATTTGATCCGGTCTCGAAAACAATTACAGTGAGTAAATTTGTTATTAAAAAACAAATATTAAATACCCAAAAATAAAACAAGTATGAAAAGATGATGATTGGACCACATGGGCAAGTGACATCATCATATCTGTCCACGACTTTTCCTCTTTTCGATGTCTCCAACATCCGAATTCCACACAACAAGGACTTTTCCTTATAGTTACACTATCAGTCCTCCAACTTCCAAATCATAATATTCAGTCCCTGTACCTTTCCCCCTCTAAAATCGTACTAAACAATCCGTAATAAATTAAATATATAATTTGCAATGCATGTCCTTTGACATATTAATGTTGATAATATAGTGATCAAAGCCATATCTATATTCAATATCTATATCACTTTAGTTAATGAAATTTCACGATGTGAAATATTTTTAAGTAGTCTAACATCTAATATTGACCGAGTTAATTTGGGGGAATTTATGGTGTTTTCATTTTCTTTATTGATTTTAATATTACATCTAAAATTTGGTCTCATCCCCCTCAATCCATTATATTTTAGATTTATCTTTAAATCATGGTTTTACAAGTCTTTCTTACATGAATCAAAAACACCTTCTATGATCTTAATTGGTCAAAATTTCTCTTATAGAGTTCCCGTCATCAAATACTAGATCCTAAAATTTGAGTTTGAATACCTGAAACTCAAGTATAGTTTATGAATTTTAAATGTATAACATCAAAATCTTATATAACCACTTCAAAAAGTTCCAACATATGATAAATAATGCACACACAATTATAACACATTAACTATGGCAAGACCAGCGACTTATATGTGAAACAAAAAGACCAATATTTTTCTATTAAAATTTATTTATTATACTTTATGTATCATATATTCTACTGTAGCTAATATATATCTAATATGATGCGAGTGAAAGTGTCTAGCATTAGTTTTGGGTTTATCAGGTTATATTCACCTAACACGATCCTCAAAACCCGGATCGATCTTTGGCCCGTACGTTTCCTTTCCAGTTTTCTCATCGGTTCAAGTTTTTCTATGATCCTACAATCCATTTAGTGAATTTTGCTGTTCTTGGCAATGTTTTTGTTTATAAAATACATATATTAGGTCTTTGTTAGCATTCAAATTGATAAGTTTGAATATTTTGAAACATAGGGTATGAGCTTGTAGAGTGTTTATATTTGTTGTTTGATTTTCAATTGTTACATAAAAACAATTGGCATATGCTAAGTTTAAATTAGAATAAACTTAAAGAAAGTGGATACCCACGTGAGCAACCTCTCAAAATTCCCTTTTCTTCTGTCACAAGTAATTTAAAAAGGCTCTCCCTCAGTTTTTTGAGCACATTGCTAGCTAGAAGTATCATATTCTCATGCTTTTTTTTGCTTCTTTATTATATTCTTCTCTTAATAAATAATAAAATATAACTCCAAAAGGAAGTTTTTATTAATATACCGGTCTAATATCAATAAGTCGTTTACCAAATTACAAAAATATCATCATCAAATAATTGTGTAAACAATAACACACAAATACGATTTCTAGTGATCTTATAAGGCACAACTTTCAGTGGCAAATAACAATCAAGAATGTATGATGATGTATTGTAATACAAAATATCATGTCTAGTAGTGTTGATCATGACTACTTGTTAGAAATGAATAATTGAGTTCATTTTTCTCTAGCCACCAAGGTGTAGTCATGAATATAAACTTGCACGCGATGAAACCTGCTCGATCGAGCCGTTGGCGTACTTCCAAGTTGATCCATGGGTTGTTGCAGCCTTGTTAACCTAAGAGTTGATGTTTCCAACTTCTGATATTGAACTGTTATCAAAATAATATTCGGTTAACAATCTTGTGCAAGTAGTTATCCTCAAATTTCTAGAGCATGATTTTGTTCGTCGGAGATGTTCTAGGTTGGGATGGGCACTAGGAGGTTTGATTTGATTAAGGGTCAAGTATACATCGAAAAACAATGTTTATATAGTTTTTTGAATTTTTATAATCGATCATTATCGCTTATGATTGTTTCAGTTATATCGGTTATCAATAAAGTGGATTCAATTAGTTTAGTAATCATTCGTTAATCACCAGGTTTATGTAGACCTATGAATATTTCAAAACGGGTAATATAGAAAAAACAAATGATCATTATCCTAACTGGTTAATGTGATATGTCCATAATATGTAAGTATAGGGATCGAGTCTCACTCTAAGCAAAACTGGTTAAATTAAGCGAGATGATTTTTTCAACAATAAGTTTCCTCCTGAGGAGTTGTGGGTGCGGTCTCGACTGAGAAATAGATAGATGAACCCGATTAAAATAACACTTATCCTCCGAAATAGGATCGCACACTTGTTGTTTAAAAAAGATAGAAAAACACAAATTTATAGAGTATAAGAAGAAGAGGGAACTAATATAATTTTCACAAATAAAAATGGAACAAAAATTAACCCACATAAATGTATCTATATTATATATAAAAGTTGAAAGTTTAAGGTAAAGTTATAATAAAAAAGGTAAAAAAATATGGACTTAAGTTTATTATTTTAGAAGAGATAGTATTTTAGTCATTATGTCAAATACGTCAAAGTATTCTATCTAATATATCATGTTATTGTATTAAATATGTTAGATATTTATGTCATATATTTTTCATTATTTGTATTTATCACTGAATTTTACGATGTATTTCATTTCCTTTTATTTTTGTCATTGTTTTATATATATTATATAAATTTATTATTATTTTTTATTATTGTGTTTTACAATTAAAACTACATTATAATAATAACATTTTATCAATGTGTTTTTTCAAAATTCATCATTTATAAAAATAATGATTTAAAAACACAATAATTAACATAAATAACACAATAAGTTATTTTATCATTTGTTTTACATCTTAAAAGGGTATACATTCCACTAACTTTATCTATTATAAATACAAAAAATATAATTTACTCTATTTATAATTTATACCTGCGGGCCCTCGTCTATTTATGCATAAAAACAATACACACAATAAACTGAAAATTTGTTGTTAATGGGTCTAATTATTATTAAATCAATAATTTTACAATGATGGGCAACTAACATATTTAAGTCAACTTTAGGGATGCTAATACATATGTTAATAATTATAAGATCAGACAATGAGTTTTACATCAATTAGTTTATACATTTGTTAATAATTATAAGATCAGACAATAAGTTCTACATCAACTGGTTTAGGATGAGACATCCTATGACTTTCCAAAGTGAAGGTCATGTGTTGAAATCACACTAGGTACAATATGCTTCTAGTGGGTCAAGAGTTTTACCACATTAGGTTTTTAGGTGGTGGGTTTCTGTTAGCATTTAGCATTGTATTCATTGTCTCATTTATTATTCTCTTTTATTATGTATATTAATCTCTCTATATAATATGTGTCACACCCCAACCTTGACGGCGGAAACGTCGAGATGTGAGGGTTAAGATTGTTCACAGCCACATAACGCTATATTAAAATATAAATATTATTATCATAAGTCTTGAAATGAAATACAATCATAAGTCTTATACAAGAATAAGTTCAAACATAACATGATGTAACTTTTTATTTCATTATCTAGGTCCAAGTCCTAGATTATAGCATGCTTCAAAAGGATCACTTTAAACTTGAGGTTGACCTGAAACATGATAAAAATAAGAGTCAACTAAAAATAGTTGGTGAGTTTTCAAGGTTTTTATACATAATATGAATAAGTTATAAGTAGCAATTCATGTCATAGGTCATAACCAAGTAAGGTTATAGAACACATATCGTCACAACCAAACCTCGACTTGATTACAAGTATAAAAGATTGGCTAAGTGTATTTGGTTCCCATGATGAACAAGCATACGTCATCAGGAGCCGGCAATACCTCGGCTTTAGCACCAAATAGGCTTGTCAGGCCCAAAGATCTAAGACGTCGTCAGGCTAGCAATAGTTAATAATTGTAAACAAACTATGTATCTCATATAAACACTTACAAAACACAAATAACCATGACATAATAATAAGATGAATTGCATGTGCTTACAAGTCTTAAACGTTTATAAGTGTACAATGTATAGATAATCATGTTTCACCCCAAAGTAGTGTGAAATAAAATAAAATGGGACAAGGAAAACTCACTTGTCAAATAAGTATATAATGAAGATTAATAAGAAAAAATATGCCGTTCCAAGATAAAACGTCACAAGGCACCTAAATATGTAAATATTATAAGATTTAGGTTAATAATAAGATTAACGAGTTAACATGAACTAGAGTATTAGAATTTTGGGGATTTTTATAAAGTTTATAAAGTTAATAAATTATTATAAAAATGCCACTTATGAAATTTATAAATTTATTTTTGAGGAAATTGATCCTTTGTGAATAACTTGTGATTTTATTTATAAAATGATATTTAAATTCTATAAATATCATGATAAATCCATAAACATAAGGTCTAATATTAATATAATGTCTTTAAGTATAATAAACTAATTTTTATAAAAATATTTAATTATTACATTTGTAAATAATTAAAATTATTACAAAGTTTTGCGAGAATAAATTTCTAAGAAATAATTAGATGGCTTTATAATTATTTAGGGTTTATAAAATTCATTTTTATAACTATTATAAATTTTTTATAATTAGTTTTAAGCCAAAAAAGCTTAAAAAAATTACATGAGGTGCCCGGGTTCGAACCCGTGACCTCATGTATGGGGAACATTGACTTAACCAGTGAACCAGGCTTCCAGCCGCGGTTATAACCTGGTTTTTAAAACTTAAAAACCATCGCGAATGAAACCCCCAAATTCCCATATAAACCCTAGAACTTGTTTACCCCAAATCGAACCCCAATTCGATTATGATCATGAAATTAACCTTGGGGCTTTTAATCCCCAAGTAAAACCGAGTGTGTAGGTGAAATCAATTACCCGAATTGAAGAAAAACAGATGAAGAACAGTCGCTGCTAAGGCCGCGACACACGTACGAATGGTTCGATGCTCAAACAATGATGGAAATCAAATTGAACTCGTGGGAAGCTTCGAATAGTGTTCTTGATGCAAAACCCTTGCCAATTTCAGTTTAAACCAATCGGAAGATGGGTTTTGACTATGTCGCAGCCTCGCGATGAATGTGATGATTGAATTTGATGTTTGCGCTTGTTTCAGGTGAAATTGATTATTGTATACGATTAAAGGTAGATAGACATTCGTTCGTGTTGGTTTAATTGAGTTATTATTGGTTTTTAAGGCTCGAACGGCTGTGGGATTAATACTTCGGTTATTCACTCGATTAGGATTAGTAACCGGCGTTTAAAGATGATTAATTGCCATGATTAGGTTCGAATCATGTACACGAAAAGGTTTAGAACGGTTTAGAGTCGTTTTTCGAAGGTTTTGGTGAGTTTTAAGGACCGCCGGAGGTCGGTCGGCGACGGCCGATGACTGGCCGGAGAATCGGGAAAGGAAAACAGGGGTGGGGGTTGGGTTTTAATAATTTTCACTTTTAGTCCTCGTAGTTTTGTTTTTATTATTTTATGAACAAAACTTGCATTTAAAGTTTTAAAAACAACAATTTACCCTCCCCCCCCTAACTTAATTGCTTTAAGTTCTCATTATTATTATAGTATTATTATTATTAATATTATCTTTATTATTAATATTATTATTATTTATAATGTTATAACTATTAGTGTTATAGTTATTATTATTAGTGTTGCTATTATAACTTGTACTCCTATTAATATTAACATAATTAATATTATTTGATATATATATATATATATATATATATTTATATATATATTTATATATATATTTTAACCTTCATATATTAAAAGTTAGTGATAACTAAAAAGAAAATAAGCACATGAGTTTTCATAATAGACAATAACGACCCTTATAAGAATAAACAAAGTTAACTTTTTGTTAACAGAAATATAAAATGTTACAATATGACATTCTCTTGATTGTTGAGGTATGCAAACCATATACAATTCGTTTATTCACATGGTATCATAGAGCCTTTTGATCCTCCCTCTTCCCCTTGGCCTTAGCTATTCCTCCTCTTGAATCCCTCCCTCCCTTCGTCTCCTATGGCTTCCTCCTCCTCCACCGAGTCTCCGGTCACCTTGAACACCATCCTTCACATGCTTACTATCAAGCTTTCCTCAACCAACTATCTATTATGGAGGAATCAACTCATGCCAATCCTTGCTTTTCAAAATCTCCTACCACATATTGATGGCACCCTTCAACCCCCTTCGGCTGAAACTCTTCTTGAAAATAAATCGATCCACAACCCACTGTTTTCTTCTTGGAAAAATGATGACCAGAAAACTATCTTCATCATTGATGCTAGCCTGTCCGAGGAAGCCATCGCCGAAGTCCTTGGACTACCTACTGCCCGTGCCATCTGGTTGGCCCTTGAAAGTGCCTACAACAACATTTCTGTTGAGCGCATTCAAAACCTCAAAGATCAACTTCGACAAATATTGAAAGGCTCCTCTTCGGTTGCTGATTTTGGCCGCAAATTTAAACTGGTCTGTGATCAACTCGCTGTTGTTGGGCATTCGGTTGATGAAAGTGACAAATGCATTGGTTTTTATGCGGTCTTGGTTCTTCTTTTGAGACCTTCTCCACCGCGATTCGGGCCTCCAAACTTGCGCCTGCCTTTCAGGATCTTCTTGCTCAAGCTGAAAGCCATGAGCTTTTCCTTCGGTCCATTCATGGTGCAACCACTACACCCACTGTTGCTTTCAACTCTCGTTCCACTAACTTCTCCTCTACCTCTCGGGGTCGGGGCAGCCGTGCTCGTCCTTATGCTTCGAGTGGTGGTCGTGGTCGGGGCGACGACCACCTCATTGTCTATTATGTTGCACTGATGGTCATTATGCCAACCAATGTCCCAGCCTCGTTACGTTTGCTTCTCAGTCTGTCCCTCCTGCCGTGGACCTCGCCAAAGCCTTCCAAGCCCGCTGCCATGTTGCTTCCTCATCTCCCGATTGGTTTGTTGACTCCGGGCAACCGATCATATGACCAGCTCATGTTGGCAATCCATCTTCCTCTCCCGCTGGTGCAAATGTCACTTTTGGCAATGGTAAAACTCTACCCATCGCTCATATTGGGGACATTACGCTTTCTCCTGCCATGCATCTCAAGGATGTTTTAGTCGTTCCCCATCTCATGAACAATTTTTTGTCTATTAGTAAATTAACGACGATAATTGTTTGGATGTCTTATTCTCTCAACCATATTTTTATATTCAGGACCGGGTCACGAAGCAAGTGGTCGCTCAAGGTCAATGTAAGGATGGTCTCTATGTTTTGGGCACCGGACCTAAAGCTTTTGTTGCGAGTACAAGGAATTCGTTAAAGGCTTCTTTTGAATTATGGCATCTTAGATTGGGTCATGTCTCAATTGATACAAATATGCTTTTGAATAAACTAGGATGTCTTAAACTTACTTCTATATTACCTAAACTGGTTTTATGTGATTCATGCCGATTGTCTAAAGTTCATCGATTACCGTTTGCCACCAATGACAAACGTGCCTCTAACCCCCTTGACTTGATTCATTGTGACCTTTGGGGACCGTCACCGATTGTCTCTACTAATGGTTATCGGTATTATGTCATATTTGTGGATGACTCGACTCGATTTACTTGGTTCTATCCTTTAAAAAATAAAAGTGAGTTTCCATCTATTTTTTCAATGTTTCTTCAATTTGTTCAAACTCAGTTTTCATGTAAAATGAAGGTATTCCAAAGCGACAGTGGTACGGAATTTGTCAATCCTCAGGTTAAACAATTACTTGATGATAACGGTACCTTTCATCGGTTATCCTGCCCATATACGCCCCAACAGAATGGGCGGGCTGAAAGGAAACACAAACACATCGTTGAGACCGATTTAGCTCTCTTGTTTAACGACAATGTTCCACCCTCGTATTGGGTGGATGCTTTTAGCACCGCCGTGTACACCATCAATCGTCTTCCTACGAAAATCTTGGGGAATAAGTCCCCTTTTGAACAATTGTATTCTCATAGGCCGATCTATACTTATTTTCAGCCTTTTGGTTGTCGAGTTTACCCGTATCTACGGGATTATTCACCCCACAAATTGGCTCTGCGTAGCTTGCCTTGCGTTTTCATGGGCTACTGTCCTTAATACAAAGGCTACAAATGTCTTGATCCATCCTCCTCTCGGGTGTTCATCACGAGACATGCTTTGTTTGATGAGCATTCTTTCCCGTTTAAAACCACTAATTCTCCCAACAATGTGTTGTCTCTCCCTTGGCACACATTCTTGGAAGACTCTCTCGACCTGTCTCCATCTCCTTCTCCTGGACCGGCTCCTCAAAAACCCGTCCAGGCCTCGCCCCCATTTTGCTGTGATTTCCCATCAATCACTCCTTCTCCACCATACTCGCTACCTGTTCGCATTCCTAACCCTTCTCCATCACACGATGAACCTTCGGCTCCTACCTCTGCGGTTACAACCGAAGAACCCCAACCTCCTACTGAGCCTACCGCTCCGAAACCTACCTCAGCTAGTGTCCCGGCTATTGCTCCTATCCCTGAACCTGTACCCCCTCCTCCCACTCCTTCGCATCCCATGATCACTCATGCAAAGGCTGGGATATTCAAACCAAAACATCATGCCTACTTTGCTCACTCCTCATCTCACCCACTTTATACAACATTGTTCTCTTCTGCCAAACCGAAGTGTCACACCCCAACCTTGACGGCGGAAACGTCGAGATGTGAGGGTTACGATTGTTCACAGCCACATAACGCTATTTATTAAATCCAAATATATTAATCATAAGATTCAATTGTAACATTACAAGCAAAAGTTTCAACAAAGAATACATCATGTACAATTGCTACAAATAACATGACCATCCATTTTATCTCTAGGTCCAATCCTAGATGTGATAAGCTTCAAAGAGTAGAACACATACTTGGGGTATTCCTGAAACATGTTAAAAATAAAAGGTCAACATAAAAATGTTGGTGAGCATTCCATAGTTTTCAATACATAAGTATATAAAAGATGGCAATTCAAGTCATAAGTTAGTGAATAAAGTGATTAGGGATGTTATGAACAATGCAACAATCAAACCTCGACAAAAGTTTTACAAGTCTCAAACGTTAAAAGTATATACGATCAGCTAAGTGTACTCGGATCAACCAAGCAGGCTTGTCTTACCCATAGATCTATGACTTCGCTGGGCTAGCAATAGTTAATGATTGTACATATAACGCCATAACATGGTAACCACAAAAGTTCAACTAACCACAACTTTACATGATGAATTGCCATAAAGTTTACAAGTCTTAGATAAGTTTACAAGTGCAATGATAATAAGTTAACATGTTTCACCCAAAGTGTGAAAGTAGCAAAAAGGGGTATGGAAATACTCACGTGGATATAGGCATCACAAGATGATATAAAAGATTAACGTAAGATCCAAAAGATAAATCCAAAGTACCCATTACAAGCACCTAAATATATAATTTACAGGATAAAGATTAAGGTTAACAATACGATTAACGTTCACAAGGATTTGGGTGTTAATATTTTTTAGGTTTTTGCTAAGCATTAAGTTTTTAATGTAGTTATTTACATTTTGATTCCATTAGAATGAATTATATAGGTTTATATGATTAAGTATTTTAGAAATGAAATTAAATAATAATGATGTAATTAAATTTTAATAATTTTCTAAGAATAGTATATAATTTTCCAAATTTTAGAGATTAATAAAGATAATATTATGCCCATTATTATTTTAAATGATTTTTAAAATTATTGTATCAAGTCCATATTCATGTAAATAATTATTTAATTATTTTAAAAGAAGCCATTTAAATATATAAAAGTTAAATGATCATAGAAAAATAATTAAGTTTTTTTTAAAAGGAAAGCATTTGGATCAATGTTTTATTATTTATTAAAATAAACTAAAACCAGAAAAGAATCCAATTGTATGTTTGAGCATGTAATGATTTTATAAAATAAACAATATTTAAATTCTATTTAACAAGATATTTAACTAATTATATTCTTTGTTTTAACAAAATAGAATAATATGTTAGGTTATTATAAAAATAAATTTTCAGAGAATAATTGGTTAGCCTTTAAAATAACTAGTATTTATAAAATGGATTTTTAGAATTTTTAGAAAAAAAAATCTGAATTAAAACAAGGCTGAAAAGCCTTAAAATTAAAACAGGAGGTTCCCCGGGTTCGAACCGGGGACCTCTTGTTTAGAAGTCACGAAAGTTACCAATTGAACCAAGGCCTCAACCGCGATTAAACTTAGTTTTAATAAACTAAGAACATAGCTCAGACAGAACCCCCTCAAATCCTATGAACCCTAATTTGATTCAAACCAAAATTGAAGCTCAAATCAGTAATGATAATGATTCGAATCATGGGGCTTTTGTTTCCCTCATGATTTCGAGTATGTAACACCATTTAATTACCTAGATTGAGAACGAGTTGGTGAGGAAACCTAGATGACCGGACCGCGACCGAGCTACGCTTGATTGGTGAGCAAATGATGATGATAACCCAATTCGTTGCACGGATAGCTTCTTTTGATCACGAAGAACGCAAGCCCTCTGTTAATTCGGGTTAACGAAACTCGGATGATGGTGATTAGGTGTAGCACAGGTTCGCGATTGAGATGAAGGTTGAACAGGGTGTTGGCTTTTGTTTCAGATGCGATTGAGAGTTGCAAACGTTTAGAATTAGGTATATGATTGTTTAGGTTCGAATAATTAGACTATTAAGGGAGATTAATGCTCGAACGGCTCATTTGATGAACACGACCGTTTCTCGTCATGTTAAAGGTTCATAACGGTCTTTTAATCCCAATTAACAATCATAATTGAGTTCTAAATGTGTTGGTGAACCGTTTGGGATCTTTTGGTAGCGAAATGAACGGTTTTTGGTGGGTTTCTAATGCCGCCGGAGGTTGACCGGCGGTGGCCGGTGACCGACCGGAAAAGCGGGAGTTAAGGGAGGAATGGTTTGGGTGTTTTGATATTTACAGTTTGGTCCTTGTGGTTTATGTTTTTGTTATTTTGATTCAAAGTTTAATTTTTAGTTTCAACCAATTTACAGTTTGGCCCCTGAAGTTAAAATTGTTATTATTTTCTGCATGAATTATTAATTTCAAGTTTTAAGATCATAGAAACTTATATTATTTTTATTTATTTCAAAGATTAATACACATTATGATTATTGCTATTATTTTTATTATTATTACAATTTTTAGCTTTATTATCACTTAAATTTTATAGTAATAAGCAAACATTATAACACTTATAATGTTATTATTTTTATATTAGTTTGTTAATCACCAAACTAATTATTAAGTATAACAAACCCCAAAGTTTCAAAATGGCATAACAGGCCCTTTTAAGATTTTAACAAAGTTAACTTCTAAGTTAACAAAATTAAGAGATGTCACAGGATGTTAAAACCGCTCTTCAACATCCTTAATGGCTTGCTTCCATGCATACCGAGCTCTACGCTCTTCCTAAAAATGGCACTTGGACTTTAGTTCTACGTCCGGTTGATCAGAATGTTGTTGGCTGTAAATGGTTGTTTCGCACGAAATATAAAGCTGACGGGTCTGTTGATAGGTATAAGGCTCGCCTGGTTGCTCAAGGGTTCAACCAACTCCCTGGCTTGGATTATTCCCACACGTTTAGTCCAGTTGTCAAGGCATCCACCATCAGAATTGTTCTCTCTCTGGCCTTGTTGCACAATTGGAACCTTTACCAACTGGACGTCAATAACGCTTTCTTGCATGGTCATCTCACCGAACAAATATACATGGAGCAGCCCCCGGGTTTTGTCAATTCCAATCTCCTAAATCATGTGTGTAGATTGAACAAAAGTCTCTATCACGTGCCTGGTTTCACCGTCTCAGCTCTTTCTTAACCACTAATGGATTCACATGCAGTCGTGCAGACACGTATTTGTTTGTGTTCAAGAAAAATCAATGCATAATGTATCTTCTCGTCTACGTTGACGATCTTATCTTAACGGGTAACCGTGAAGATATGATGTCCTCGTTCATTGCCCGATTACACAAGGAGTTCACAATCAAATACCTTGGCCGGCTAAGTTACTTTCTTGGCCTTGAGGTGACCTATACTTCTACTGGTCTTGTCTTAAGCTAGTCCAAATACGCGCGAGATGTTCTTGACCGGGCCGGGCTCCTTGATTCTAAACCTGTGCATACACCTCTGTCCTCCAATGAATCTTTTTCGATCCATGGGGAACCTTACAGGGATCCCATGCATTATCGCTCGTTAGTTGGTGCCTTGCAATACTTAACAATTACCAGGCCAGATATATCTTATGTTGTGAACCAAGTAAGTCAATACTTGCAATCACCAACTGTGGTACACTTTCAGCATGTCAAAAGGATACTTCGCTACATCAAGGGCACTCTCTTTTGGTCTCACCTTTCGTCGGCCGGACACCACGACCATTTTGGGTTATTCGGATGCAGATTGGGCTCGTTTCATTGACACCCGTCGCTCTACCTACGGATACTCCATTTTTTGGGGGGGCAATCTTGTTTCCTGGTCTGCCAAAAAGCAGCCTTCTGTTGCCCGCTCTAGTTGCGAGTTGGAGTATCGGGCTATGGCGCACACGGCTGCAGAAATTGTTTGGATCACACATCTTCTTCGGGAACTCTTTGCTTTGCCATCGGACCGCCCGACGATTCTTTGTGATAACAGGAGTGCTATCTTTTTATCTCAAAATCTGGTGTCTAACAAACGTTCTAAGCACATAGATTTGGATTATCATTTTATTCAGGAACTTGTTATTGCTGGCAAGTTAGTCACTGCGTTTGTTCCATCCAAGCTCTAGGTTGCGGATATCTTCACCAAGAACCTCCCTCGTCATCAGTTTGAGTTCTTTCGAGATCAGCTTACTGTTCATCCTCCACCAGTTCGCTTGCGGGGGATGTTAGCATTTAGTATTGTATTCATTGTCTCATTTATTATTCTCTTTTATTATGTATATTAATCTCTCTATATAATATGGCATCCTTCTGATTGTTTGTTGAGGTATACAAACCATATACAATTCATTTATTCACAGTTTTTCTTGGAATGGTGGGCGAGTCTGGTCACGAGCGTTGTCTGTGTTCGCGGGCGTGGGTGGCCTTTCGCCATTGGGTTTACCCGGGTGACCAGACTTAAAAATTATTCGTTCGTCGTTCAAAAAAAATAATTATAAAATCAAGTACTTCAAATTATTATCTATTAAACATCAAGTAGAAGTGTGTAGATGTATACATGTATATATACATTAGAAAATCATAAAGATGCTCATTTTCTATATGTCATGAGATCGTATATGACATATAACATTAATAATTAGAACAATGAAATACGTGTCCAAAATGCTTTTAAAAGTAAAAACATAATCGACTTTATACTATGAAAACTACATATTTCTTGGAAAAAACACGAACTAAATCTGTTGGTTTTTCTATATTATTTGTTAATTTAAAAAACAAGTAACGCAAGGAAGATGCTATCCTCCTTTTTTAAATCTTTGACTTTTTATATTTGGTGCATGAATCAAAAAAGGATTTTGTTGTGGATTACTTGAAGACTCCTTCCCACGATTGTTTAATCAAAACAATGGATTAAAAATCTTCAATAATTTTATAAAATCAGCTTAGTTTATAAAAGATGTTTGGATAAGTTTTATAACAATGCAATGACTTATAAGTGATAAAGATATCGATTTACGCGCACAAGTTATTTTTAAGCCGACTAGTCTTCATATTTTCAGAGTACTTATATGACCGTCGTTCATATGAAAAAATCGAAGGTGTACTTGTTTAATTGGACAATGCATCGACCATGTTTCTTTTATTCATTAGTCTTGCTTTGAATCAATGCAGGATGTTGGTATCAAACATTTATCCAACACAATGACATTGAATAAAAATCTAACTTTGTATCATCTGTCTTTCATTCTTGATTTTCTTACTTATTTGATCTTTTCAACAATCATAGCTAATGTACAAGAACATAGGCTATGGATGTCTGAGCTAATTATATTTAACGTTTATATACGTGCTTATATTATATTATTGTTATCAAATAAGAACATTATATTACTAGGTGTGACTGTGTGTTTGTTGAAAAGTTGACACAGGAATTGTTAATAAGTTAACGATGCAATTTAGCCCTATTGATTTTCAAAAATCCATTTAAAATGTTTGATCTTTAGATGTATAGCAAAAAATATAAGAATCAATCTCAGTCTCTTCTAATTAGGCTTTTACATACATGAAGCAAATATGGTTCTTAAGATAGTGAAAAGGCTAAAAGATAACTCAAATTCATTGCTCTTGGGATGCATTTGACATAAGAGGTGTTAAAAAATCAAAACCCAAAAAAAATTCGAAAACTGAATCATGTTTGTGACGAAAAAACCGACTAAAGTATAAATTTGGTTATCGAATCAAATCCTAAGCATATCTGAACTGTAAAATCTTGCTAATTTGTTTGAATTCAACAGAATTCAAATCATGAGTTTAGTTTAATCAGTTGAATTTGGTTTGGATGGACATGTTTCCATTTTGGCTGATTCAATTAACCGATTAACTGAAAACTTTCATAGCTGAATAATTAAACCGGACAAACTAAATAAACTGAAACCGTTGAACGCCTTTACTTGACATCAAAAGAGAAGATAGGTATTATCAAAGTCGGTTCTATCATGAAACTAGCTTGCGGGTGGACGTTTTACTTTTATTATCTTTAAATTCAACTACCCTTGAGGTTGAACTTATGAAACTTCAACACATAGAAATACAAAAGAATGATAAATTTGGTAACTCGTGTTTGAATTGGCTTATATATAAAATCATTCAGACCATGAAATTAGGTTGAGATGTTTATAATATTAGAAATGTATAATTGTTTTTATATATGTTTTGTAAAATACCAAAAGAATAATACAAATAATTGATACGCATGAAAGTAATGATGTCATTGCCCATCGCGTGTATAAACTGAACACGATATGTAAAGTGGGGAAGCATTAATATTAATATTAATATTAATATTATTAAGGGCAGGTGATCGATCATATGCCAAGAATCCAATGCTGCTGCACTTTACTTTGACCCACCCACCCCCATTCTTCTGACAACTCAAAATTTACATACATCTCAGTATATATTATAAAATTCAGTGTCTTAATACGCAAATTCCTCGCATTATGAATCGAAACCTCGTTAACAAAAAAAATTCAAACGGTTGTAAAATAGTTCTACGCCCCCATATAGCACTATACGACCCTTTAGCGACACATATATGACTATATGACGCGTATAGCAAATATTGACACTGACTAAAATGAAAATTCATAGGGCTGTTAGAGGCGTTATACGTCTCGTAGCTATACGACGTGTATGGGACTATACGACACGTATAAAAATTTGAGATTTTGATTTATAATTTTGAGGTGTTTACGTATCAATCCCTATATAAATATGATATAGAGTACTCTAAGTTATACGATGCAGAAACAAATAGTTGTAAATTAACTATATAAGTTTTTAAGTTTTATGTTATACATTCATCTCATGAGTTATTACTTGCCTTTTTATTGCACCCCTGTGTCCAAATTTGCATTTGATGTCATATGATTATTGAGGAGCTCAAGGTTTTCTTTTGATTTGCTTTGTTTATTGTCATCGTCTCTAACACTACAATCTATTGTTGATATTTTATAATTGTTAGCTTGTTTTGTTGAATTCGTTCACCGATCCTTTGATATGGTTGATAATCACTTGCAATGACATATAGAGGAAGTGAGTAACGATGAAGGTTTTCGTTCCACGATTCGTGGAAAAGCAAATACAACATCATGAATGAATAGGCTTTGATTCATGTATGACTTGCAACATTCCTAAAAAGATATAGAATTCATTATTAGCGTGTGTGTTGTAGCATTCGAAATTAATCTCTTCACCATTTCTGAATTAAAACACATATGTGACTGAAATGTTTACACCATGAACATGTTTTAAGCGTGGGACTGACAATTTGGAACATAAAAGAAGCAATATTATTAAATTCATTTGTCACCCACACAAGACAACCAATTCATCCACAAACCAATTTTAACCCTTCACATGCAAGTTTCTTTTATTGTTGCATTAAATTCAATTAAAACCTTTTTCTGACTGCCCAAACCATTTAATTTTTAATATTGCTTTATATTTAATTTTTTTATAGTTAAAACAAAATGACATAAATGAAACAAATATAAAAGATGATTTTTATTAGAGCATTATTTTTTTCTGATTAACCTAAACTAAGAGCTAATTATAAATATAACCAACCATAGTTAACTTTACTAACTATTCTGAGTTGATTTTGATTTTCTTCTAACTTGACCCAAATAATAGTTTTTTAGTTTAACAACATCAATTTCAGTTTAAAAACTTATCATTTGTTTCCATTGCAATCTAAAAATTTTATCATTCGAAAGTTATTTGAAATGAAATTAAACTGATTAATAAAACTTTAAAACTTGAATTAAAACAACCGATAAAAACTTTGATAAAAACTTTTAAATTTACATGTATGTTTTTAATCATTATACGAAATAGTTATTCTTGTTAAAACCTACTAAAACATAACTGAATTTAACTTTTTTTTTCTATTGAGTTTATTTATTTTAAAATAAACATAACTATAACAAACTCAAACGGTTTTTTAGATATAAAAAAATATCATTGACTCTATTGAATCATATTAAGACTCGATTATAAGCTTATGCCATTATATTTTCATATGTACTTTATAGTTTAGTTCAAAATGATGATGATTATATATTTTAATGCCCAAAAGGTAAATAGTAACACTAGTAAAACAGAACAAAAAATTTCCCGGCTTTTTTGGCAATGTTTCATTTTAACACTGCTTTCCCCCTTTGTACAAAACTAACTTTCATGTTTATTTATTTTTTCCTTGCGACGAAAATTAAACGCATGACCTTCCCATATTTATCATATTTTCACAGGTGCCGGCAGTGTCCCCATCACTTCTCGGATTCCGACCACCATATCATCTTACATCAACAGCTCAAAGCTTCGTAATTCACCGAATTGTGCGATTAAACCCCGATTGCGATAACAAATTCCCCACAACTGCAAGATCTCTACAAAACACCCCTTGATACACTGATTGTTTCATTTCACTGTTCTGCACCACCTCCTTTGATGGTGTAATCTTAATGGGTTCTTGATGTTGCATTTGCATTTCTTGTTGTAATGCTGCAGATGCCTTCTTCCGCTCAATCTCTGCAAGCTCTTCATCCAAAATTGTCCCCAAAACACTGGTGTAACCCCTTTGAATCAATCTGTACAACAACAAAGCAGACATATTTGCTCGATCTCTGATCGAATCGATATCCACTTCATCCATAAGCTCAATTCGATCGATAAAGCTGTTTGATTTATCGGGCTTGTGACGTAACGTCAGCAGCAAATGTGCCCTTTCCAATTCGGATCGTGAACACCCTCTTCTCAACCCGATTAGGGAATGATAATCCACATCCCCTGTTTCCCCTGATGCAATCTTCTGCTTCAGTTGTTGACTTTTGGTCGCTAACGAACAGAGTCTGCCGGAGATCTCACGGTACCGGATGTTCTGCCGCTTCCACGCCGGTCCGGCGAGTTTCCGATCACGGAGAATTGAGTTGTAGAGAAGCTTCAGGTGTTCGAGATCGTGAAGGGAGTCAGTGAGACAATGAATTGATTCGAAAAGTGAAGCTCTGGTGCTCAGGGCTTCAATGCACGATGGATCTAAGGCTAAAGTTCGATTACAGTCTGCAATCGCCTCGGCGATTCTGCCGGAGGATTGATAGGCGGTGGCGCGGAGCATGTAGCAGTCGGCGAGGAAGCCGTGGGGAGCGCCGCGGCGGCCGTCGACGATTTTGGAGAAGTGACGGATGGCTTCGGTGTGGAGGCCGGCTTCCAGGCGGCGATCGCGGAGGTCTTGCGACGGAGGAGGAGCTTGATGTGGCTGAGGAGGTGGCAGAGGGTTTCGGAGTCTGTTACTGGTGGTGTGTGTTGGTGGTTGCTGGTGGTTGAGATGTCGCCGGAGAAGGAGAAGCTGTCGTCGGACCAGCAGATGCTTTGACGACGGAACGCGGCGGAGGCGAGGCGTTTTCCGGTTTGAAGAAGAGCCATTGCGTCCTCCATTAGACCTAGGTGACAACATGCTTGACCTAACACTGAGTACCTGAAATCGTTCGAGTTTAACTCGGTTAGAAATCACTGAGTTACGATTTACAACTCGTTTTACCAAATGCAAAATTGGAGTATTGTGTAATGTGTAATGTGTAATGTGTAATGTTAATGTATAGTATAAACAAAGTGATTTTGACTTTTTCGAAGGTTTCGAAAATGAACTTTGGTTAAAAACAATGAAGATTCAACGATTGTGGATGAAGATTATTTGTATTGAACATTGACTATTGATTTACAACCTAATCTGTGAATCAGTGAATGATCAATTGAATGCAATAATGGCGTTTAGGCGTTGAATTTACCTCCATTGACCTTCATTTTCGCCATTTTTACACAGGCTAGCCCTAACTTTCTTCTTCAAATCGGAGACGGAGAAACACTTGATCACCGGTTCATCGTTTTCCGACGAGTTACCGCCGGAGGACAGAAGCTTAACACGTTCTCTCGACAACTGTTGCGAGCCTCCGTCGGACGAAACCGACGACAACGATGATGAAGACGACGAAGAAGACGAATCATCCGAATTCATCTTCAAGCTAGGGATATAATCCTGAAGCATATCAGCAACATCCTTATATCTTCTCAAATAGAGTAGCGATCTAGCTTTCAGCTCAAGCGCCTGTTCAAACCTCGGCGATAATGCAAGCGCTGCATCAAGCAGATTGATCGCCGCTGCAACATCGCTCTTCTCCGGCGACGAAATTAGGGTTCTAGCATCCTTCACATACTTCTCACGACCTAAACATCAAACATTCAAATCAATCAACATGTTTTGACGAATGTCACGAATTACAACGAATCACTACGGAATTGAATGGAAAAAGTGTTGAAATTAATCGAAATGGTACCTTTCTGTTGGTGATCCACCAGTGCTTCTTTTCAACAGTGGCATGAGGAGGAGATACAGCCATTGTTGTTGTTGTTGTTGTTGTTGTTGTTGTTGATTGTATGTGATGAATGAGGATTAACCATTAAACTCAATCGCTTTTGGTCTGCATATTGATTTACAGAGTGTGAGAGAGATGAGAGGAGATGAGGGTTTTAAATGTAGAAGAAGGGGTTGTGTTGTGTTGTGTTGTGTGTAAATAAAGTGCCAGCTGTGAAGAGGGAGAAAGAGTTTGATACTTCTATTTCATGGCTGGCATTTGTTTCTTATTTGTTATTACAGAATAATACTGATTCTTACTCTCAATTATTATAAATTTATCAAACAATTTTACATACATTTTTAATTAGATTTAAATTTATACTAAGTGGGTTTGGGATTGTTTTTTGAAAACTTCTTTTAATTTTTGAAAAAAAGATAAGTCGAAATAATGTGAAATTATGTTCGGATGGAGATAAAGATGTGAGAAAGAGAAGGATTTTTTGAAAAGTTATAAATTTTAACTTATCAAAATTTTTGTTGAGAAGTCAAAAGAAGGTATAAATAAGCAATCCCAAACATGGCCTAAGTGCATGTGGATTGCTTTTGAAATCAACTTATAATTTTTTAAAGGGTTAAAAAGACAAAAATGTCTCTCCAAAAATCACAATAAGTTAATTGTAACTTATTGTGATTTCTGAATGAAATTTTTGTCTTTTAACCCTTTAAAAAATCATAAGTTATTTATTGTAACTTATTATGATTTCTAAAGGGACATTTTTGTTTTTTACCTTTTTAAAAAATCATAAGTTGTTTTTCAAAAACAAACCCAAGCATCCCCTAATAAGAATTAGGGTTGTTTCGTTATTTTGCAAGGAGGTATTAAATGTCTGACTAAACAACAGGTAACATCTGAATCATTTAACATATAATAAAATTTACTTATTAAGATACTATATAAACCATTAACAGAAGACTTTTTGATGAATTAAACACATTTTAACTATGATCGATTTAGATGTAAGCTATTATTATAATCACTAATAGGCTGCTAAATAACCCTTTAGTAATAGTGTTGCCAAAATGTTCTGTTAGTTTAGTAACAATAATGAATCAAATATACAAGGGTGTAAATTTAAATTCTTGCAAGGTAAGATATGCGGTATTTAGATGTAACACTTATTGTTAAAAAAAGGTAATCAAGATGAATAATAATAATAACAAAGGACCTTTGATCCAGTTACCAATGTATGTTCCATTAAGTCCTTCTTTAAAAGGCTGACGGTACAAATTTTCGTGATAAATAAGTGTAGATTTAAGAGTATATTTAAAAGGTGAGTTCGTCGATCAAAAAATACATATACTAATTTATCAATATTGAAAACGTACAAAAACAAGTATATTATTTGATTTTATGAATGAATTTAAAAAATTATAGTAGGATTATTTTCAATTAAACTTGTTATTGTCAAATATATCTAAATCTAAATAAACAAATATAAAAACATATTTTAAAAGCTTGATAGTGTTCATAAACCTGTCTTAATAGTAATTTATTTAATAATTTCGATATTTGAAATCATTTTATATAATAACTTAACTTCATATAAATCTAGCACTTAAATTTAAAAGGTTTTAGATATAAGATTTCCCTTACGGGCCCATTTCATTGAAACCGAAAAAGAATTAAATGATTCTCTTCTTTACAAGTTTGATTGGATTAAATTCAGTAAATTGTTATCGTAATACACAAAATCTCATTTTAAAAGTCATCCGGTTTAGCAGGTAAATCTACCCGGTTATTACCGGCTAAGCCGGTAATATGTCACGGGCCATCTCATCTTCTTGTTTTACTGTTATAGGATAAGACTTTGGCAAAATTAATCCCACGCGACGCAAAGGAAACAAATTATTAAACTCCCTCTATTTAACCCAATTGATCCTAATTATTTTTAGTTGTTTCTTCAAATTGATCCTAATTATTTTTAAAATTTTAGTTGTTTTAAAACTTATAGCATGTGTGAATATGTGATGGGAGGGCAAAAGATGTTCATGGGACAAGGTGGATCCCTCGTAGGCACAAACATCACATGTTTCCAAACACAAATGTCCATTGCTCACCCACCGTAGAAGCTGGAGAGTGTGAGGTAGCGAGGAAAAAAAATACAGCGAGAGACTGTTAGGTGGAAAGAAAAATCAAAAGTATATAATTGACGAGACGGCGTATTTAAAATTTCTGAAAATTTATAAGAAACATTCCACGGTTGGAAAATGCTCAACAAAGATATTATGTGATGGTAAAACTAAAATGATGGATGATAAAAAGAAAAAAAAACTAAAATATTCATCATTAGAATATACGATTGATGTAGTCAGTTGAGAGCTAATTTTCGTCCAGCTCGATGAAACATATGCACGTACTCCTTTACCTATCGAGAGTGCAATTTCAGGCCAATGAGTTATAATTACTTGAAATACCGAGTCCCCATTGATATACATTTGATTTATTATTCCATTGACCTTTATAATAATACTTTTTATGAAAATAAAATGTATTTTTATATTTGAGTTAAGAGTTTTATGAGATAAGAAAAAAATATTCATAACAGAATATATGACATTGATAATGCAACTGGTAAAAATGAAGTGGGTTTAAATATCTCATGTGGAAAGATTGGATGGTACTTGCTATATAGAGTGAAAAAGATTGTTTTTAACAAAAAAAAAAACCTCTATTTTTTGTCCTTTTTAATAAAAATGATGAATTTGATAAGCATATCTTTAAGGCAAGTAAATATGAAAAGGATAGGCTTATCTTGCAAGGCACAGGAATCACGCCTTTGTCCCCGTCTTTAGCAAATGGTCATGGGTTGTAGGAGTAGTATTCAATTCTTTACGCTTTACCCTTTGCTTTTTCTATCTTCATATCATCATTCAATTCACCAAACCTTTTACTAAAACAAATAATTAGCTACCCCAAATCATCTCAAATGAAACATCTCTATATAATGTTTATGTCGTTCTTAAAAAAACCATAATTAGATAATACGCTGCTGATGATGGCTTCCAGTTTCAAGTTGCCTGAGTTGAATTTCAGGAGAGTTGATGAACGGTTAGTCGGTTATGATGCTATAAGGTTCCTTCAGTTGTTTTATGGTGGAGATGATAGTAAAAGAGTTGATACTGGTGCGTATCTTGGAATACATGTTTATGATTCATGTTTATGGCGGAAAGTATGGTATTTATAGTGTGAAAGTAGAGTTTGTTTTAAATAAAACTAATGATATTGTGCACTTTAAGTTATTTTTGTTATAAAATAAGGGATTGTTGACATTTTATTTATGTGATTATTTGTTAGCGATTTTACTAAATCAAATATTCTTTTTGTTTTCTATTTTAAAGCTGTCTTATAGATTATTACAGACTTAATTGTTTATTTTCTTTAAATCTATACTCTATTTACTTTAAAATAACTTCGACATTGCTTCTGCTTATATGTCCATATCCACAAAAATTAAAAAAACTATCCAAGTTTAATACAATGAATATAATTATAAATTTATAACATAAACACACGAGTGATTTATTTATTTATAAATTATTTTAGAAAAAGAGGTAGAGAAAAAGAAAATAAAAAAAGGAAAATAAAGACGGATTCCCTATACTTCCTATAATCTCGTGACAGGTGGCCCACGTACTAGTGCCACATCAGTTAATGCGGTCCACCCTGTCACCACGTCACCATCGTGCCATGTGGAACCATTACCCATCGAGCCTTTCACCCAATTATTTTTATTTACTATTTTTGATCAATAATTATTTATTTATAGTTTTACCCAACTTTATGTGCTCCTTATAATTCGTATGGTGACTTCAACAATAACCATTAAATCATAAAACTTATGATCCTCGTGATAACGAGCACATTTTATCAATGTTTTCAGAACCGTATCGCAAGTCGAACATAACGCCTTACTAGTTTGGTGATCGAATCGATCGAACCGATTGGACCGGATTTAACTATATTGTAATTATATTTATATATGTAATTAAATATAACTAATTTATATATGATTTACATATATATTTTATAGTTATATATAAAACTTAACTATATTTGTATATCCGACGTACTAATTTATGGTTTCACCCCTTGTATTTACCCATTAAAATAAAAAAAAAAACAAAAACCGGTCCAAACCGGTCCGATTTCCCGGTCCGACCAACGGTTCGAGACGAACCGGCCGGTTCGACCAGTAGAAAACAATTCACACCAAACCGGACCGCACACGACACCTAATCCCGGTCGAACCGGTCGGACCGGCCGGTCCGATCCGGTTTAAAAAACATTACATTTTACTGTTTCATTGCAAGTTTTCACTTTAAACCTTTTGAAAACGGTTTACGGAAAAATTAGTTTATGTTAAAAGTTATAATTGCTTCAGATTTTAAAGGTGAGCTTACTGGAGTTGGATGGACTGTCTCTAGCATCTCTCGAGTTGGAATCAAATTGTAACATAAGAAGAACTAGTTAGAAGATGATTGAAGGTTAAAATCATAAAAAAAACATACTCTAATGTTCAAGACACTCTAAAGTAAATATCATCTAACGTGTAATACATTTTAGAAACTTTATTATCTAAAGTAGATATTATCTAACGTGCATTTCAAATTAACTTTTGTAGAATATCACATGTGAAACCGGAATGAAAATTGGATTCAAAAATTAAAACATTTTAAATCGGCAATTGTTTATAGGCAATTCCTAGCGCCTTTCCTACAAATACTAATAGATTGTCGTATTGTAAACTAACTCATAAATTAATAGTGATTCATATATTTTCTTGAATATTAAGTTTGAGTAATTGTAATTTTAAGAAAACTTTCGAATTACATAACTCTAACATTATGTGTTACCGAACTCAAATCCCCTATACAAGTTTATAAATTAAATGAATTTAAATATTAAAACAAAGAAAAGCAAGGAATGATCAACAAGGCTCGATTGGTACGTGTGTTTCATATTTATGTTGTTCCTTTTACTTGACGAACACTTAACGAACCCAAAAAACTTCTACCAACCCACACCCTCACTCCCTTTTATCACGCCCCTCTCGTAATCCTTCACAGATGACGTTCATGCTCACAGACGCACACCCACTTCGAACGCTAGACCTTACGACCTCGTAGACGCCTATAAAAACCGCCATTGAAGATGCTATAAGAAAGAGTGTTGTGGAAGCATTGCCAGCACATAGTGTAGGGAGAATAAGGACCACACAGGGAGGTCTAAAACCTTGTACATAGTCGAAGTAGGTGCCATTGTCATGACAGCTAAGCTTCCCCTAGGTGATGGTACAATTTGGAGCTACTAAAAATTGTCTTCCAAAAGGGGTCTTTTACAAAAGTTATAGGAATAAATAGTTTAATTCTTATTTTAATAGCAACAATTATATTTGAAAATAATAAAAAATATGTAACAATGTTAAAAGTAAAATTGGAAAAGGATATATCAATTTCACATGTCTCTTAGCATTTGTTTTATTGGTTTTATGTTTGATTCTAGTTTAAGCTTTAAATAAACTGGTAACCTATAATAATTTTAAATTTGAAACTACATCAAGTTTATGTTTTACTTTGAATATTTTCTTTGAATTAACCAGGGTTTGAAGAACGAGTTTGACCATGAACAAGTAATGCATAATTATATGCACTATCAAATTTGATCAAGCGTAAATGAACTTAATATTACTTTAAATATTGATGCACAAATTATTTCATGCATACGTTTGATGTATGATTGCAATGAAGTTCAATCAATGTTATAATTCAACATCCGTGTTAACAACCTTTACAATAAATTATTACGACAATATCAATAATGCTCTAGACTCTCACCTAGTGAAAAAATAAATTATGATACAAATGTTTTTATTTCCTAGACACGTGGTCCTAAGAGAATCTTAATATAAATAAAAGGTAACTACATGAGCTTTGGTTTGAATATTTAATTAAGGACTACACATAAGGTGAGAGTGCAAAAGGTGATTAGCTTGGGTACGTGACAAACTAATTCAAGGCTACAAATTAATTGCCCTATGACTTGTGAAACATATATAGTTAATGATTTACGTTTAAATAAATGATATTATACTACTTTTTCATAAATATTATCTTTTTTGTAGTTAAAAAGAACTTAATGAACTCTTGGGAAAAGACTAACAATACTTGATTATTATCCCATATGTTTACCAGTAAATAATAACTTGCAGTAATAAAATGAAGGTAATTATATTAAACTAGCATGTTATCCCGCACTTTGTCACGGGTACGACTACGTGTTCAGATTGTTATTCATGCAAGTTTATGTTTTACAGACATGTTAAAAAAGTAAATATGACGGGGTTTTAAAATTGGTAATGCTGATCATTTCGACAATTTGTAGGTAAAAGAAATTTTAAGAGCAAAACAAAACCCATGAAAAGGAAAAGAACTAAAAAAAGATGGAGAATTCAAGTTGTTAAAAATATCATCAGGTTAAAGCAACTTTTGTTCATGTTTTAACAGGTTTTACTCAATTTAAGTGAAAAAGAAAAATCAAAAAATAAAATAAAACAAAATACCTTACAACATGGACCGATGAAATCAATATACAGTAGATGGTGAACTTCTAATTGTTATAGATTAAATAACAAGTTATTGTTATTGAGTAACATTCTAATTATAAAAGTATACATCTCTTTATAAATTACAATATTTTTTTTTCTTTTTAAACAACATGTACTTTCTCTGTTTGCAATTTGACAATTTGCAAGACATAATGGCATAGATAAAGCTATGTATAAACGTCTCCATTCTAGTACGAAATTTTATACCAAAAGTTATTAGAAAGTTATATGCATTAAAGAGTTGTACTTTTTAAGTATATTAATACTTTTCGCATGCCAAGTGAACAGAGGCACGTCAAACTCACCAACGTACAATTCAATGATGTGTCCATGATTCAATTTTATAGCATCTAAATTCTTTAAAATCCTTTGAATAAGATTATTCGACTTTTTATTACGTAGTGGTGTAAATTAGTTAATTAGTCTAGTTAAACTAGTCTTTTAATTATATAAAAATGTATTTAAAGAAAGAGAAAAAACAGATATGTTATTCAAGATTCTTATAAAATTTAAATGTTAAGAAAGAAAAAAATACTATTTTAAAAATGTTCAAATTTATTTCTTTGGGATTTTTCAAGATAAAAAAAGGAAGAGCGAAAACAAAGAAAAAAATAAATAGAGGAAGGGAGATAATATAGAAAAAGAAAATCCCTAGATCTTATTTAACTATGTCGTTCTATTTTCCTATACTAAAATGAATCAATAGATTTCATTAGATATTCTCTCACATGTTTGTCCCGATAAATGTTTGTCATTAAAATCTGATATTTCCGAATTTCGCATCACTCTATTTGAGACATATTACTAAATCACTAAATGTGATTTCTATACATCAAAGTTGATTTTGAAACTTACTACTATTTCTCATCAGAAGAGAAAACAAAAACAGGTATAAGTTTAATGAAAAAGTAATTATGTAAAAATCCCCATTATTATTAGGAGTGATTATTATTTGTAGATAAGTTTGTCACATGTTTTTAATTATTATATGCTTCCGCTTGAATTATTTAAATAACTTCTCCCAATGAGATTGGAGGTCAATTTTTTGTAATAATAATGTTGAGAGAATAGGGTTAGCTTGAGGTCATGGAAAGCTATAAAACAGTTGGTTACCACATGCAAAAGAGTTGGCCTAGACAAACAATTATTTGGGTGTTGAATTTTATAAATGAATTGGAGGTTAGCAGCTGCCTATTTCAATTGGGTGGCATTCCACATTATTGGCATATGAAGAACATTTTTAAGTCATTTCAAACCTCATAACCTTATCTTTCTTGTATACAAACACATGTTGTGTTTTGGCTTCTTTTCACATGATCTTAACAATAATGATGTGCAATGTTGAAGTGTTTAAGAATTGGTGCTAGATTTGGAGTTACAATCTAAAAAGCATATTAAGTGTGCCAAGTGCATTAAAATTACACACATGTTTATATATAACTATAAGTATTGTGAGAACAACAATAACTAATCAAAGCCATTCTTTTTATTTGTGTAATTTTTTAAGATTCTAACATTGTGTGTGTGGTTTCCTACAAAACTATAAATATTGCCATAACTACGGAAACCAATTCAAAATCATTCTTTTAACTTATTTATCTTAAAATTTAGGAGCAATTATATATTTATTCCTCTAAACTTGTAAAAGTATTTACTTGTTCAAATCATGTTAAAAAACAATGTATTTTATGCATTAAAACTTATGTATTGAAAAAAATATGTAATTTTTTTTGTGTGAAAAGGAAGATATATATAATTCTCTCTAAATGTTTAACATTACTATTTAAGCATTACATTATTATTTTGTGACTATCTTTGAATTGATATGTGTAATTAAATATAGAGCATTGATGGACTTGTACGTTATGTGAATTTAATTACTCGTTAACTATGTTTAGTTTTAATCATATTTAATTTTAAATATATTAATGGGGTTAAATAAAAAAATATGTAATCTTACATTTATCTAAGAACATGAACTCATTTAATTTTACACTAATATTCTATTTCTTTTATACAAAGTATTTCTATATCAAGTTTACATGAGCTTTTACAAATAATTTGATTGGTAAAAATGACAACTTTATTATTAATATAAACTAGTAATTAATTAAGCCAACATGATGCGTCTTGTTTGCGTAATATGTTAACCATATTAAGTGTTTGCATCCGTATGTTGTGATAATGACACTAACATTATTAAGTACGTAAGAGAAAAAATATTAATTCATGGCGGCTCAAGTCTAGAGATCCAAAACGTAAAAAGAAAAAACACATCACGACAATATCAAAAAAGTTTCCTTTTTATGTCAAGTCGGTACCAAATCAATTTTAAACTCACTCCACTCTAATCTAAATCACTTGCCGAAGGATCATTCAAGTTCACTATTTACTTTTACCAAAAATAACAAAGATTATTACTATATAAAAATTATCAAATAAAAGTAATTAGAAACATTGATTAACTTATAAAATTCATAAATTAAACTAAAAGAAACAAAAACATTAAGGTGGTTTTTGTTTTTTCAGAAAAGCTATTCCTGATCTTTTTTATAAAGTCTGTAGAGAATTACACACCACCAACCACTACTACCCACTACCACCCACTACTACCCACTACCACCCATGTCCACCATCACCACCGTCCATCTCCACCCACCGTCCGCCACCACTACCACCCACCATCTATCATCACCATCGTCGTCTAACACCGCCATATACCACCACCAATTGATTTTAGATGTCTGCAGACGTTAAAAAGCATACACTATTCTTATTGTAAACTACAGAGGTTTGGTTCACCTTTCTCCTATAGTTGTTTACAGATGCGATTCGCAGACTGCACATATTTTGATACAGAAAAAACAAACAACATCTAATAAAGCTCAATAATCGTTGCCTTAAGCACAAACCCTTTATTAAACACCCATGTCAATGGACCAAGTTTCCAATTTGGTTAGAGAGAAAATATGTGATTCGAGGATGGTGAAAATATGATGTCCTGATAATTCTTTAACAAGAACTTTTATCACCTACTTGCACCTAAGTTTACATTTGTAAAATTTTAAATTCATATTATTTTTATGGCGGCAAACACAATACCGTTAAACTATCATGTTGGCGACTTCCTAATAATAAATCATATGTTTCAGCATCATAGGATTCCCTGAAGTTAACTCAAAATATGTTAGTTGCCCATCATTAAAAATAATAATTTAATAATAACTAGCCCTCCATTCATTAAACTAATATGTTTGTTTTGTGTAATTTTTTTTGCCTATGTATCAATCGACGAAGGCAAAGCACATAATAAATATAAAAAAATGTTTGGATAAATAACGTTGTTTTAGGTTGAGGATTAATAAGTATATTATTTAAATTGATTAGTTTTTGCCATGATTTTAGGGTAAACTAGAGGTATAAGCAAAATATAACCATGTATGAGTATAAAAAAGTGATTTAGCAGCATCAACTCATATTGTTGTACATAAACAATCTAAACTAGGAGTAGCAATTATAAGAAAACCATGAAATTACACAGACACCAAAATAAAAACAACTTCATTTTTTTCATTCAAAAGACTTGAAATTTACACTAACTTTTTCCTTTCACGTTATTTTTTTAATGTAAAGCAGGTCATGAATCGAGTTAACCCTTTTACTGGAAATTACATCGCTTCCAAATCTTGTTCTACAATTCCTTTGCTAGGTCGCGCAATAGATATTTGTGGTTTGTAGTTTCGAGTGCTTTACCACATGCTCTGGGAACCTTACATGCCATTGCTAAGTTTGTTTTTGCTAATTCAATCATATTAGGAATATAGTTTCACCCCATTTCTTAACATTAAAGAAATAAATCTTTTTGAGATCCACTTGGTCCAACCGAACACACTACCATCTTGAGTGTAATTTTATTTTCTCTACCAGATATCTTAAAGAGTGAGTAGAGAAAAGACCCGAAGGATCTCTCAACCATTTCCATTGATCTTTTCTGTCTAATAGCTCCTCCTTCATCATCCTCATGGTCCGCATTATATCTCTTGCTAACTCACTTTAACCAGTTCTATTTTATCATCAACGTTCCGTCTTGTGTGGCTACCTGGTCCGCCACCAAATAACATTTCTTTTTTTCTTCTAGCTTGAAATGTTAAGAAATAAGTCTTTTAGTTCCTTATTCCCAACCCATTTATCTAGGGAAAAAATAGTTTTTTCAGTTTAAAGCCAAACTTAGAATCATTATTTAATAAACTCAGCTCTAGCTAACAATTAAATAAAACTAAACTTTATTTATATTTATTATCCATCACAACACAGATATAACGAATTAGAGAAATACATATATTATATATAATCTCATACATTAAATTGATTCATTTTACTCGTAATCCAACTCGTTTTTATCACTCCATAATATTGGCCTACGTAATAACAATTTGAGAATGCGTCACTAAATCCAAATACAATATTAAAATCATTTTTTTGACACATTTAATGTACTTTATTAAGGGTGGACTACATGTAAAGTGAAGTTTCTTTAAGCTTGAGTTTGAAGCTAGCCAATCAACATATGGTAACAATCCATAATAATATTGGGGAATCAGATGCAAACTGAAATATATAATATTATAAAGTTAGTTTAGGTTCTAAAGTATTATAATGTTTTTAATTGGGATCGAAGGGTTTGGATTGGGTGTCAATTTTTATTCTTATCTCAAACATAAAAACAAACAATAAAATAGATTAAAAAAAAGTGGGCATGTGAGGCCACCAAGCTTTAACAAGATCCTTGTTAAAAGGGATTTTGAAACATGGGAACTCTCTTTATCATCATCTCAAGCAATACTAATTAATTATTTATGACAATAGTAATTGTAACTGATAACTATAACGTTATCATATTGGATTGTAAACCATCCTAGGTTTATACATTTAACATGTTAACTACACATAAAATTTACAGAACTTTTTTACGTTGAAAGCAATCCATATATAATAAATGAAAAACTAAGAAGACACCTGCTAAAATTTTAAGTTTTTTCATGCTCATTTTTTGGGTAACTTTATACAATAGTAATCAAATTTTATAAGTGTATAAATTAGATCATTCAAGTTTAGAATTATTTTAATTAAGTCACTCAACTTTCATGTTTTATTTAAATTAAAAGTTTTAATAATTTTTTTTCTTTCATATAGGAAATATTTTCTATTATCATTAGTATTAGTATTAGCTTTAGATTAACTAGTTTAGAAGGAGGCATCCTATGACCTTCCAAAGTGAAGGTCATGGTTTGGAGTCTCACTAGGTGCAATATGCTTCTAGTGGGCCAAGGGTTTTACCATAGTGGACCTTTAGGTGGTGGGTTTCCCTTGGAATGGTGGGCGAGCCGGGTCACCAGCGCTGTTTGTGTTCGCGGGCGTGGGTGACCTTTCGCCATTGAGTTTACTCGGATGACGGGCTTAAAAATTATTCGTTAGCCGTTCAAAAAAAGTATTATTATTATTATTATTATTATTATTATTATTATTATATTATTATTATCATTATTATTATTATTATTATATTATTATTATCATTATTATTATTATTATTATTATTTTTATTATTATTATTATTATTATTATTTGATATCGATGTGGAATGGTGACATAAACTTTAGATATTTTTTAATATAGTTTTTTTAATTTTTTAATATAATTACATATATTAAAATTTCCGATCTCATATTTTTCTCTATTTCCTTGACACACAAAAAAGGAAATAATCCATGTTAACTCAAGTTGATGGTTTAGTGATTCAATTTGTGCAAAATATGTATTACCTGTCAAATTAAAACACATTTTTCTCTCTTAGAATTTTTTAAGCAAACACATTTTGTGTTTAACGAAATAAAGATAATCTAGAATATATTTTAAAACATGAAATGTACTTATGATTCTGTCATAGTAACGGATACTAAGTTCATCACCAAATAACTTTTCTGTAGCATATGCATTGACATACTTATAGCATATATATACCTTGCTTGGTGTGATTAAAAATCACCACTACATGTAGCAAAAAAGGTAGTAAAATAACACATGTTGGCTTCAAATATAGCACTTTACTTCACACCACTAATATCTACCAAGACAAGATCATCATTACAAATGTTCAACCAACTCATACAACATCATCGAATTAAGCTTATTGTGATCACATTCACTTTGCCCATGAAAAAATTATGATGACCGATGAGTCTTCTTTAAGGTCCTCATGTTCTATCTTGTTTTTAATACATTCATAGTCATATATTTATAAATTATACAATGTATAAATTATACATAATATAGTGTATCATGTAATAATGTAGATCAATGTATAAGTTATACATAATATATTCTCGACCCATTAGTTAGCAACTTAGCATTTTAACCTACCCAACCCAAGGACTTAATGTTTCCTCGTCTATTTAGAATATCGTATGCATACATAATGCATTATAAACGTCACAAAGTATACATGCAAAGTGTTTTAAGGAAGCGAGTAAACTTCTCACACGTTTAGTTTCTAGACATTTAGCTAACTTTTAACTCGCGTAGACATGTAACGACTCAGATCAACACTTAATAATATATAAGTAGTAGGAAGTTTTTAAAGTTGTAATATAATTATATATAGATGGCATTACATATGTGTTAAATGTTTATAAAATATGTTCCCCATAAGTAGGGATATGATGGTGGGGAAGGGAGCATTGGGTTCTCTACAGGATTCTCTTATCAAGAATTAAACCCTCTGCCTCTATCTCTGCACTTCTGCCTCTATATAGACAAACACAGAAACCCTTCGATTCGACCATCATTTAATATACTTATAAAATAAAATTAAAATATTAAAAGAGATGTTTGTCAATAACTATAGTATAGTATAGATTAATTATATTTAACTAAAATATTATCCTTAATAAGCGTTAATGGTCCGCTTTGCCCGTTCGGAAGAAATTATAGATCGAACCAACAAACCAAAACGGTTAGGTTAGTTTGGTGGGCCAAACCGGCCGGTTTTACCAGTTCGACGTTAGAATACTTGCATACTTAAAAATGATTCATGATTATGATACATACTACATATTTAAAACAAAAAACAAAACAAAAGAAGAGAAAACAAAATAATAATACTAATGGTCAAAAGTCTATTTATTTATCTCTTAAACACAAATGATATGACACCCTACGTAAATCTCATATCGGTCGTAGACAGAAGAGCTGTTGGGTTCATAAGTAATGCATGTCATCTAATATCACCAACTTGTTTTGAGCGTATTGGCTATAAATTATTAAGCGTGTTCAAGTGACAACAATGTAGAGATAGATAACTTCCTGAGAAGTTTTCACCGGGACAAACAAAAAAAAATTCATAAACTTCTAATGAGCAAAACATACAATATTAGTGGTGTGAGAGATTACATGTTACAAATAGTTTCAAGGTTCATATATATGCTACTAGAGAAATAAAGTTAATGCTACCTTTTAAAATAACATTATTTGCTAATAAATTTGACATTTGTTGGCAAAAAAAAAAATATGTTATTTAACATACATGTTGTTTTAGATTAAATGTAACTTTACTCGTTCTCGTGTTATGGTTTAGATGTTTCGCTTGATTATGCAAAGTTTTAAATACTCCTAATCTAATTATTAAACACATTAGACAATAGACAATACACATGATTGAAAACAAAAACAATAATGTAGAGTAAAAGAAAAGGTGGTGAAAATGGTAATGTTATATTAACGTATGGTGTGTGCATGTGATTATGTGAATGTGAGTTGATAAATGGATATGACGATGGCTTTGGTAATATAAAACGAAATGCCAGTCACGTGCCTTTTGGATGAGGGTTCACGTGCCTCGACAGTGCTTCCATGTTCGTCTCGTTGTTTTCACATCTCTTTACGTCAACCCATTGCTTCGGTTCGTGACTTTGAACATCAAATTGTTTATTTTTTATCATGAAGAAATTTTTCGTCTTTTAGATACTTTAAATTTGTTAAAATAAAAGTTTTGTTTGAATAACAAAGTCTTAATTTTGTTTTTTTTAACCTACTCAAAAATGTATTAAAGAGTATCTATAATATATAGCATACGTGTCATTATTTTAGCATATCAAATGACATGTCTCTCTCATATTAAAGGGTAATTATTTTAAATAAGTAGATAAGCTACTAAACATCTAAAATATAATATTTTTATTTTAAAATTTATTAATACATACTAGCTTATATGATTTTAGACATATTATCTTTAAATATAGAGTAGTAAATTTTAATTTCATTATTTGTTATAATTTTTAAATATATTAATTTTTTATTTCACAAATAGCTAATAACATCTAGAAAATAAAATATCAATACTATTAATGATTTCGGTATGCTTTATTTATTTCACTCGTGTATTTTCATATGACCATATAATACATGGGCTCTAATTTAATGCATAAATATTTATGAGTGTAATTTTAATATATAAATTTTTCAGTTACAATAACACTAACTTATAGCTAAAAACCGGATTATTATTTTAAATTTTTTATTAGTCTTGTTACTATAGAAATAATTCGTAAATAAAGTTGTATAATAGTTTACTTATTTATTTTTAATGCATATTAATTATATTAACTTGAAATATATATATACCTTTAACTTGTATAATATATATACATTTTACTAGTCATATTTAACTTGATTGATTTGACTCTGATGTTTAGGTTTACGAACCAAAATATAATTGTGTTCATCTAGTCATCTGAACATATCACAAAAATTAAGCACATGACATATGACTACAAGTCTACAAGTCTACAACTAATTCTGTCAAAGAAACAAACCGTAAATGACCCACAGTTTTTGGGCTTGACGCACTTCATTAACCAGTCCAGATAATGAAAACTAGGCCCAATATTTAAAATATTAAGAACTTTGGGTCTATTAGGGTTTTGAGGAATTGGCCCATTTTGTTGAAACCCATTCACATATTCATGTGCCGTTTTCAAGGTCGAAATAAGCTGAAGCGTGTGAACCAATAGAAATTTGTGACCGAAGCCCAAAAGAATAAAATTCAACCTGGTCCAAGCTCGTTTAAGATAAAGCTAGACTCGTTTAATCTTAAAAAAAAGTAATAATTAATAAATAAATAAGTTAGAACTTGATTCGTAATTAGTTTTTCAAGTTAGAACTCGTTTAATCATTTATTTACTTATATACATTATATTAATATATTACAATTACTAAAATGCTAATGTTTGATGCATATGGTGCAAGAGTATTATGCATATTTTAAATCTATTTTGTGTATCTTGCTTAGCAACTGCGGAAGCTAGAGCTTGATATTTGGTCTCAAAAGTACATCATGCAATAGTGTGTTGCTTTCTTGGAACTTCAATTGATAAGATTGGAGTCAAGAAAGACATAATAACCAATGGCATTAGGATGTGCATGTATAATAGTCATACCAGAGATAGTCAGCATATAACTAATAAGACCCTTACGATACCTTAAAATACAATTAACTGTCAACTAGTTTCGATCAGTAGGTTGCGAAAGAAATTAAAAAACCTTACTCACCGCATAAGCAATCTTAGGATTCGTCAAAAATCAAGACTTAATACTATAAAGCACCAACTATACTCCAAGATCTTTCTCTTTACTTCTTGAAGATCAGAATTATAGTAAACTTGTGATTAGACTTACAATGTCAATTCAAAATGTTAATGTTCATTTGTAATTTATATTTTTAACTCGTTCAGTTCATCTAACATACAACATGATAAAATCATACATCTACCTTGGCACTACCTTGCATCTGTTATGCACCATTCTTGCTTTCTCTCGGTATGTGATTACCTACCAATGGTCTTTGACTTGTTCATTTGTCTATACTCGACAGGATGAATTTATTATCATTTATCAGCCCATACATTGACCACCTTTTATCAACTTTTTATCCTTACTCTAAAAAATAATACATTGTTATAAAGCCAAAAATAAATAATTAACTGGAAAAAAATTATAAGAAAAAACCTAGTTTTCAAAAGTTGGATTTTGCACTACTAGAAATAAAGAGAATATTTCTCAAGTGGATAATATTTAAACATGATTATGTAAAAAAAATACAAATGAGAAATACTTTAACCACCTAAAATTTCAGATTTCATGCACTATTTTGAGTGATCTCTAACTTGTAAACATCTAATATATTAGATTAAATAGATAAACAAAAAGTCACAACAAGTTCAACCTTAATTTCATTCGTTAGCCATCTTAGAATGTGACTAGTACAACTCAAGCATCAATAAATCGAATATCAAAGGTGTTTGGATGAATCTGCCACACATTCAAAGCTGCATATTCCTCTAAACATTCTTTAAGTTGAGCTTCAGTGTACCCCTATAACATATATACTCACAATCAAATTACATCCCACAATATAAAAATAAATAAATAAAACACCAAACCAATATAAAAGTAAAAAATAAGATGAAGAGAAAACTAACCATTCTTGAAATCCTGTTTAGAGCTTGTGCATAGCTTACATCCATTTTGTTGGACCTTGCAGCTTCATCACGTAAAATTGAATAAATATCTGAGATTGCGTCAAGACCAGACCGCTGCCTATCATCAGAGTACAATGAAAATTTGGACATTTGCATCAACCGAAGTGCCTCATCCACATCACTCTGAGCAACAGTTTCTGAGAATCTCAGCCTCGCAAGCGCCTGTAATTTTATTTTATTATTAACAATGAATATAACCACAAGTTGTCAGCTAAAGTAGAGAATAAAATTTACTATTTTATTGGTTATCTGCTACTCATTCAAGGAAAAGAACCCCAAAATCAACTAATTATACAAATATAGATTTAAAGGACGAATGGGTCGGTTATCTGTTATACCTGTAACTGGTAAAAGGTTTAATTTAATAACATCCTAAGTGTCTAATGCATAAAATATCCTAAAAGGTTGGTTATTGGTATTCAAAAATTGTAATGAGTTACGCCTTTTTAGAAAAAAGTGTTTTGTTCAATTAACCCACCTTGTTTTGATATGTTACCCAACTCGTCCATTTTAGACCTATTAGCAGATTACAACACTATGATGCAATCTATTTTACAGTGATGAACGTGACCACCATTGTTAGCTAAGAGTAGAAGAATTAATATATTTATATTCTTATAAGAAGGAAAAAAACTCACAGCTGATATCCTTAGAATACTGAGAAGAGTTCTGACAGTGGTATATGAGTGTGGGCTGTTTGACTTTGCTTCTTCTTGCCTGATGCTTGAGTATGCAGTAGCTATATACTCCTCCAGCTCTCTTGGAATAGATGGAGACAACTTTCTGGCTGCTGAAATGTATGCCCTATGAACAAATAATAATAATAATAAATACCAACAATAATTATGGCGACATGACTATGTGGTATATTTGCAAAAAAAAACAGATGAAAAATACCTAAGAACAGAAGCTTCAAGAGGGACAAACCCAAGGGCAGGGGATTCTCTATTTTGGTGAACATAAACAACATGTCTAGCCATTTCAAGATCATTGTCCATATCAGCTTTGTCAAGGATCAACCACAAAAGATCAAATCTTGATAAAAGTGCTGGAGGGAGGTTGATATTTTCAGCTGGAGTTCTACGTAGATCGTATCTTCCCCTTTTCAACAAAATCAGATATTTAAATTAGAAAAAATAGACCTGTGACTAATAATCTTGTGAGAAATAGAAATAATGTTTTTATATCTTACCAGGCAGGATTTGCTGCAGCAAGAACTGCAGTTCTTGCATTCAAAGAAGTTGTGATTCCAGCCTTGGCAATGCTAACTGTCTGCTGTTCCATGACTTCATGTATAGCCGTCCTATCTGACTCGTCCATCTTATCAAACTCATCAATTGCGCATATGCCCATATCTGCCAGCACCTAACAGATGATATATGCCAAAACGTTAGAGCTATAGTGTTGAGGTGGCCCTTTGAAAAGGTATGTTAACAAGACAAACAGGATAGAAAAACTAGTTGAAAAGGTATGTTAACAAGACAAACAGGATAGAAAAACTAGCTTAAAAGGTAACGGATCAAATAAGTTGAACATGTCAGATGGATTAGTAGTCTCCAAATGTGTATTTTTATGCATAAAAATTCATAAATTATTTTGTTCAACATATTACAGCATCTTCAATTAAGAGTATTCTTGGAATATCCTAAATTAAATATTTTCAACTCCCATGTATGCACCAAAAGTTTAAACTAAATAATTTAGATATACACATTTACTGTTTCAATTAAACTACATATTTACAAGGTTAAAAGCAGATGAATTTAATTGTATACCTAGTTGATTATTTTATAAGCTTGTTAATAACAATAACTGAATAACTAGAAGATAATCACAAGCTCCTCACCAGTGCTCCCCCTTCTAGAACCATCTCATTTGTCACTGGGTCCTTCTGAACAGCTGCTGTAAGACCAACTCCACTGCTTCCTTTGCCAGTCGTATACACACCCCTTGGCGCAACATTAATTATGTGCTTTAAAAGTTGACTTTTTGCAACTCCAGGATCACCCATCAAACATATGTGTAGATCCCCTCTTATCTGCATTACCACATGCAAGACATCATATTAAAATAACAAAGCAACCAAAATAAAGCTGATACATAAACATGTTGAAATATAAAAGAAATAATCAACAACACAATACCTTCATCCCATCCTTTAGTTTCCTATGTGGAGCACCCACTAAAAGAAGTAAAAGAGCTTTTTTGATATCTTCATGTCCAAAAATCTCAGGGGCCAATGAGCGGGCCAGCTTGTTGTATATATCACCATCTTCAGATAGACGTGCAATTTGTTCTTCTTCGTCCCCTTTGAGTTCATACCTGCGTAAAAAAGCAAAAAAAGAGTATACTCAGTGGATATGTAAGAAGTTTTAGTGATCAGAACTTTTGTTATATTTGTAACACAAACCTGAAGTGCCAATAAACTTTTGGGGGAAAGAAGTTTTAGTGATCAGAACTTTTATTTTCTATTTTCATAATTACAAGCTTTTGAAAAGTATACTTGAGTGATTAAAGTTTCTTTCTCCTCAACCAAAAAACATGTAATTACCAAACAAATAAAAACATTGAAATTAGCAAACGAGATCAGCATTCAGCACCAAAAGTTTAATGCTAACTTGGGATTTTTTATTAAATACACTTAGTTGCACATTATAAATAAGTACAAAATAATGATGGGATTGCTTATGATCCGTAAGTTGTCAGTTTTCTTTTGTTGAAAGATAATTCAAATAATCAAATACTTTTAATAGAAACAAACATTGCATCATTTTTAGGTCACAGACTAATACTTAAATAAAAGATGCTGATAGCCATAGAAATTAAAGTTTCTCACTCTTCATATTTTTTCTTGAAATGAGAAATTGACATGGCCTCCAGATATGTATCTGCTACTAAACCCGCTCGCATTGCTCTAAACCCGGTATAAGGTATAGGAAGAAATATTCCAGACAGCTCAACAACATCACCTGGGGACACCTGAAAATTTAACACATAGACTTCAATATTATATTTAAGAAACTTTAGCTCTTTCTATTTCCATAAACTTTATCAGTCCACAAAAACATTAAAAACTAGCTAAATTCATAATAACCAACCTTTCTTGTAAGCTCGCCTCGAAAATGGACAGTCATTGTACGAGGAATGTGACCTTTTGGAACATGTTCGGCAAGTTCTTGAAGTTTTGCCTAAATAAGTTTAAGGTAAACCACTAATGTAAAAAAACAAATGCATTAAAAAACTATTGTGAATTTTGCCATCAAGTATTTTAATCTAACCTCCTGAAATTTCAAAAACTTAGAAGCTCTGAGTTGAAGAATAAGATTTCCTTTAGCCCGGTTAACATCACAACGCTTTGATGGGCATTCAAACAGTGGCATGAACACTCGAGCAGTTACCTCCTGTTTCATAGAAGTAGCATGTTATATAGACAAGTATATCCAATGGTGAACATTAAATGTAAGAAAGCTACTTAGAAGAATCCCAAAAAACACAGAAGTACTGCCCACTTCATGGACCTGCAGTCCTTAATGTTGGATGTAGCCTTTAAAACCGCAGTCCACCCTCAATTCCACATAATAATGTTGAATTCTCAATACAAGTTTAGGATACAAAAAAGTATTGCTAACATAATCAAAAAAGAAAGATAGCACTGCCATAAGCAATGTAAACCAATTTCCTTTTTAGAAGGGGGCATAAGGTAAACACAATTACAAACTGATATATTTCAAACCCACACTCTTCACAAGTGTAAACAGCGACCTTCATCAATGGTTTTACGTCTGAACAGCGAGTCACGATACCAGATATCTTGACAAGCTGGCCAATGTTTGAAGCCCTAACCTCCCTTATAGTAAATGGCTGGCCCTTCGAAGAAGCTCGAATGTACACTTCACTGATTTACAGAAAAATGAGCATTAGAAACGTGAATAATCCTACACGATTCAAAAGCTGCAAAACACATAAGTCACCTAATTTAACTTCTGGTTAAAAACTCACTTTTTCATGATGTTGGATGCATAAATAATATAACTTTACAAACTGGATTAAACAATCAGCTAATGTCCCATTTCAAACTCACATTGCAAATCTTAGGCTATCATATCAAATTGGTAATGTAAAAAGTTCAATTCATTCGTAAAAGCTAAAACCCTAATTAAGCAAAGAAAAGCCCTAATTTATACTTACTAAAAACGCTTAATTTCTGGGGGCATCCTCTGCCTTGGATCAGTGCCATCAGCATTCTCATTGCCTTCCTCCGCTCTTTGTGTCATCAGTATGTCCTGATCGTCGTCCTGAAAAACCTCTGTTGGCTCAGGCATCAACTCATCAATAGCATCAGCAAAAATCTCAATATATCTCCGAGTATTCTCAGTAACTCGTCCCACAAACTCCTCATCCAGATCCTTATACTAATTCACACAACAAAACAAACATTTTTAACCATCAAAACACAAAACCTAATAAAATAATACGTCTCATAAAAAAATACGTTGAAATTACATCGAATAGATCTTCAATGTCGATTTGAACTGCTTTCGTTTTACGGTTAGCGACATCTTGCTGCGTAAGAAACAAATTACCGTAAGCAGATATACACATACAACGCATATTAACTAGGTTTCGATAGATAATACAAGTAGCTGACAAATAAACCTACAAGGATGCTCATATATTTAGCTTCAGCATTTGCGTCAACAAAGTTTTGAAGAAAATCAATCGCCAGATCTGTTGTATAACATAAACAAACAAATCGTTAACACCTTAACATTTGATGTGCAGGATCTAGAGTATCAATGGATCATAACACATACCTTTGTCTTGACTGAATTGACATCCATTGTGACGATTGTTGCAGCAGTTCACGAAGAGATAGTTTAGAGGTGAACACACAGGCATAAAGAGGGACTGTGCAAATTGCGGGAAAATGGTGAGGGTTTTTGGCGCCTAAATGGGGGAACAATGGGTTTTGGCGCGAAAAGTGAGGAATAAAAGTAATGCTAATTGTTTATTGGTCTAAACGATACAAGTGGCCCAGCGGGTAGTGTGGGTGGGCCCAGACAGAGGTGGGCATTTCGGGTTTGGGCTATACCTGAAACTGAGTACAAAGCGGGTTCGACCAAACCGGGTTTTTTTTACCCGGGTTAAGGCGAAACGGATATAAACCCGGTTCGGGTTCACATACTTGAAAACCTTGTCCGTTATACTCGGGTCGGGTCCAATATCGGGTTTAGTTTTTCTTTTTTCGTTTCTTTTCTTTTGTGCGTGCGTGTGTCCATTATCGAGTTCAACTATGCTTCAACCTGTTCGGTTCGGGTTCGTTAAAAAACTCAAAATGTAAAAATAGTTCCAGCCCTATGGGTTTAAACGGATCCAACCCGAGTACACCTCCCATCGGGTACTACCCTTATTCGGGTCAGGTTCGAACCCGGTTTTTATGTTGCTGTGTTTTAGGGCTTTTCACGTTGTGATATTAGAGTCCAACACAAGTTTGCATGAGTCTCAAAACACATGGAAAATACTTTTATTGTAGAAAAATAAAAAAGATTATATCAAAGCTATTTATGTTTAAAACAAATAATTAAAAAAGTAGGATTCTTGGTTTAAAATAAACAAACGTATATTGAATTTATGTTTTGAATTTATGTTTTGAATTTATGTTTTTGTTAGTACTTATTAGACAACCGGCACGAGTCATGACTCTTTGACCATACATGCATTTTGATTTCAACTAGCAAAGGTATCCCGCACTATGCGGCGGGACTAGTAGTGTTTAACACAAAAAATTAAATCTTAATTTCGTGCCTATCAATCACTTGTATTTGTACAAGTAAAAAAGAAAATAAAACTAAAAAACAAAGCAAAAATAAAAAATAAACAAATTGTTAAATAAGATAAACATTTAACTACTTATCAATGACATGATCATGATATAATTTTGATTAATTTTCTACAATTTACAATAAAATTTGGATTTAGATAGATATAAAGAGAGAAAATATCAACAAACAAACATACCCAGTAAATCTTACTTAAAAGCAGGGTCTGGGAGGGGTAGTTGGTGGCGAGTCTTTTCTCTATCTTGGGAGATAGAAAGACCGCTTCCTAAGAGACCCCCGACTCAGTAAGGAAAACAATAACCGTAGCAATTATGCGGCATACAACACACAGGTATATCACATAAAAGCTGAGAAATTGAGTACAACAAATAAGCGTCAAGAAACGCGCGAGAGGGCAGATTGAAGAAAACAGGGGTCCCGCAAATAGAGAAAATAGCAATGACGTATCTAAAATTAAACATATTTAAACCCTTAAAAGTTTGAAGCAATTAATGAATTGTCTTAATTCTTAGTTGTTCTTCTTGCCGTATATTAATTTGAAAGACTAGCTTTTAATTTTATTATAAGAAAGTTACAAGTACCACAATCAATATCTATAAATTCTTTGAATGATAATATGAATGTAGCAATTCCATTAAAAAAAAGAAAGCATGCTTACCAAAGAACTCGACATATTTTAACCCTTAAAGTAATGGTAAATTGAAGCATGTCAAAACTAATCCTCATTAAATCTTTTAAAATGTAATGTTAATCTAAATTGGAATTACAAATAAATACACTTTTATTATCTTATACCAAACATTCTAATGATGAAACTTCTATTAAATATTACTCCTGATTCACGTCAACCAATCCACAACCCACCATTTACTCCCCTTTCTTTTAGTAGGTGCAAATCTTCTTCATCTCGCCGCATTGCATCAGTATGGATACATCATCTTCTATATAGTTTCCTAAAGAATCAGTCATTATACAATTAAAACTCAACAAAACATTGATAAATTGAATGAGAAATTCAAAACTATCCCAAACATTTTCAGTTCATAAGAAGCAAGTTAACTTTACACAAATTTAGCTCTCATTTATGTTTATTAGATGTATGGAATAATTGTAACCAAAAGGAAATGATACATGGGCATATCAAACAATCAAGCTTAAATCTTCGACATTTGTTGTAAGAACCATAGGTCCCTATAAAAACAAAATCAAGCCATTCATAGTAGTTCTAGGCAACCATTAACTAATCTCCACGACAACATAAAACACTTGTTCCTTGAATCTCCAACATCAGTTTCTTTGTTTTTATAAATTAAGCATGACCTTGTGCATAGGAGGGTGTGAAGATTGTGTTGCGTGTGCAAGTAGATCTTGTGCATAAACTGATTATACATCGTGCTTCAAATTTTATACAAAATCAATGTGCACAACATAGAAGGTTCATTGTGCATTTTAAATGGTATATAACTAGTGAATTCACCCTCCGCGTTGCGTCGGGTAAATCGAATATGCACTCTAATATTATATGCATGATTTTAAACAGCCACCAAAAGGCAATGTTTGGAAAAAAAAGGTTATGAAAATCTAATGTTTTATGCACTCTAATACTGTATGTACGATTGTAAAATAACCAGTTTCATGCGATAACGCAACTCACTTGAAACAAATGAGCAGTTTTTGTAATAGCATCTATTTTTTAACCATCAACCAAACCCAAACTTGTTGTTTCTCTTTTGTGGTGTAACTATAAAAACATAATTAGAGAAAAAAAGGAAAAGTAATGATAAGCCATAACTCAATCAATTTTCAACGCCAAAACCTCATAAAGTGTAAACAAAATATAAATTTGAACAGAAAGTGTATGTGCGAAAACTAAATGAATAACCTATAAATTTAGGAGATCCAACAAAATAACCTTTTACCTTTCGTGGGAGAATGGCTTTAAATATTTCTCCAAGGTCCTTGCATAGGCCGTTTTTTCAGTCCAATCATCATACCTCCATCCATGAGTATGATCGAATTTGGCAAACGGGAAAGTTATTGTTCAAGTTGCCAGTAATTGGCCATAAGCCACAGCTAATATGGCATATTGTATACATTGACATTAATAAGCAGTTCCAACAGCATTGACATTTACATCAAGTGTTCCTAGGTTTGGTTTATTTACATAGACCTTGGAGATGCAACTATCACTTAGTGCATAATATTTACATTGACCAAAAGTTACTACAAAAGGTTGGCTTTCACGGTTCATGACATCGATGTCTTAGCTGCATCTCCTAACCGGTTTCCTAGGTTAGTGGCAAATGGCCTCTATCTTGCGGCCTTAACGATGCTGCCCAGAACATTATGCACATCCAAAAGAGTTAAGGCCTGGTGGTTTTAGGCCGGAGGGTGGGTTCTTTTGCTTCCCAAGTAACCTATGGTTAGATTAATTAATTAGTGTTAGTTTTTTTTATTTCTTAGAGTGGATGCGTGTTAAGTAAAGATTAGAGTATACCGCTCCCGATTTCTAGATTTCGCTTTGCTAGTGGTGCCATTGCAGGTGTAGCTGGTTGTTTTAGTATTAACTTTGAACCAACCTTTGGTGTTACTGACTTTGGGCTGATAGCTATTGCATTTGCTGTTTTTTCATGGGTGTCTACGAGTGTATTCGTAAAAGTCATGTTATATTAAATATTTTTTAAACTGGATTATAACTAGGGTCATCAATATACCTTGCAGGATGTTTGGTTCATTTTCTTGGTTCTGGTGCATGGTGTTAACAAATTGTTGTGCCTTTCCTGCATGCTCAAAGTCTCGGGTGTTTGAATCCGTTATGTGTTCAGCTGATTGTTGTTGCTCATGAAGACCTATGATTTTAAAATAAATTAAATCTTGATTGTATGGTATATCATTCGGTATTTATTTTGTTACCTTTTTGCACAGTTGCTGGTGCGGGCTATGGATCGGGATTGTCAGGTGGGACTTCTTCTGGAATGTCATCCTGATCTAGGATTTGGTGTACAATGAAGTTGTTTGATTTTGGTTGGACCCTATAGTTAAACCGAAGCTCAATTACTTTGGTCATGCCCCTGATTGCGTGGAGTGGTTCTGGTAGCACGTCTGGGTTCTCGTGTCCTTCCTGCACTACCAGTGTATGGCATGTTGTTTGTATGAGGGACATGACTACTGCATCAAACATAGTGACAGTAGTCGTGCCTGTTTCATCAGCGATAATAGCACTCATGCAGTAATTGTAAAAGCAGTAAATGTTAGTTGGATGTGGTTGCAAACCTAACTAACCCATTGTATGAATTAGGCAAACCTAAGTATATGATAACTTTTTTTAAAAGAACAATGTAGTTCTAGTTGCAGGAAAATTTATTTTCAATTAATTGTAAGTGTTTTATGATATGAAATTCAAGGCTCACAGGAATTTAGGTTGTTCTTCATCAGGATGGTCGCAACACACTAAAGACATCGATCTTGGTGATAGCTTTTTGTTACACCTTACACATCCCTTGTAGTACCATGTTCGTCCTTGGACAAAATCAGCGATAGTAGCCAGACATGTAAACCTCCTATCCTGAAAAGCAATTAAACAATGTCTTAGCAAGAAGTTATTGATTGCTTTTGTACTTTATTAGTGATTCTCTGGGGGAGATACGTGGTTTGAGTGTGAGAATTTAATAGAAGGTACAAGTTATTATAGATATGAAGGTTTTATGATTGCTTACAGTGTGTTGTTGTGGATTCTTTTGCAACAACTGCTCAATTGTTACCCTGTTTCGGTTATCCATGGACATATCCATGTATCTTTCTCGAAAGCTGTGGTTATAGTTTTTTTAGCGCACAATATGGTATATACACTGCGTTTGTATACAATCAGAGGCGGGTTCTATACCCGGCTGCCAGAGTTTGTGCATCTTCGATGTCAGGGTTTATGAAGATATGGGTTGCCGATGTTGATTCTAGCTGCAAACACTCAAAGTTGCTGACTTTCATTGATGTTATGACGACTATACATGGAAAGCCTTCATGTCGGAGGTTGTTTACATCTATGTGTCGAGCTATTTCAGACCATATCGCCACCTCTATGAAGTTTTCACTGTGAACAATAAAGCATGTTATCTAGTTAATAGGAATATCGGAAACTCGTTTGATAATAATAGTATTTCCCTAGTGGTAGGTATGTCTTACTTGAGTCTTCCATTGTGAACTTTAAAAGCCTCCTTCCAGAACGTGTGGTTTGATCGGCAGTAAAAGAATCAAACCTATCTATGTAGTCTGTTACAGGTAAAGGCATTTTATGGCTGAATTGCAAATAAGTATAGTTATATGCACCTAATGTAGGAGTTTAGTCACAGAAAAGATAATTTTAGTGTAGATATCCACACTTAAGTATCATATATGATTATATAGGTTTTTTTAAGATGCAAAGTGTGGTATGTCTTGTTAGTATTTGTGAGACACTATTAAATTGGCCCATGCTATGAATAGAGGTCATAACACACACACACAAAGCAGTGCAACTCTTTATAAGCAGAAATTTACCAGTGAGTAAAAAGGAAGAACCCAAACGCTTTCTTAGGCCTTCGAATGAATGAAAGCTGAAATAGTAATGGGGGAAGCCTTCGGTGTCAATTGGCAAGAAGGAAGTTCCTCTTGCGAGTCTAATTGTGGCAGGATGTGGGACGACATTGTGACTCTTTCTATGGCTTACAGACAGATAGTTGCTAACCCGACAGGTAGAGTTGAGGTTTATTTTATGTTCAATGTCATGCTTGTTACCACGGGCCTCAATAGCGCATCCCTTGTTTATCAAAGTTGTTAGTCACTTCAATAAATAAATGTTGTCTTTGTTTTGGTCATGGGTTTACAAAAAGATGTAATATCATTTGGGGAATAGTTAAATAGATTGTGCGGATTGCATCAAACATGATACAAGAGGCGGGTTTATGAAATTTCTGATGCAATTCATGTTATTTGTGTTACTATATGTAGATAATATACGTATGTATGCAGACCTAAGTATATATATATATATATACACATATGTATAGCTGTATTTAAGACTGTCTTACCTCCTTGTCAACAAACACATAGCAACACTCGTCCGCGAAGACATATGACTACCACTTTCGTATCACTCGTACTTCACGGGTTCAGTGTAACATCTCGAATTTTTGTTAACTAAACGTTAACTTCGTTTATTCTTATAAGGGTCATTATTGACAATTATGAAACTATGTGTTATTTATGCATATTCTCTTTGGTTATTAATGTAAGAAAGTTAAAAATAAAAATACCAAATAATATTAATTATGTTAATATTAATAATAGTAATAATGATACAAGTCATAATTATAATAATAATAATAATAATAATAATAATAAGTCATAAAATATTAAAACTTAAAGATTAATTTAAGTCCAGGGGATTATTTGGCCAATTTTGAAAGTTAAAATCTAAGTTCAAACATAAAATGATAACTACTCTAAACTTGAGGGGGCCAATGTGTAAATTGAAACCAAAATCTCTTTCTCACTTCGCAAATCCGGTGGTTTTCCGGCCACCGTCGGCCGACCACCGGCGAGGTCTAAATCAACCGTTTTGTTGATCCGAATCCATGCGAACCGTTCCGAACTCGTTCGCGACCTAAATGCATGTACCCGTGCGATTAAAGCATTCGTTACAAGTCGAACCGCCGTGTAAACGGCGACTTTATCATATGATCGTTCGAGTATTAACAAGTCATAACAATCAAATAAACTCACATACATGATCGCCTAACTACAACTAAATCCTACACAAGCTAATTTCATTCGAAACACAACCAAACAGCTCGAACAAGCACCACCTTCATCGCGAACTGCACCTCAGTCGATCATCACCTTCTGCATACTTGGAACCGCAATTGATTAAGGGCTATCAATCACCGTCTCTCGTGGAAGCTCCCTGTGCAATTAATTGGGTTATTATCACCAATTGCAATCGAATCCAGTCGCGACATAGCCGCGGTTGTTCTTCGTTTGTTCTCCATTTGTTCTTCGTTTGCCAAACTTCATTCGGGTAATTAAGCATATCTACATGATCGTTTTAACATGGGGAATAAAAGCCCCATGAATCTAACTGTAATTGAATTGAATCGGGGTTCATTGGGATCAAATCGTTCTAGGGTTCATATGGTTTCGGGTTTTCTTTTTAAATGAGAATTTAAAGTTTAGAAACAAGCTTAGGACACGGCCACGACCCTCAGCTTACTGGTTACATGCGCGCCCCATCAAACTAGAGGTCCCGGGTTCGAACCCGGGGCAACCTCACCCTTTTTGGGCTTTCTAGCCTTTAAAAAAAATTATATAAAATTTCTAAAAATTATAAAAATCAGTTTTAAATATTTTGTTTATTTTAGAAGTTAACTAATTATTTTCTGTTAAATTAATTCTTTAAACACTTAAGAAAATTTAAAAAAAAATATTATGTATAGTTTATTTTCATAAAACAGTTTCAATAGTTGAAATCACTAAATTGTTATTAGTCATTACGTTATTTTTAATTTTGGATCAATTATGTTAAATATAAAAATTATATTTACATTTTATAATTAAATCATTATCTAAACATTATAAAAGGATTAGTAAAATTCTTTCATTATAATAAAATAGATATATTCATGGGTTCGACAAATAACCATATTTATAAAACCCAAATCCTTATTGAAACCCTAGTTCATGTTAACTCGTTAATCTTATTATAACCTAAATCTTGTAATATTTATATATCTAGGTGCCTTGTGACGTTTTATCTTGGAACGGCATATAATATTCTTATTGATCTTCGTTATATACTTATTTGACATGTGAGTTTTCCTCGCCTCCTTTATATTTTTCACACTATTTTGGGGTGAAACATGATACTTATACATCATAACTTATAAACGTTGAGACTTGTAAAACACTTGCAATTCTTCTTTATATTTTGTCATGGTTATTTGTGTGTTGTAAGTGATTATATGAGATAATAGTTTGTTTACAATCATTAACTATTGCTAGCCTGGCGATGTCTTAGATCTTTGGGCCTGACAAGCCTATTTGGTGCTAAAGCCGAGGTATTGCCGGCTCCTGATGACGTATGCTTGTTCATCATGGGAACCAAATACGCTTAGCCAATCTTTTATACTTGTAATCAAGTCGAGGTTTGGTTGTAACGATATGTTTCTATAACTTTACTTGCTTATGACCTATGACATGAATTGCTACTTGTAACCTTTTTCATATATGTATGAAAACCTTGGAAACTCACCAACTATTTTTAGTTGACTCTTATTTTTATCATGTTTCAGGTCAACCTCAAGTTTAAAGTGATCCTTTTGAAGCATGCTATAATCTAGGACTTGGACCTAGTTAATGAAATAAAAATGTTTACATTATGTTATGTTATGTTGAAACTTATTACTTGTTTGAGACTTATGATTGTATTTCATTGCGACTTATGATAATAATATTTACATTTTAATATAGCGTTATGTGGCTGTGAACATCTTACCCTCACATCTCGACGTTTCTGCCGTCAAGGTTGGGGGTGTGACAGATTGGTATCAGAGCCCATAACTATAGGGATTTAGGTTATTAGTAATGGTGACCTAGACTATAGCTTATGCATGAACCTCATAGGATAATATTTATATTCTTGGAAATATATATATTGTTACATGCTACATAATGCTATACCTTACTTATGTGCAACTTGATGCCTTAGCATAGGTTGCCTTGTAATATCTAAACTTTGTTACTTGTCTCCCTAAACTTAGCTTTGACTCATTGACTCTCCCCGACAAATGAAACTTCTTAATCTTATTCTCGTCAACACGTGGAATCGTATACTTATGCTTAAGATTGAATCTTTAGACTTATGTCTAATCTATGTAAATCTCATCATGGTTTTGATTTCATGAACCTAAGAAATTTGTGTGACACATGGACACATGTATTCTGGATTTCCTGGCAAAAGGCCCTCGGGCTAAGGCAAGCATATCGCATAAATCCTAGGGACTAGTTATGCTTACTTGGGGATTTCTGGAATGAGTGATAAACTATGGTCAACATACACAAATTTCTAAGGCGAGTGGGTCAACTTACTTGACGTGTCAACGTTTCCAAATGGTAATGCGTTACCAATGGAACCATTCCATGTGCCTTACAACTTTTGCCTTATCCTTGTTGAACATTAATATTCGTTGTTCCAATTCTCTTAGCTAACTCATTTTGTATATTCCAGCATGTCTCGTCATCATGGAAAACGTGGAAGTTCCGATCGTAAGTTAGCCGCCATGATTGCTCGACAAATGGTTGTTGTCATCCCGACCATGGTTGCTGAACTTAATAGCACCTTAATGACCAACGCTAGCAACAATGGAAATGGTCATGGAGAGAATAGCAACAACCAAAACGGGAACAATCAACACGGGAATAATCAAACTTGCACCTTCAAACACTTCAGCTCTTGCAAGCCCACTAGTTTTAGTGGCAAGGAAGGAGCCACTGATCTTCTTGAATGGTTCGAAAGCATGGAGAATACCTTTATCAATTGTGAGTGTCCCGATACACTCAAGGTTCGTTATGCCACTAGTATGCTCCAACAAAGGGCTCTTACCTGGTGGAATAGGGAGAAGAGAAACCGTGGTCCTGAAGCTGTGCTAGCACTTACCTGGGAAGAGTTCAAGAACATCGCCATCGCGAAGTTCTGCCCAAGAAGTGAATTGAAAAAGTTGGAAGAAGAGTTTTGGAATTTGAAACAAAATGATGGTGATCATTTGGCCTACTCAACTAGGCATCATGAGTTGAGTATACTGCTGCCCCATATGGTCGACACTGTTCCCCGCAACATTGAGAAGTTCATTAAGGGTGTACCACCCCAAATTCAAGATGCTGTGGTGGGTAGCCGACCCACAACCTTGGAATAAGCCATTACGATCACCGCTCAACTCACCGAGAAGCATATACGAGCGGGCACCATGTCTGTGACGGGTGCAAATAAGGTAGAGAAGACGGCTACCGAGGCTGTTAAGGAGACTAAAGCTGAACCGTATTACAACAACAACAACAAGCGCAAGTTCACACCGGCGCGTAACTATGCCGTGGCTGCACCCAAACAACCCCAAAGACAACTTGTACCTGCGGCTCCACCTGTGGCACAAGTGCCTGGGGCTAGGGCGTATGCTGGTCCTCAGCCTATGTGCAACACGTGTAGGTATCATCATCCAGGAAATCAACCATGCCGCATCTGCACCTTATGCGGTAAATATGGTGATTTGGTGGCAACTTGCCACCGTGCACCTAACAATGCCGCCGTGGTCACAAACCATGTTTGCTACAACTGTGGGGAACGTGGTAATTTTCGCCCACAATGCCCTCGTCTTGTGGGTAATGTTCCACAAGCCCGAGGACGTGCTTTCAACATCAACGCTAACCAAGCACAAGCAAACAACGATGTGGTGAATGGTATGTTCCTTATTAATAAAACTTATGCCTATGTCCTATTTGATTCTGGAGCCGATAAGAGTTTTGTTTCATTAGAGTTTAACCTATACTTGCTAAGCCACATACGAGACTAGAAAGACCCCTTACTGTTGAAGTTTCCGATGGAGAACCGATCACCGTTGACATCATTATTCGTGATTGCATCTTAAGTCTCGACACGCAAGATTTTCTTATCGATCTTATCCCTATGAAACTTGGAAGCTTCTACGTCATCATTGGTATGGATTGGTTAGCCAAACACCATGCTGAGATCATTTGCTTCGAGAAGTGTATTCGTATACCGTTACCCTCTGGTGATACTTTGAAAGTGTTTGGTGAAAAATCTTCCAAAGGACTTAAACTCATGTCTTGCACTCAAGCCCGAAAGTGCTTAAGCAAGAAGTATATGGCCTTCTTGGCTTACGTGGTCAACACGAAAGTCAAAGGGAAAGAACTTAAGGATGTCCCTATCGTACGAGACTTTCCTGAAGTATTTCCCGATGACCTTAGTGGTTTACCTCCCGTGCGTGAAGTTGAGTTTAAAATCGACTTGATACCAGGAGCAAACCCCGTGGCCAAGTCACCATATCGGCTTGCACCATCGGAAATGCAAGAACTCTCTAGTCAACTTCAAGAGCTATCCGAGAAGGGCTTCATCCGTCCTAGTTCTTCGCCTTGGGGTGCACCTGTTCTTTCGTGAAGAAGAAAGATGGATCGTTTCGTATGTGCATCGATTATCGGAGCTTAACAAGCTTACCATCAAGAACCGTTATCCTCTTCCTCGTATTAATGATTTGTTTGACCAACTTCAAGGAGCTGCTATTTTCTTGAAGATCGATTTACGTTCTGGCTATCATCAATTGCGAGTCCATGATGGTGATATCCTAAAGACCGCTTTCCGTACTCGTTATGGACACTATGAGTTATGGTGATGCCTTTTGGTTTAACCAATGCTCCTGCGGTTTTCATGGATCTCATGAACCGGGTATGCAAGCCTTATCTAGACAAGTTTGTGATCGTCTTCATTGATGACATACTTATCTATTCCAAGTCCAACACCGATCATGAACTACATTGAGATTGGTTCTTGAATTGTTGAAGAAAGAGCAATTGTACGCGAAGTTCTCGAAGTGTGACTTCTGGCTCGAGGAAGTTCAATTTCTAGGACACGTGGTGAATAGCCAAGGAATTCACGTTGATCCTGCAAAGGTGGAAGCTGTGAAAAATTGGTGTGTTCCTACAACTCCTACCGAAGTTCATTCTTTTCTTGGTCTTGCTGGTTATTATCAGCGATTCATTGCCAATTTCTCGAGGATCGCGAAACCGCTCACTACTTTGACACAAAAGAATAAACCATTCGAGTGGGGTTCCGAGCAAGAAGAAGCTTTTGAAGCGTTAAAGCATAAGTTATGCAATGCTCCTATCTTGACCCTACCCGATGGAAACGACGATTTCACCGTGTATTGTGATGCATCTAAACAAGGCCTTGGTTGTGTTCTTATGCAACGAGGGAAGGTCATAGCTTACGCATCGAGGCAATTGAAGGTTCACGAGGTGAATTACACAACTCATGATCTCGAGCTTGGTGCTGTTGTATTTGCTTTGAAGTTCGGAGGCACTACTGTATGGTACGCAATGTATAGTCTACACTGATCACAAAAGCCTTCAACACGTTTTCAATCAAAAAGATCTCAACATGAGACAACGTCGTGGGTGGAGTTGATTAGTGACTATGATTGTGACATTCGTTATCATCCTGGTAAAGCAAACGTTGTAGCCGATGCACTAAGCCGAAAGATTCACAACAAGATGATCTCATTCCAAGAAATTCGCGATCGACGTCAATGGTTTGACACTTTGGGTGAGTTCGATACTGAGATCCGACTAGATGTCAACGAGACCACGATACTACTACAAAACCTGAGAATAGATAGTGACATCGAGTCTAGCATCCTGGAGGCTCAACAAATGGTTCAACGAGAAGGAAGAATGAAGGATGAGTTGGAGCATAATCTTCTAACTCAATTGGAAACGAAAGCCAATGGGTTGATGTACTTCGCCAATCGTATTTGGTTCCAAATCGCGATAACATTCGTACTTTATTATGAAGAAGCTCATCAAACTCGTTATTCTATTCATCCTGGTTCCGATAAGATGTACATGGACCTACGTGGTCAATATTGGTGGCCTGGAATGAAGAAAGACATAGCGACTTATGTAGCTAAGTGCCTCACATGTACGAAGGTTAAAGCCGAACATCAACGTCCAAGTGGATTACTTGAGCAACCCGAGATTCCTATGTGGAAATGGGAACACATATCCATGGACTTCATAACAAAGCTATCCGAACCTCTAGAGGACATGATAGCATATGGGTGATCGTTGACCGTTTGACCAAGTCGCACATTTATACCCATACATGACACTTACAAGACATCAAAGTTAGCTCGTATATACGTTGATGAGATTGAAAGTCGTCATGGGGTACCTCTGCACATCATCCGACCGAGATGCTCGTTTCACTTCACATTTTTGGTCGTCTATGCAAGAACTCTTGGGTACACAATTAGATCTAAGCATGGCTTACCATCCTCAAACTGATGGTCAAACCGAGCGAACGATCCAAACTTTGGAGGATTTGCTACGTCTCTGTGTCTTGACTTTGGTGGCGATTGGGATACGCATCTACCGCTCGCGGAATTTTCGTATAACAATAGTTACCACTCGAGTATTAAGATGGCACCGTTTGAAGCACTTTATGGTCGAAAATTTCGTTCACCGATCTGTTGGACCGACATTGGTGAAAACTTCATCACTGGTCCTGAACTTATACAAGAGACGACCGATAAAGTTTCTATTATTCGCAAGAACCTTGAAGTGGCGAGAAGTCGTCAAAAGAGTTATGCTGACAAGCGACGTAAGCCATTGGAATTCCAAGTTGGGGAGATGGTTCTTCTCAAGGTTCACCGTGGAAAGGTGTGGTTCGCTTTGGAAAGAAGGGCAAACTGGCTCCAAGATTTGTAGGACTTTCAAAATCCTGAAAAGGATTGGGAAAGTGGCTTATAAACTAGAGTTACCTTCCGACCTTAGTGGAATTCATCCTGTGTTCAACGTCTCAAATTTGAGAAAGTGTTTGGCCGACGAAAGTCTGTATGTTCCGCTGGAAGACATTCAGATTGACGAGTCATTACATTTTGTCGAGAAACCTGTAGAGATCATGGATCGTATAATGAAGAAGACTAGAACCACAACAACCCCAATCGTCAAGGTTCGTTGGGAAAATAAACGTGGCGCTGAATTTACTTGGGAACGTGAGGAGCACATGAAAAAGAGATACCCATTCTTATTTGTATAGTTTCATTTCTTTTAATTTCGGGACGAAATTCTTTTAAGTTGGGGAGACTGTAACATCTCGAATTTTTGTTAACTAAACGTTAACTTCGTTTATTCTTATAAGGGTCATTATTGACAATTATGAAACTCATGTGTTAATGCTTATTCTCTTTGGTTATTAATGTAAGAAAGTTAAAAATAAAAATACCAAATAATATTAATTATGTTAATATAATAATAGTAATAATGATACAAGTCATAATTATAATAATAATAATTATAATAATAATAATAATAATAATAATAATAATAATAATTATAATATAATAATAATAAGTCATAAAATATTTAAAACTTAAAGATTAATTAAGTCCAGGGGGTTATTTGGCCAATTTGAAAGTTAAAATCTAAGTTCAAACATAAAATGATAACTACTCTAAACTTGAGGGGGCCAATGTGTAAATTGAAATCCAAAATCTCTTTCTCACTTCGCAAATCCGGTGGTTTTCCGGCCACCGTCGGCCGACCACCGGCGAGGTCTAAATCAACCGTTTTGTTGATCCGAATCCATGCGAACCGTTCCGAACTCGTTCGCGACCTTAAATGCATGTACCCGGTGCGATTAAAGCATTCGTTACAAGTCGAACCGCCGTGTAACCGGCGACTTTAATCATATGATCGTTCGAGTATTAACAAGTCATAACAATCAAATTAAACTCACATACATGATCGCCTAACTGCAACTAAACTCCTACACAAGCTACTTTCATTCGAAACACAACCAAACAGCTCGAACAAGCACCACCTTCATCGCGAACTGCACCTCAGTCGAGCATCACCTTCTGCATACTTGGAACCGCAATTGATTAAGGGCTATCAATCACCGTCTCTCGTGGAAGCTCCCTGTGCAATTAATTGGGTTATTATCACCAATTGCAATCGAATCCAGTCGCGACATAGCCGCGGTTGTTCTTCGTTTGTTCTCCATTTGTTCTTCGTTTGCCAAACTTCATTCGGGTAATTAAGCATATCTACATGATCGTTTTAACATGGGGAATAAAAGCCCCATGAATCTAACTGTAAATGAATGAATCGGGGTTCAATTGGGATCAAATCGTTCTAGGGTTCATATGGTTTCGGGTTTTCTTTTTAAATGAGAATTTAAAGTTTAGAACCAAGCTTAGGACACGGCCACGACCCTCAGCTTACTGGTTACATGCGCGCCCCATCAAACTAGAGGTCCGGGTTCGAACCCGGGGCAACCTCACCCATTTTTTTTGGGCTTTCTAGCCTTTAAAAAAAATTATATAAAATTTATAAAAATTATAAAAATCAGTTTTAAATATTTTGTTTATTTTAGAAGTTAACTAATTATTTTCTGTTAAATTAATTCTTTAAACACTTAAGCAAATTTATAAAAAAAATATTATATATAGTTTATCTTCATAAAAACAGTTTCAAATAGTTGAAATCACTAAATTGTTATTAGTCATTACGTTATTTTAATTTGGATCAATTATGTTAAATATAAAATTATTTTACATTTTATAATTAAATCATTATCTAATCATTATAAAAAAGATTAGTAAAATTCTTTCATTATAATAAAATAGATATATTCATGGGTTCGACAAAAACCATATTTATAAAACCCCAAATCCTTATTGAAACCCTAGTTCATGTTAACTCGTTAATCTTATTATTAACCTAAATCTTGTAATATTTATATATCTAGGTGCCTTGTGACGTTTTATCTTGGAACGGAATATAATATTCTTATTGATCTTCGTTATATACTTATTTGACATGTGAGTTTTCCTCGCCTCCTTTTTATATTTTTCACACTATTTTGGGGTGAAACATGATACTTATACATCATACACTTATAAACGTTGAGGCTTGTAAAACACTTGCAATTCTTCTTTATATTTTGTCATGGTTATTGGTGTGTTGTAAGTGATTATATGAGATACATAGTTGTTTACAATCATTAACTATTGCTAGCCTGGCGACGTCTTAGATCTTTGGGCCTGACAAGCCTATTTGGTGCTAAAGCCGAGGTATTGCCGGCTCCTGATGACGTATGCTTGTTCATCATGGGAACCAAATACACTTAGCCAATCTTTTATACTTGTAATCAAGTCGAGGTTTGGTTGAACGATATGTTCTATAACCTTGCTTGCTTATGACCTATGACATGAATTGCTACTTGTAACCTTTTCATATTATGTATGAAAACCTTGGAAACTCACCAACTATTTTTAGTTGACTCTTTTTTTATCATGTTTCAGGTCAACCTCAAGTTTAAAGTGATCCTTTTGAATCATGCTATAATATAGGACTTGGACCTAGTTAATGGAATAAAAAGTTTACATTATGTTATGTTATGTTTGAACTTATTACTTGTTGAGACTTATGATTGTATTTCATTGCAAGACTTATGATAATAATATTTACATTTTAATATAGCGTTATGTGGCTGTGAACAATCTTAACCCTCACATCTCGACGTTTCCGCCGTCAAGGTTGGGGTGTGACATTCAGCCTCATCACCCTTTTTAACTAACTTAACACTTCTACATGCCATGATGAATCTGCTGTAACATAAAGCTATGAGGTACAAAGGCAGAACATTTACATCTTCAAAGTAAATTTATATCCAAAGGCACTGCATCATCATTAAAGTTGTATATATATATATATATAGCCTTGCATAACACAAAAAACATGCATGTATATCAATATATGAATGTGGGTGGTTAGAATATATTAAACGTACAGGGATACAATGGACACCCTGCAGAAAATCAAAATAAATTATATTTCTTGTTTGCGCATCCGTGTCTTCTTCACATGTCACTATAAGGACTTTAAGAGCTTGTATGGAAGTTGCTCTTGAAAAAGCTACATAGAGTTGGCCGTGGCTAAAAAATGATTCGGGTAAATAGACACCCATCTTACTTAGAGATTGACCTTGGCTTTTATTGGTAGTCATCGCATAACAAAGCTTAATGGTAAATTGTTTTCTTTTAAAAACAAAAGGAAGGTCAGCATCATTTTGAACAAAGGTAATACGTGGTATGTACACACGATGACCGATAGTTATGCCAGTTATCACCAACGCCTCAATTACCTTTGGAAGCAGTCGGGACACCAATAATCTAGTACCATTACACAAACCGGAAGCCTGGTTTATGTTTCTAAGTAAAATGATTGGTACGCTGACTTTTAGTTCCAAACAATATGGAGGGAGGCCGCTAAAAGATAAGGAGTTCAAGTATTTCGTTGGATATAGCACCTCGGTGTCACCTCCGTCATTTGCATGTGGTTGTATAGAGTCGAAACTTAAATATGAGTGGGTTGACCCCTCACACATGGCAAGGACGACTTCATTGATGTAATCTGCAGTTTTGTTCTTTGGACATATGATCGCTTTATCTGAGAACCTCGTGATTGTTGGATTGGCTAACGTTTCTTTATCATAGATAAAATTTATTAATTCCAATGAATCTTCGGTAGGTGGTATAAAAAACCTTGAAGGGACACGATTATGTTGGTGTCACTTTCACTACCGGTCAAGGGAATACCAACTTTACCATCACCGATGTCAAGCAATCATGAAGAAAACCATTTAATATTGTCTTGTTCAGAACAACTTAAGTTTGGTTTATTATCTTGTTCAAACAAATATGATTTAGGCAAGGAAGAATTGATTATGTCAGCCTTAGAGGCCTTTGGTCGCACAGGTAGTGTTTGCCTAAAATCACCACCCAATAGCACAGATTTTCCCCGAAAGGTTCAGAAGGGCTATCTAGTATATCCCTTAATGTCTTGTCTAGGGATTCAAAACAACGGCGATCACTCATAGGAGCCTCGTCCTAAATTATCAAAGATGTTTCAGTAGGTAGTTTCGCCAGCTGTGTATTCTTCTTAACATGACAAATAGAATCATCCGTGAGGTTCAAAGGAATTTTAAATCTGGAATGTGTTGTTCGGCCAGACGACAATAATAATGATGCAATTCCAGAGGCAGCAACAGCCAACACGATCTTACCAATGGATCTTAATGCATATATTATCGTTACCCATAAATACGTCTTTCCAGTACCACCATGACCATAGACGAAAAGCAAGATTTGTCTATTTCGAAGAACTGCCTGAACAACAGACTCATAGATGGCGAGTTGTTGGGAATGCAGATTGTTTCTTAAAACCTCATGCTCATCTGCAAGCCTTTGTGGATTGTAATTTTTTCTTCCATTAAAAGTCTGTTACTTAAAATAGAAGAAAACTCAGCCCTAGGCATTGGCAAGCCGAAATTACATAGAGATAAGGAACCTGAACCAACATTCAGAAGAAGTTCTATCTCAAATAGCACATGCTCTTGAAGATCATCGTCATTCATGTGGGAAGGACGTAACCCGGTACTATCTTCGACGCTAAGGAAGACGTCTTCACTCATGCGACGCCATGCTTTTGCCATAGTTCTAAAGGATTAGAGACCTCGCAAAACAATAAGATACGTGTGAACAATGAGCGCAACTCTTTAGCTATAGCCCACGTCGATGCTTCAGTTATTGCATACGACTATTCGTCGTCGTTGGTCAACAAACCTAGCTTTTCACATGCAGAACGATATGTTGGTAACACCTAACCTTGAACAGTACGTATGTATTTGAAAGTTTGGCATCCGACCTGGTGGGCAAGTAACATGCGTAAATAGAACGCGTCACCACATGAAGGATGGATATAAATGAGCCTCCCCACAGCGGGTGTTCTATTTGATCTCCTCGGAATCCAACATTTACCTGAGGCATCCACCTGTATAATAAGACGTAGTCAATGTAACGAAGATGCCTACCCCTTCCCTCAACATCATCTCGGTTAGAACGTAACCATTATGTCAAGGTAGTTTTCTCGGTTGACGGGTTGTTCGCAACATTTTCAAGCTGCTTAGATTCTCTAAAAGTGACATTTTGCATATTTTCTAGATGAACAACAAGCACTTGAACATAAGGGTTTCTGTTATGGATTGGAAACTCGAAAATCCTCCAGGCGGCTTCATGAGGGCATATGTATCGGCTGTCCAAAAAGGTTTGAACCTCATTGAAGTTCGCCAAAGATGTATTGGCCGCATCAAACAGACACCCGAGAATTCGAGGTAATTGTATATCAAATTCTATCTGCACCTTAGATATGTACTTAAAAAAATATTCAATAACCATGTTCCACCCACAACACTCAACGTTTATGTGTGCACAAAACCTAAGCAAAAGCTTCTTGTTGTAAGGAACAATCATGGAATCATCCATGGTTGCTTCGTTCTTAATGACAGCGAACTGATTAGGCAACCTTTTGTAAAGAACATAGCCATTCTTATCGAATTTAGTCACACACTCATATGATTTAGGAAAGCCCTTTGTGCAGTCGGCATTCACCATGCAAGGTGCTTTGGGTTTTACAAGACCGCAAGGCCCATGTTACATGAGTTCTGTGATAATCCTATGAAGAACGGGCTCAGACACAGGATCAGGAATTCTAGCAGATATATACCTGTCAACCTCGGCAGGTTCTTTAACTCTGTGTAGGCCCTTCACCCACAAAAGCATGTGGCAGTGTGGGAGGCCTCTTTTTTGAAACTCTATTGTATACAAATCTAACCACATAAAATTCAAATTGTAAACATAGGAATCCTATGCAAATGATCATTGAGAAAATAAATCATGACATAACATATGCCCCTAAGTACCTGCACCAACCTCCCCAAAAGGTTCACCAGACCTTAGGTACTTGATAAATGCATCTACTTTCAGCTTGAAAACTCTAGCTATGATATATGGACGATCTTGCGGCTTAAGTGATGGAGTGGATAACATATACCTATCAATCTCTGGCCACTTAACATTGCATGTGAAGGTTATAAAGTATTGAGGATTCCTGTGCACCCGACAGATGGCCAAAGCATCCTGATAATGCTTGTACATATATCATGGCCCCCCAGTAAAAGACGCAGGCAAAACGACTCGTTTACCAATATCGTGAGCGTTAGAATCACCACGGATAACAACATCATGAATGCCTTGCAAATACTCACTCCTAAAGTCGTTTTGGTGTGATAAAATGTAGTTTAATCTATTATGTTCGATGTAAACATACGAATCGACCAAGAATTGCTGCAAAAGCCTGCCGCCTTTAAGCAAATGAGTATATGTATTTAAACGATCGTGAAGCAGATAGCTATTATACATGTTCATTGTGAGTTGCTTGTTCGTGAGGGAAATCAGAAAATAGACGAAGTTTGGGGGACCACCCTTCTTCACCAAATAAGAAAAGCAAAGGATACTACAACGACATATACTGTGAATGCAACTTGCTGACCCTTTTAGGCACGTCCCCCTTTGTATGAATAACTATGTCAAAATCGGTGGCCCCTGGTTCATACTCATCTACAATGGCGCCGACTGTGTACGATGGATGGTGCATCATAGATTCGCTCTCTACAATCGTTGTAAAGGCGAATAAAAAAGTCGGGCGCGTCTAAAGAGCGACAAAAACCACGAGCGGTGCGGAAAAGTTTGACCAAGTCATTTATTTCATCCAAAACACGCACCAACAATTCAACAATTTGTTCATCTAGAGAAGACTCGGCCTGCCCACCAAAAGATTGAAGTCTATTAAAAACCTCGTGGTCAGTATCGTAGATGTACATCTGCAAGAAGCGAGGACGTTGACCTGCAGGCGGGCAAAAAGATCCAATATGATGGCATATTGTCTGTTGACCTTGAATACGTAAGGCCCGGGCCTTAAGTTTACGGAATTATCTACAACGGCTCCAAAAGAAGTCATGGCGAACATGGAGTTGTATGCGCGTATATTAGTTAGAAAGTCAGCTCGAGTAAAAGACATTTTATACTATCGGGGGGTTCACTTGAACGGTGTAACCTAACGCGACCACCTCTACAACAATGGTTATATCTAGGCCTCTGGCTAAGAGGGAAAGCCTTAAGACGTTCATCATTCCAAAAACAGGCAGAACAAAACTCACAGACCCGATCACAATCAATAACATCTAAATACGCTGAGGAAAAGGTCAAGCGTGAAGCTGAATGAATAAGAGTTGTCGAGGGAGATGACGCATGAGCAGAGAAGCACCAATGAAATCAAAGAGGTAGAAGATGTAGGTTGAACGTAAGAAATACAATTATGTATGTTAATATTAAGAAGCGTGAGTCGTTTAGAAGACAATGACCCTGACTTGCTATTACCAATAACAAGAAACCTTCTCTTACACGAGGCATGACGTTTACTATCCATTATTTAAGAACTAATTCGTGGCATACAAGCTAAAAGAAATAACAGATAACTTAGAAAGAACATAGACACAAACATAAAAGTTTCAAAAACTAACATAAGCACCAAACCATCCAAAAAACGTGATGTTTTTTACCACTCAAACCAACTATTAAAATATTATTTAACACTAATAGTATGACAACAAAGACAGAGATGATCATGATATCTGTTAACCTTATATCTATTACAAACTAACATTGTGAACCCCCAACCGAACATAAACTTGCATATTGTAATTAAGTAAGTTGACTCGTAGAAAGAGGCGCAACCAAAAACAACCTAGAACACATGATTAGCTTAAACTAAAGATCCAAAAGAGATTAAATAAGAAGGAAAAAAACACTTCAAAAGCATAGAAACTTTCATTTAATTTTCAGTTTGATGATATAACTCATCTACTACTTATTTATAGAAGAAGGCAATCTCCATTTTTATGTTAGAAGAGTTCTATTTGTATAACCAGAATACGAACACATAATAAAAAAGAAGTGAGCATACTCTTTTCTTATACAGAGACAGAAGTAGACATGAATATCAACAACAAATTTGCAACTTTATGAATACGTCTCATCCAAGATACCTTATCTCCCACAACTACCCAATTATAGCCGGAAACCCATGTGAAATGTTATTATCTAATTAATAGCTAGTGCCTTACACATGGTTAGCTATGAGAAAATATAAAAAATTAATAATTTATATGTTAACTAATTATTATATCATTTGAGGGAAACGGTTTGCATATGACATAGTTTTATTGCATTTTATGAAATAAAACATCAATCTAAATTTTACATTCACTACTGACCCAAACAAAAATCACAAAAAAATATTTTAAGTTGTTTATGTAAAAAAGCAAGGTGTATCTAGATGTTTGTTCTAATATAATTAGATTAGAAGATGGTTAATTGGAAGGTGTTAAAGTTCACTAATGTTTTGATTACTTTTAATATAATTACAAACTTTGTATAAAAAGATCTTAATACAAAGTAAATTCTTCCAAGAAATAAAGAAAACAGGATGGCTAATTTTGATTAAACAGAGCATGAACACATAATCAAAAAGAAATGAGTATACCCTTTTCTTACACAGAGATGAAGAAGGTACAAACACCAACAACAACAAACCTAAAAAACCTGAAGGCAGAACACATCAAACAATTCATAAACGACACACAAAAGCAACATAAGGAAAGCCAAAACCGCTAGATGAAGAACGTACCTCATCGCCTTTTGGGAACAAAGTTGGTCGATTATGAAAAAAAGGTCTGGTTCGCAAAAGCCCCAACAGATGTTATATATCTATGATAATTGAGAGTTCTATCATCCTCATGAAGCAGGTCTCGCGATGGTGATAGATATGGGGTTCTTTGAAAAGGATGGTGAAATTGATTAAGAAGGGAGAAGGATTTGAAAAGGATGGTGAAATTAATTAAGAAGGGAGAAGGAGTGGTTAAAGGGATGGTGACGTGACACCATGAGTAAAGCTGAAGAAGATCCTATGGCATGGGTTTTCTTCTTGGAAGAGAAGGCGAGGAAGCAGATAACATTTGGTGAGGGGTTGAAGACGTGGCTGAATGTGGACTTTAAAAAGTAAATAGGAGCAAAATTTGGTAGTACATTGTGCATACACGATGATACATTACTGTTAACAAACTTGACTTCAAAAAGTAAATAGGAGCGAAATTTGGTAGTACATTGTTACTGTTAACAAACTTGACTTCAAAATTTGGTAGTACATTATGCATACGTTACTATAACAAACTTGACTTCAAAAAGTAGGAGCAAAATTTGGTAGTACATTATACTGTTAACAAACTAAGACTTCAAAATGTAAACAGGAGCAAAATTTGGTAGTACATTGTGCATACACGATGATACATTACTGTTAACAAACTTTCAAATGTTATATTATAAATAATAGTGTAAGTCTGAACTGTAATAATACAAACACTGAAAGTGGAAAAAATGACAGCCACACACCTAGCAAAAGTATGTATTAGCAAGTTGTACCAAAAACAAACACACTTGTAAATTACTATTAACACCACTTTCAAATGTTAGTATATATAACTAGTTAAATCCGTCTACACTTGTTATGTGTGTGCCGAACAAGGGTAACCAAGACTCAGATAAACCATCATAGTCGGAGACGATGACGTTTCAGTTTAATACCTAGAACCAAATGGATCGTGTTAAAGTCTTTTGAAAATTCTACTATACAAAATAAATGCAATGATAAAAAAGTAGGGAGAATTTCCAAATTAGCCATTTGACCAATCAAAATTACAATATAGCTATTGACTTTGAAAAAAATAAAAAATATTTAACAAATAAGATTTTGACAAATGTTAAAATATCTCTAGCTAACGATACCAATGCATATCGACAGCTTTATGGCTCTAGCGATACCAATACACGTGGTATCACTACTGTATCGCTAAAAAAAAAGAAAACTAATAACATATCGCAAGCCAGATATACAACTTATCTCGTGCATCGCCCAAAATAAACAAAATATAAAATTTTTGTTTCTCCGGCCAAATATACACCATCCCTCGTGTATCGCCCATTAAAAAAACAAAAAACCAGTACAAGTATATAAATAATAATTTAAAAAATCATTACAAGTATATTAAATTAAAGAAAATTATTCTTTATGTCATTTGTCTTTACATTTTAATGATTCGAATTAATTACTTGGGTGCCTCCATTTTTCATAATTTAACTTGATGGTTTAGTAACCGGTCGATAATGATATTGTTGTTTATTCATGATATATGAGTTAAAAAGGAAGAATGATATTGGATCGTGAATAATATATATAAGTGAATGGAGTAAAAAATTTATAGTATATATAGATATATTTTCATTAAAACATATGTTTTTTTAGATTTAAAAAATGGCATTTGCTTAATGATTTATTTTAAAAGAAATTCAAAATTATTTGTATAAAAAATAGGCAATACAGAATAAGTGATGTATCTCTGGCGTATCTCTGACAATAAAATATTAAAAAAATGTCTCCTGCAATACAACATGGGTCCTGTATTGTGATTTGGTTATCGAGACTCAATCAAAAACAAGATAATTTATTGGTATTAGCTACCTTTATTGTGTAAGGGTAAAAGTAAGGTCGTCTCCGTAGGAAATATGTGTAAAGTGTTTAACGAATACGATGATTATCTATAAGACTCGAAAATATAATTAAAAATTGAAACTTTGAGTGGATTAATGAACACAATTACATAAAGGAACAAACTTTATAACGAACTTAATTAAATAACGAAAAACAATCACTTCCGGGTTTCCAATTCTACAAGATCAACAATTGGTGGTTTTAAATTAGGGTTGTTAGAAACAATACTTTAAGATCTTAGCTGTTGATAAAGTGACAACAAAGGAACAATCTTGTAAAACTCTCTCATTCACAATGTTACCAATTCACTTATATCCGTTGCTTATTTTTCTTAATGAGTTCACGATGCAAGAAAACCGAAAAACTGATAATCAAGCAAATAAATTTATTTATAAGCAAAACGTTTAAATCAATCAAAACATAATGTTGCATTCAATAGATTGATGTTTAATACAAAAACCTAATCAATCATACCAATCATCTCACTTTACAAGAAACATACTTTCGAAAGCAACCAAGAAAACCTAGCCATGCATCATCTTTGTTCAATCTTCAATCTTAATTTAATGATGAATCAATGATGATATGGATGATATTAAGGAGGTTGGAAGCACCCAAAATCTCTTTGAAATCACCTAAATTCGGTGGGAAAAGTCTTCTTTCGAAACCCTAATGATTAGGGTTATACAGGATTTAAAATTAGAATAAACCTCCAAATATCGCGTTAGACCGTAGCTTATGGCCTACCCTCAACCAGATGGCCAAACCTTCTACTTTACGGGGTTCACAGACGGATTTAACACAAGGTCATAAGTTACGGCCTTAGGCTGTAGCTTACGGCCTCCCTGCACTTTTTTCACAATTTTTTCACATGTAACTTTTCATGAGCTTTTCGTTGACAGGTCGTGAGCCCCGTAAAAACCTTAGGTTTTTGCATTTCTTCACTTCTCAGGCTTCGATTTTCTTCCCCTTTCTTCCATACTCTTCATGTTTCACAAAACTTAGTTCCGGTTTCCCATTTTGCGTCTTTTGGTAATTGTGCATTTGGTCCTCATGGTTTGATCCTGTGTTTATTCACCTTGAAATAAAGCTTCCTTAAGCTCCAATTCCCTACTTAAGCTTCAATTTCCTACACATCAAAGCAAACTCAAAGTAATTTGTTTCATACTAACAACGATGTAAAATCATATAATTAGATCAATTAAACTTGATTATTATCACTCGATCATATCAGTGGCATATCTCCGAAATAAAAAATGAGTTTTTCTAAAATGTCACGTGGACGATACGGTGGCTATATTTGAAAATGTTTTGTTCAATGACTATTTAAAAAAGTATTAGTCAAGTGTTCATATGGTAATTTTCGCCAAAAAGTATACTACTAATCAGACTCAAAATCGGGAAAGTCAATTCAGTCACACACCATAAATGATATTAAATATTCATTAAAACAATTTGGCCATTTTTTGAAGCAGTTAAAATTTTAATTTTAAAAAATTATTAACGTCTTTTGTAAAAGTTTGCCCGCCCTCCAAACACAAAAAATAAACTTTTAATTATAAAACAACTTAAGTCGAGTCGGTTTATAAACAATTATTACTTATGCATTTAATAAAAAAATTATTATTATTGCTGAACTTTCTTCTTGGATCAATAATATGTGCAAATTTTAATATTTTTAGGATAGATTAAAACTTAAAATTTAAGAGTATATCTGATGTGAGTTCCTCGTTTTTGATGTGTGTGACTTATATTATATGAGATAATTGTTAGTGGTTGTGAGTGAATTATAGAGAATATTTATGAAGGGTTTACCACGATTCCCCATATTGGGAAATATGATAAATCACGATACAACACTCGTAAATTTTTATATATTTCAACAGTGGTTGTGAGTGGAGAAGATAAAAAATGTAATGATAAAGATATTAAAAAATATGATTTAATTAAAAGACATAGTAAAAATAATATTTTTAGTGTAAATATAAAGATGAGGTTGGAGAACTCACTGTGAATGTTCTTACCACCGAATATATCGTTGAGAACCTTACCATATATACATGACTAGATTAGTACCTCATGTACTATATGAGTTGAATAAATATAATATTAAATAATTAGTAATAAAAATTTATGAATTATCAAACCATATTTGAAGATAAAATATGATTATAATTACGTCTTATTTTAGTTTTTCTTAATTATAGATAGATAAACAGATTATAGTTATTAATAAACACGAAAAATTATAATATGATATTTCAATATAAGATATGATTAAAATGATATATATGTAATAGTTTAAGAACTAAAACAATTATATTATTTTTAACTCTCTTATCTAGATAATTTTATTTTCAAACATTTATTTTAATACTTCTTATAAAAATTTTGTTTATAAAAACTCTGATTTGTATTTATTCTATTTGTTTTAAAAATACCGTTGTTAGAAAATTTCATATTTGTATAAATTTTTTAATAACTGTCCGATTTAAAATATATTTTGTTTTAAAAAGGTTTAGTGTTTTAGAAAATTATATATTATATAATTTTTTAATTATTTATATATTAATAAAATTATGTGATTTTTAATTTGCTCCAAAATCTACTTTTAAAATGATAACTTGATTTAAAAAAATATAAATAAGAGAAAGAAATGTAACAATTATAAAATTGATATTTAATAAAAAAGATTTTAGTTTGAGTGTTTAAATTACTATAATACCATTTTGGAGGAAAATGATTTAAGGTTGTTTATAAAAATGACAAGTGATAAAATGATGAGTTTAGAGATTAACATGTGGCAAAATAAATACTTTTTATTAGATACAATATATTTATAAAACAAGTAATTGGTAAAAAGTATAATGACCAACCATTATTCTTATATGTATTTAAGATGTGTGTGTATTTGTATATACAAATGCGGAAGGAGTCTTGTAGAAAGTGGTTTTATTCGGAGTGTGTGTACGTATAAAGTATTCAATATGCGGACGATCTTTTGGTACGGTAGTTGTATGTCCATTGAATGACGAGCGAATACAGGCACATGTTTGAAATAGTTTAAATGCATAATTATAATCATACACTTTGTTCATACGTCAAATGTTAACAATTAGTCGTGGCATTCTAATGTTAGACATGCCGTTATAACTAATTCAAGTTGCCCATTAGAGCACACGATGTCCTCCCAGGTGAAACAAATGGGAGAAAAACAACTAAAGAAATGGAGGGGTTGTGAATTGTGATTGGTCGCGGATGTAACAATGGCAGTGAGAAACGACGAAAACTCCCCGGAGGACGTTGAAAGTCAAAGAAGAAATCGAGCGGTGACCGATGAATTTGACACATTGAAACCCAGAAACACCCCGTCCCTCTTTTGGGAAACGAGAAAAATCTAAGAATCGAAACGACTCTGGGTACTCTATAATCACATCATGGCATACATTTGAAAGTTTGCTAGTCAAAACATGTTTTGTTTGCTTTTTCTTTGATTGATTCAACTTCTCAGTTGTGTTTGCTTAGTATCTCAAATGAAGAAATGGTGCAGTATTTGTATGCTAGTTAAAGTTTCAACGAATAGCTTGTTTACGATATCTGAGTGCTTAGAAAATATATCAATCTTCAAATGATCGAGGCTTTAGGTTTAATGATAGCGAAGATGTTTGACGTGTATCATTTATATTTGAAAAACATAGTCACTCTTAAAACTTATGGTTAGTTAATTTAGATGTTATTTATTAAGATTAATCGTTTTATATAGTATGAGATCTTAATACTTTGTATTGTTTCGTGATAAACTAATGGTCCTTCAAATATAACTATCTAATTAAAAGTTCACTTTATTCATTGAAAAAAGTCTAAGTGGTTCTTAATCCCGGTTCACTTAAATAATGTAAGTTTTTTCGAGTAACCTTAAATACAATACTCATTTGAATATTGCAAAAAGAAACAAGGTTGTAAATGAAACAGGTAAATAAAGATGTGGATGAGTACGTATAGTATAATTCATGGTTCACATTTTTTAAAACAAAACAAAAAGTCATATATTTAAAACGTAGGTGATCCTTGATTGTCCACAATATATGTGTCAACTCAAGGAGCTATGTACAATTCCTTTGTGCTTGGTTCAATTCCTTTGTGCTTGGTTATATAAATATAAAATAAACATACTAACAAGAGTTTACGAACATAAATGATAAAATGTCATATTTGTTCATGTTTGTTAAATTAATTAAATAAACGAAAATTATATTTTATGTTTGATTAAACGAAAAACATAACAAACTTTTAATCAATCCATTTACAAAAAATTAAATAAATCTCCAAATTTTACAAACGATAACCCGCATCGCAATACAAAGGAAGATGTAAAGATGACCTCGTGGTGATAACTTATAAGTTATGTACTCCAGAAACCATAAAATGTATGTAAGGGGGGAGTCCTGAAAAAGTCAGGGAAATCAAGGAAAAAAAAGGTCGAGTAGGAATACCATACACCCTTGTTTCATGGTGCTAGAAGTCTTTGAATATTACAAGAATTACCCGTACATACACCATTCTTTTGAAGCATTTTTTAATAAAACGGAAACAAATAAAACTAAAATGACATCGTATAAAAAAGAAAAAAAAACAAAAGAAAATTAAAAAAACAAAAAAAGTTGATATGACGCTATTAAATAAAATCTCAAAATATAATATAATCCTTCTTTCTTCTACTCTAATAAAAATGTATTTACGGAGGACACGTGTCAATTCCACATTCATTTTCACAAAAAAATTACCGCTTCTCTCTCCTATTAAATAATTACCCTGATTACAAAAAATATTATTTTAAGTCTTTTTTAGATTAAAAATAGCTTTCTAATAAATTAAGAAAGATATCTTTCTATTAATGTTATTTCTAAAGACATAAATTTTCACAACATGAAACTTTTTTCTAAAACATAAAATTATTTAAAATATGAAATATTTTAAACTTAGTGTTTTAAAAAGTGAATTATTTATGAACCAAAAATAAATAAAAGTGAGAGTTATAATAAAAAAATTTATAAAAATGACAATTTTTTAAACAAAATGTTTGATTTTTTTTGAAAAAAATTATAAGTTGATATCATAATTTCATTACTTATAGTTTTTACGTAATTTCAATAATTTTTAATATTAAAATATATAATTTTATAATTATATAAAATTTTATTATATATATTAAATACTTTATTTATTTAATCCGTATAATAATTGAGTTTATTAAAATTAGTATCAAAATAAAAAAAAGGTAAATTGTGAATCGGAACAAAAGTACGATTCCCCGATTATTTAGATTGCGTAAATATTTTCCTTCTAGAAACCGACGGTTGACCAATCAACTTTATTACGTGGCTTTGCTGGCAACCACCAAATACATCATATTTACACCCATGCCACTCCTTTAACTTTGTTGGTATTCCAGATTCCATGTCCTCATGTTTATGCTTATCCTTAAACAGCCCCTTACATTTCGAGTAATATCAACACAAACCCTTAATATACAAATTGGCATTACTAAATCGAAACTATCGCATCAGATGGCTGACCAATAACCAACCGAAAATGCATGTTGTTTGTATAGCTCCAATATCATCATGCACTCAGAATGAATAGAAGAAAGGGTTGTTAAAAAGTACAACGAAGAAAGCTATAAAAATATAGAACGAAACAATATACTTGAAGTGATGTAAAACAACTAACATGATATAAGTAATTGATGACAATAAGTAGGTTATATAATTTGTTCATTATTTATTAACTAGAGCTTATGGTAAAAGAAGTCATACAACACTAGGAATGTCTGTAACCTTTTAAAACGACCAAACCGTTCAAACCAAAACAATAAGTTGGTTGAGATTTATGTGGTCGGTTCACGATGCACGTCATACAACACTAGGATAATTCGTTAAAACAAACCGTCTTGACAATTGCAGACTAAACTCGGCCGAAAATTTTGCTAGAACCCAAAACCAGCTTAATCAAACTATGAACTCCCCTACCAATACCATATCAAGGTCGTAACTACTTATTGATCATGTCACATGTATACCAATTCTTGAAACCTTACGTTCGTTTCACTCTATTAAAACTTATTGTTCATCGACTCTTCGAAAAGCAAACACGTTTACATTCACCACTTGAAGCCGTTACAACATTACATGAAGATCACAAGACACATTATCACCATACAGAAGAAACTCTATTCATCTCTTTTACCTGTACCCATGCTCAAGTGCATACACTAAGTCGTAACATATTCAAGTGAATGAAAATAGTATCAGCAATGTTAGGGACTAATGGTGCTGTAAACAAATCTACGAGTACTGGTTTTGAAAAACAGAAGTGGATATTCCTTTGAAGTTTCTGGAACCTACGTTTTTTTCCCCTATAAAACCACTTGCAAAACACATTGTAAACCTTCTTTCGCCGATCTTTTGGTTCACCCACCTACTTTTTATCGTCTTCAGGTATCTTTCTCTCTTGTTATCATCGTCATCATTATTATTATTATTGTTTTAATATTTCGATTGATTTCGTATTTTGTTAATCGATTAATCGATTGTTGTTCATCGTTCTTATTATCTTGTGTTTATGTTTCTGAATCTCTGCAGATCTATTGATAATCTGTTTCGGTATTCCGATTACGCCTTTTCGATTTAGGGTTTCTTCGAGGTTTGAATCGCGATTCGTATTCGATTTAGGGTTTATGATACCTTAATTGTTTAGATGAGTCTGTTTGATTCATGACGTATGCTATACTGATGCATCGGATTCGTATTCTCCACTCTTTCTCCGTTGTTTTTCTCTACTGGTTTCACGAGCTTTCATGAATTTGCCCTAGGTCATCTCCTCCTGATTTTGATTCAAAACCTTTGATTAGTTTGTTAGTTGATCGATATTAAGACCCTAATTACATCACATCACACCCATTGTTTAAATTCCCGTTTGGAATTTATAAACCGTAATCAACTGTTCTAATTTGAAACCGGAATATTCCCTTTTGATTCCCAATGGCATCACCACAGCAGCAACAACCTGCAAGTTTGGGGTCTGCTGAAGACCCACGGTACGCAAATCTTGATGAAAGGAAACGAAAGAGGATGATATCCAACAGGGAATCTGCTCGCAGATCGCGTGCGAAGAAGCAGCATCGATTGGATGAACTGTTGGCTGAAATTAACCAACTACAGAATGAAAACAACACAATAATGAAGAAGATTGATGGTGCAACACAAATGTTTGTTGGAGCTGCTTCACAGAACAATGTTCTGAGAGCCCAACTCACCGAATTGACCGACAGATTGCACTCTTTGAACTCTGTTTTGCACATTGCTCAAGAGGTTAGTGGTATGGCTTTGGATATCCCTGAAATCCCTGATACTTTACTTGAACCATGGAAGCTTCCTTGCTCTGTTCAGCCGATTACTGCATCGTTCGACATGAATATGTTCTAGCATTGATCTAGTGTTCAAGTTTGTTCTTTTTGTTCATGGTTGTCAGTCAGATGTTTGTTTTTTAGGTTTTAAGTATTATGGTTTGATAAAGATCATGGGTTTCACTGCCATTTGTGGCTGTGTTAGTACTAAGTAATGTTTGGTGGTGTAGAACACCTAGCTTTGGGTGGAATTATATGTCATTGTTCTTAAGTTTTCATGTTTGCTAATATAATATAATATGTGGTTTAGCATTAGCAAGAGAAATTTGCTCTTCTGTTATCACTTATGGTTCATGTGATAGAATTCTTCTCGTGTTTCATCCAATGTACCCTTCCATTTGATATTAATGCTGTATTCTTGAAATATTTAGTACCAACAGTTGAGCTATCAAACGTCAGTTATGTATTCAGATTGATTATATTTGACTATTGCTGATAATCTCCGACACAACCTGTTAACCATTAATACCATGACTTGACATGATGCTCTGTTTGACCTAAACAAGTTTATTTCATAAACGGGTTGACATCTTATGATCTTAATAAGAAGACTAAACAAGCATCTAAACTGGTGCAATCCATTAACCTGTTTGATACCCGTATAGCGCCTTTAACTTATCGTATTCAGTAGGTTAAACTTGGAGATGACGTCTCATGACCTTTTATTAAAAACAGTAGTTTTGTAATCTTTTGGCTGTTTTGTAACTTATCCATTAACCTGTTTTGTAATATTATTTAATTGAAAGAAGAAAGAAAAAGTAGTGATTTTTAGTGTAATTATATGGATAAAGATAAAAAATGGGTTGTGAATGCTCTAAGTCGGTTAATAATATGACGTTTAATATTCACCAATATATAAGTTTTCTTAATGTGTTTTCTCAAAATACCCTTTCATGTTGTGCACCACTTGGTTAAGGTGAGGTACCAATAACGTGTAAATAAAATAAAAGTTATAGGTTTAAGTCTCACTCTAAACAAAAATATACTCAGAGTTAAGTCAGAGGGTTTTTTCAGCAACGAGTTTCCTCCGAGAGAGTTGTGGGTGCGGTCCCGGCTAGGAAACAAATAAGTAGACCCGATTAAAATAACACCTATCATCCGAAGCAGTCGTACATTTGCCGTTTAATAAAAAGTACCCTTTCATGTTCTCCCCCACTTGTTGATCTCTTATTATTTATTTCATAACAATTATTCATTTCACTACCTTGAGAACATTGAATATTTTAACTAAGATTCCAGACCCATATTGAACTGGACATTTACTACTGCACCGTCCTTGAAAATTGCCACTATAGTTAGCCATGCCAAACGCTCAACCCTAACTTCATCGTCATTTACTACCAATATCAACTCTAATCATGAACCATGTGATGGAACCAATAATATCAGGCTCTACCCCTAGCTACTATCCAATACAAAACGCACATGCATCAAACGACAAGCACCACCAAATGTTGGGTTGTGAAGGCTTTGGGTCGAACCAGGTTTGGTTCGGGCCTGTTTTGCTACGAACAGAAAACAAGGGCAGCCGACTCTAAGTTATTGCCTTAATTACTAACCCTAATCTAGCATTATAAATAGACCCATTGATGTAATTGTATTCTTTGAGCACAATAATAATATAAACCCTAGTTGTAGAGTGGACATAGGTCACCTAGACCGAACCATTATAATTCTCCCGTTTCTACTCTTTCTTTTGTGTGATTGTGTGTGTTTGTTTGCTTCCGCTGGAACCTACTCTGATTGTTGGGTTATGAAGGCTTTGGGCCGAACCGAGCTTGGTTTGGACCTCTTTTGCTGCGAACAGAAAACAAGGGCAACCGGCCCTAAGACAATTAGGGTTATTTAGTTAATTCTTGGAGCCTAAGTTATTGCCTTAATTACTAACCCTAATCTAGCATTATAAATAGACTCATTGATGTAATTGTATTCATTGAGCATAATAATAATATAAACCCTAGTTGCAGAGTGGACGTAAGTTACCTAGACCGAACCACTATAATTCTCTCGTGTCTACTATTTCTTTTGTGTGATTGTGCGTGTTTGTTTGCTTCCGCTGAAACCTACTATGATTGTGATACCTAACACCAAATTCAAATCCTGACCAAAATTCAACGAATATGTAACATGTGAAAACCCTGACAGGAATTCAATACAAACCTATTAACAACTTCCTAGTAAGTATGCAAGTGTAAATAAGTCAATGTAAACCCGATTTGTTTCGAGCTTTATATTGACACTTGAATCAACTATTAAACTATTTTACAATTAAACATCATTACTTATTATTTTGTAATTGTACTATTATTACATAATACAATACTACGTTTGTATATGTTTGTCAACTTAATAAACTTTATACATAACACTTGGTCTCAAGTTAATTGAAATGAGCATTAAATTAATACTTGAACTCATATAAACTCAATTTTATTTAAACTATCAGTACTATAATATGAAGTAGGTGGTCTGAGTTACGTAACAATCATTGAACCACTTGACGATCTACAATGGCGACCATAGTTAAAATCAAACTGTTAGAATCCTAGTCCTATTACATAGGTGATGGTTCAGTTGGTGGAAATGTCATATTTGGTAAAGAAGGACGAAGGTGGTGGTTGTTTCTATGGAAGAGAAGACGATAAATATTTCTTTTAGTTGTTAACGAAAATTAAAATTATAAATTCAATTGAAAAATTAAGAATTAATTCTTCTTAAAAATCCACGAGGCAGCCCATACGAAGTGTATGTGGTAGACGGCTAAAACACAAACCAAACAAGTTGATTTCATATAAAATAATAACATATTATAAATTCATTTATTAATAATTGATCGAATAATAATACTAAAATATAAACCATACCTGGCCGATATGTCTTTTCAGAGACATCCGATGATTTGGAACGATAAAGGAAGATTAGTAAGACTGTTGTGTAAAGATGACACATAAATCGAGATATAAAGACAACATAGTTGATATAACAAATATAATTTTGGTATATATGATTTAAATATCAAAGTAACATTTATTTTAATCATATATAACAATTCTAGATCAACTGTTGTAATTCGATTACCACCCATAATTAATATTATTCAAGTTACACCGGTACCGATTATTCCTCGTATGTACGGCACTCTTTGGTCTCGGGGTTGTCCTTGCAGTAAGTCTCCACGGGTCGGTGTCTTTAGCCTTGTCTCGCGCATGGCTAGATGCCGCACTCAACTCCTCCACCTCATCCCATGCCGCCACGCATTCACCGCTAGCGGGGTTATCAGCACAAGACTCTTCAGCGCTCTTAATGCTATCAGTTATCTTCTCTGATAAACCCTCAGGTGCCGCCCTCACGGGCATCAAGTGCAACCTGCGGGTGGTCAGGGTGGTGGGCATCTTGATCCATGCGGGCTTTAGGCCCGCGATGAGCTTGGGTGAGTCCGATGATGGGCTCGCCAAGATTCTTGGGATCGAGAGGCTAACACAAGCCATTGATGCCATTGTAAATGAGATTGTTTTGATGGGATGGTTATTGTGAATGGGAGTAAGTAATGACTAATAATATGGGGGTGTGATGATAGATATATGATTGGAAAACGTAATGATTTTCGAACACTTATTTCTTATCACCTCCTGGCCAATCATGGGGCTCCACGTAGGTTCTCAACATTAATATCTTTACATGTGATTTCTAAGATTGTAAGTTTTTTTGAAAAATTACGAAAATAACTATTTTACCAAATCAAATTATTAAAATAACTAGTTAAAAATAAAGTTTATTAAATAAAAATAACCAATCTTATCGTTTCATGTGTCCATCACTCGCTGACGAGATTATGAGAATCCCTCACCTAGAAAAACATACAAGCGAGGGATTGTTTACATGAGGCTCGTAAAATCAAGATATTAGTTGAGTATGATACCAAAACTTCAAGTTGGCAAGCAAACATTCGTTTGTCAACTCTTACGTAGCGTTTTGTTAGTGGATTTAGTGGAATTTGAATCTTATTTTAACTTTAAGTGTATGTGATTCACAAAATTTGCAAAAAATAAAATATGAATGTCCTTTTGATGTGTTTGGTTTGGTTGAGAAAATATTTTAATTCGAATTTAGATTAAATCTCTCACAATCTTTCTGAACTCTAATGGATTTGAACAAAATATTATAAAATCTTTAAACTCTAATGAAACATAAAAAAGTTTGAAATCTCCAACAACTCGGTATTATCATATCCACCATCCCCATGTCGTCTTTGCTGATGCCGTCCAACACCGTTGTCTGCCATCGACCGCCACCCCCACCTGCTACTAACTAAAACCATAAACTACCACGGTCTTAGTTGATTTTTTTATAGAAATGAAATAGAAATTCAAAATTTTTAGTTAGACTTTAAATTTCTTTAAATTCCAAATATTTGACAAGTATAAAATCTCAATTTAATTCCTCTATTTCATTTCTATAAAAAAATATGTAAACCAAACCACTCTTAAGTATTAGAAAATACTGAATTAATTACATATTTTGTTTGATTCGATGAAAATCATAGTTTCGGATCCTGCTTTTTTCCCCGGGTTCCTCTTTAATAGTAACACTGTTATTGTATTCTTATATGTTTACACCCAAGCAACTTAAATTAATATAAACTACAGAGAAAGAAAAACTATTAAAAACCAATCCAATAGATAGTAACACATGGAATATGATAATGTGCCAAACTGACGTTTTCATCCAGTCATAAATGTTTTAAACTTAGCTTTGTATTCTCTGATGTTTTAATTCAACTTCTGGTATGCAAATCAATTTAAACAAATAGACTTGAGGCATTCAAACTGAAGATGTTTCATCATTCATGTATGGCCAAACACTTCAAATGCCAAGCTGGGTCGTTTCCTCGTGTATTTAGGTTTTTTCTGTTAGTTTCAACACATTGAAAAATTGGAAACTAGTTGTCGACAAGGTTGCTTTAAGGCTGTCAAATTTGAAGGAGCGGAGGGACCACCCTCCTAAACTCGATGTTGAGTAGCATCCCTAATACTTATTTCTTTTTTCTAAGCTCTTTTACATATGATCAAATCTATTGAAGTGTTTAGGGTGAGAGAGGTGTTCACACCACACACACCACACTTTATCACATACTTACAAATCATATTTTATTATAGTCACACCATACCACACTATGCTACACCACGATTCCAAATTTGGTGGTGATGGTGTTGCCACCACGCCACAACACACCAGTAAACCACATACACACATACAAAGTTTACGACGAGTATATGCCATGAAAAAATAAAAAAAAACACGACACAGAGGATGTGAGGGTGATCGCGGTGTTGTCGCTCTACGTCAGCATGTGTCGTGACCTCGCGGTAGGTGTGCCCAACCCACCCTTAAAAGTTAAAGGACAGTTTTGTTGGGATTGGTGAACTCAAAACCAAACCTAAACTTGGTGTCTTGACAAAACTAATGTGTTATATGACAAAACCATTTGAAGGTAGAGTGATAACGTTTTCATTTTGGTTAAGGTTCGAGCTACGTTTACGACACGTGTTTTAAATGATTTGTAAGTCAATTTAAGAGTATAATTAGAGTATGCATGAGTTGTTCTTTTAACAATCTTGTCTGAACCATTAACTATTTCTTTATTTGACAATCCTTTTTTACTTGTAACCATGCACAAATCACAATTATTTGAAAAAATATTAAATCCGAAAAAAAGACCCGTGACAGTGGTTTCAAATTCCGGTTTACGTAGCAAAACTAAATTAATTATCCTTAAAATAAATTTTCTATTGGAAAAGACAAATAAAGACATGCAGAAACCCATGGCTGTGCTAACATGCGCGAGAGGTGCGTATGTTCTCTAACGTACACATATACTTTCAGAAAATACCGATTTTAGAAACACAGAGGTAATAGAAAGAAGATGAGATAATGAAAGGAAGAAACGTCGGGTTTCGGTAGAGAAAACGGGTCGTGGATCCGGGTCAAACCCAAGAAGCAAAATCAATCACAGGGTCTCACGATTGTACGCGATAAGAAATCAAAATATGAAGAAGATAGCTGTACCCACCACACCACCACCGATTCACCCCTCACCCCCAAATTCTCAAACCCTAATTTCACTCATTCACAACACCCTTTCTCACCGCCTTTATATAAATCAACCATCGATCCGTTTTATCCGTTTAATTCGTTTAATCGCACTCTTACGATATCGTCTTGTTACATCATCACTTTCCATCTGTATCTACATATATATCGTCTCGATCGTACGATTATTGTTTAGCATCTCACTAGGGTTTCGGGTTTTTCTCGCTGACGGTGTTCGGTGGTGGGTCGATTTTGGCCTTCATCAGGTGATTATTTGTTCTGTGATTTAGTTTTAGCTTTTGTTCGTGTTGTTGGTGGTTGTTTTGTTGATTTGATCGGGTTAATATGTGCGGGGTTAGGTGAATTCACTTTGGTTTTGGGGGTTTTGTGTTGTGTTTGTATTATGTGTGATGTTTATGGTTGTGGAGTTTGAGAATTTGCCTATATCTCTGTTTTTGAGTGCTTTTCTTTATGGTTTTTGTGGGAGTTTAATTGATTTGATCATGTGATAAGTGATACCATATGTCTGTATAATTGGTATGATTTCGGTATTTTATTCAGTGTGTATGTGTGCTTCACCTTTTTGGGGAGTTATTATTGCAACTGCTTCACTTTTGCATATGATGCACAAGATGGTATGGTTGAACTTTAAAATTGATATCATACGGGTGTTCAATTTTAAAGGGATGGTTTACACAAGCAGCTTAAGATGTATCACATTTGTATTCAATTCTTACTTCAGAATAACCTGAGTTGAGTTGGAAAACAAGGATAGACATGTAGGGCTTCGCTATGGTTTTCATTGTCTTTTAGGTGGTTGTACAGTGGATCATCATTTTTAATGTGTCTAGCTTTTCTTATGCATTTGATTGTTGCAGTAATAGCTTTATTATGAGTACTACTTAATTGCCAAGTCTTGTTAAAGGTCGAATGATCGCTTTTTGTCATGGTGTATCAACATCATGTGACCTTAACAGCACCCTGCATTTACAAAATTCAGTTTGTTACTTAATGATCTGTATGTTGTGATTTGTGCCTGATTTTTTGGTACTAAAGCTGGACTTTAACTACTTTCGGTTGTTGACTTATTGATAAATGCCATGATCTCGAAGTACAAATATTTTATGGTGGATGGGTAGTTATGATATATTTTCTTTTAAAATTTTCTCTTAACAGTTTAACTTTTCTAAAATGTCTATATATAAAGGATATATCTCGACAACCATCTGCATCCAGGCTCAATTTCATTGTGCATTTCACAAATTTTATAAGAAGAATTAAAATGGATATATGGTATAATGAATATACTAGCTCATCAGTTAATGGGCTAGTGTGGAACCAGGGTAGCTGTGGACATTGAAATAACGAATTCCAATGCTCTGGATCTATACTTGTGTTGCCAGACAAGTAGACAACTATATTGTAATTATCACTCTTGTTGAAAAATAAGTGTATAGTTTTTATTAAGGATTTTTTGGACTATGATGCTTACCACTCAGTATTTTCTGCAGCACTATTTAACATTTCGACTTGCTGTGTTATCAGGCTTACACTGGTTGCTTCTTGCCAATATCTAACTATTGGCCAATAAGGGAGTGGAATGGATGATTTTGGAGGTTCTCGATTTGAAGCCCCTGGGAATACCTTTAAAAGAAAGAGGACCCAAACCTGCAGAAGACCTAAACCTGAAGTTCCAGCATTATCTGAAAATCATGATCAAGCATCTTTATCATCAACACCACCTTCAGATGATGCTGGAAAAATATCAAGTGATGAGAATGCTGTTGATGCTAATCCTAAGAGAAAAGTATTCAATCTTAATCAATGTGCTACAAAAACAGAAAGTGAATGCTCAAATACAAGATATAATAATGCATTGCAGAGCGATGGTGGCTCGATAGATGCAAATGAAAAAAAAATGAAAAAAGTTAAACTTAAGTTAGGTGGTGTGACAAGGACAATTCAACCCAAGTTTAATTCTGCAACTTCAAGTAATTCAGGATCTTTAGATGCCCTTCGTGCTCGGCCAAAATCATTTCTTCAGGTATGATATATTTGCTCTCTTTTTCGATCTGACACCTTTTAATCTTGGCACATGTGACGTATTTTTGGAAATATACTTACACCCCATGGTTTTGTAAATTTTTTCTTACATTTGGCTATTAGTATTCATTATGGTGTACTCAATTAGCCAATTTAGCTTTGACTTCACCTTTGTCTTGTGTGAGGATTTAGAACTTAATTACATGTTAAAATAAGGCATTAAGTGTCTTGGTGTTTCATTCACTGAATTATCTCTACATATCATAATTGTTTGATTTTAAGTTGAATTGAGCTTTGTTTACTATATCACTATGGGGATGGGCTTGATAATACAGTGGAAGGGGAATGGTAAGATTCCCAGTTTTATGAGTATCAATCCCATTCCATTAAAATAAATATACTAAACTACTAATAAACTCATACCTTCAAACCAAACACCCCTGACCCTAACTGATAGAGATTGAATTAGGTAAAAGAGGAAAATCAAAGATGCACTCTATATTGAATTTAAGAAGATGATCTCAAATGATCTACAAAGATAACTATCCACCGAAGTGGTCCAGGGCTATGCCCTTCTCATGCTAATGCAATGAGCCTAACAAACTATCCACTATCTCTCCTCCCCTTCAAATGACTATTGATCCTTATTTATAGAAATAGAAGTTACACTTACCCCCTCCCACAATTACAAAAGGCTATTAAGTAACACACTAGAATCAAATCTCTATCACTAACCCTGACTTTGAAGCACTGAAAGCTTCTACTTCGATCATAATATTCACACAAGTAGGACAAATTTGTACCAAAAAAATTATCTTCCTTCAATTGCGCTATGTCATCCGTATTGATGGAAATTTTATATTTTATAAAGCTCTCTACTTTCATTTATTTCCCGGGATTACATAAAATATTCTTAACAATTACAGGACAATTCCGATGAAGAGGACTCTCCTCTAGATAAAAAGATTGGGTTACAAGGGATTCCCTGGAAGGATTTCTCGAGGGTTGGTTTTACCATTGGGAGAGAAAACTCTTCAATGGGTAAGAATTCTGGTGGAAAACACGGGGAGAAATCAGACTCTGCTCGAAAGAGCAAAAGGGTGCCGAAAAAACGTGTTCTAGATGGTGATTTTAATGAATATGATGATGACGATGAGATACGGTACCTTGAAAAACTGAAAACTGTTAGAGTTGCTGCAGCAAGTAGAGATTATGATGATGATTCAAGTAAGAAACACAAGAGTCTTTCTAGGGTTTTTAAGGAAGATCCGAGCTCATTAAGGTCAGGTAGGGATAGTGTATCTGTTGATACAGATTATGAAGAGGAAGAATTGGTAACTGATCATGAGAATGAAGGAAACAAGGGAAAGAAACCTAGAAAAGATTCTCCTGAATCTCCTGCTGCAACTAGAAAGGAAACAACTCTCACATCACGTCAACGAGCATTACTCTCGGGTAGGGATTCTGCGTCTGCTGCTACTCAAATTGAGTTTCCAAATGGACTGCCACCTGCCGCCCCTCGAAGTAAGTTTCTACAAATCATGTAAACCAAAACATAATTACGCATATCGTATGGATTCATTATATACTACTTGATTTTTGTCTTAAACATACAGAGCAAAAGGAGAAACTTACTGAATTGGAGCAGCAGCTCAAGAAAGCTGAGGCTGCTGAAAGACGCAGGATTCAGAATGAGAAAGCAGCTCGGGAATCGGAGGTTTGACTTATCTTTGACCAACTTTTCCATTCTGTATTTTTCTAGCTTTTTTACATGTGGCAAAAACCCTTAGGCTGAAGCAATCAGGAAGATACTTGGTCAAGATTCAAGTAGGAAGAAACGAGAAGACAAATTAAAGAAGCGCCAGGAAGAGTTGGCACAGGTACGGCTTATGTTGCCTCTGTTAATATTCAGTCACGTTAAGTCGGGCCAATTTTACATTTCTTTTTTCTTAATTCATTAGGAAAAGGCTGCGAATGCAAAATTGTTAGCACCCAACACTATTCGAACAGTTATTGGACCAACTGGAACTACTGTTGCATTTGCTGAAGATATTGGCCTGCCTCATGTTTTTGACCCAAAACCTTGCTGGTAAGTGTAAAGTAATAACATCATTTCATTTCTCTTTATGTTCTCAAAGCTTAAAGATTAACCACCCACCTGTTTACTGATTTTAATGAAATGGAAATTTATGCAGTTATCCCCCATCAAGGGAAAAATGTGCTGGACCATCTTGTGCCAATGCGTACAAATATCGAGATTCCAAATCTAAGCTACCTCTTTGTAGCTTGCAATGCTATAAAGCAGTTCATGAAAGGATGCAGGCTGAAACCAGCTGCTAGTGCTTGAAGGTACGGTTGATGGTACAAGTATTGGTAGATAGCCAGGCACGCACGGCAATCACAGTTTGTTCTATGGAATTGCTGCTGTTAGCCAGTACTTTATGCAATGGCTCGTAATATTGTTTTTATTACATAACAAGCTTCTTAATTGTTGAAAACTGGCATCTGTCTTTCCATTGAACTATCAGGAACAAGCAATAATCCTTTGCAAACTGCAAGTACTATTTTACTATCAATCATATTGATCATAAACCGGCTAAGTTGTTTATATTGGTATGTGGCTATTTATTTGTTTTTTAGGGAAATAATTCCTTATATTTTATGCATTTGAATACATTTCGGATGATCTTAACCAAAATTTGTAGCTTCCCTCTCATTAGGGATGAAGTATGATCCAAATAGATCGATTTACTAAATGGGTAGGAATTGAAAACTGATATACGAGTATAACTGAACGACCTGTGTGGATTTTATTGTTCCTGTAGTATTCATGGAGTGACATGTGGTCGATTAAGTTCATGTGGTTCTCGAACCAAACAATGCTTTTCAAAAAGACTTGTAAGAAGTCAAACACAGCTCATGTGTCACTTAGTGACTTTTGGTCATTGTTGGTTTGAGAAGTTAGGACTTGCGACGCTGAACTTGCAACCAATTAAAACGTTGTGTTGGTTCACAACATTCAATTGCCTTGAATCATTGTGATGGTTCTCGGTGGCTAGCAGCTATTACTAATGAACCATTGTGACCTTTTGTTCATGTTGTATTCATGGTGTGACATTTGGTTCATTACAGTGAGAATGACAAAACAAACAAACAAATGTATCCCCGCTCATAGCAAACTATCGGTAGGGTTTGGGATATTACAGTGAGAATGACAGAAAGTGACTATTTTTAACTATCTGAATGACAATTGTAGTTTGCTTTTTTATTCTTAAAGAACAGTCTAAATGATAGAAAAATGGCTATTTTAACCCTTTGATAAATGCTAGTATGGATATTGTAAATGACAAAAAGCTATCAACCTATGAAACAAAACATAATAATATACATTCAGTTATGCAATTTAAACATCATTAATAACTTTGACACGTGATATAGCACTGTAACATTTATTCAAATGTATAATTTAAATTTATTACGAACCTGAATATGATTATAAAAACATATACTGATAATTGGACATAACAGCTCAGATACAATTCTCAAACTTTAATGCAGAACCTTTTGAAGTTATATTGTCATTAACATAGCAATTCTCTAGGCTATGCAACCATATTTCCTTGCATGGGATGCCTATAGTTCATAAGAACTGACTTTCATTAATTTAAAAAGAACACACTGCACTGCTTTTAAGGACACTAATGTTAAAACAACATAAACTTCAACATTAATATCGAAACCGAACTTAAATTGTAATCCCACAGGTGAACTACAAAACCGAAACTTAAGTTAAATAACAAGGCAAAACTACTTGGGTCAAATGGATTGACTCTAACGAATTCGTTGTCATTTAGCATTCTCTAGATTAAAACTCAAATTCCATGTTCTACTTGCTACAGAAACAACTTTAAGATAATGTAAATCACCCATAATATACAATCACATATGCAGTTGGTAAGAAATGAAAGCAACCAACATTGGGTCTATGAAACTGGCATTTGACTATTTGAGCAAACATGGTGTTCAAGTTCTAGATAAGACCAACCAATTCAGAAAAACAATTAATATTTATGAACAAAAGGGGAAATTTCAATACAACTCTTGATGATTCCAGTTTTGGAATGTTTTTCACAGCCAGAAGGGACACTTTAAGGGAATGCCGTTTCAACGTGTAGTGAAACATGTTGTCATCCAAGGAGGTGACTCTGAAGATAAGTCAGTTATAGAGGACTGGACTTCTAGAGAGAAGCACTACAATAAGATTGAGCAAAGGTTTATTCAAACCGCACCACCTGTCGTTTCAATCATAAATCATTCATTATTAATTCTTGTTTTGATAAGAAATTCTTTTCCTTCAATCCAGATTAAAGCATGAAGCTTTTATGCTTGGTACATCAAATACTAAACATGATGCAGATGGATTTGATATTTTCATTACAACTGCTCCAATTCCAGATCTAAATGCAAAGCTTAATGTGTTTGGACGCGTTGTTAAGGGAGAAGATATTGTTCAGGTGAATATAATGTTATAATTTGTCATGTTTGTTCTTTGTTTAGTTTTAAATGCAAAGAAATAGCCATTCATCGATTTCATGTTTAACATTGTAACATTGTTCCACATTTATGGATTTTAATTTGGAATTTGTATTATGTAGGAAATTGAGGACGTGGACACAGATGAACATTACAGGCCTAAATCTCGAATTGGGATAATCGATGTGACATTAAAACAGAAGATTTAAGGTTTTGGTTGATTTGAATGTCATGGAGAAGGCAAGCGTCTGCTGACTTGAGTTTTGTCTTTGTATGGTGAGACATGGAGAAAGAGGGTTGTGCTTGTGCAATCCACTGACATAATTGTTTGTATGTGTTTGTTTTGCACACATTGTACAACTTATGGAAGAACAGTTGGTATAATTAGAGTTTTAGGTCATACAATAACTTAAATATTTGTCATTAAATTCATCTATCAGTTTTATGCCATATTCTGTTTTTTTTTCTGTTTTGTTTGATATCATAAACCTGTTATTCCTCATGTTTCCTAGGATCAAACTCATGCCTATATTTGATGACCTCAGTGACAACTAGTGCATACTTGGGTCACCTACATTCTTCCTAAAAAATTGTTTTTCAAATTATTTTAGAGGTAAATGCTTATGCTTTCAAATTTCATTTAGGAAAACCTAATCTTATTAACATTTCAAATTTTAATGATAAGCGTTTTAGTTCTTCCAAAGTTTTGATATGAGGTGGCTAATTATAAATAATAACAATGTTGGCATGGCATATCCGTAACTTTAACTGTATTGACATTTTTCAATACTGAGAAGAGGTAATCTCCGCTCGTTGCTTCATTCGAGTATCTTCTTTTAAAATGTTGTTTCTTCGCAGTTAAAGGTTGATTACATAAAACAGTATGTTGATCAATATTACCCTTACTCATATCAACTACCTTGAATATATTTATATCATTAAACGTAATGAAAACACGTATGGATCTCGTGAATCATGGAAGATTACTTGTATATGGATAAACCCAATATTTAAAAAGAAAATTATGTGGCGATAAGCTTCATTGATTATTATTTTCACGAGTACTTGAAAAGGTTAAACTAATAGTCCTAGTTAATATAGATTAGACAAAAAGATACCTTCTACGTAGCATATCTTTATCTTATATTTAAATTAATTCACGAGAATTAAGAAAACAAAACCATGTTTCATGTTAAAAGTTTAATATGGAGTTGGTAGCTAGAGCCCATAATCACTGATTTAAGTATTTAACAAAATACCTTCCCATGTTACAACCTATTTTATTTTTAAGATAATGTCTACCAAGGTCTGGTATTTTGAAACCGAATGATACATGTCACTACAATTGGTTGCATTGCAACTAGTTGGTATCGTCGAATAAGTTATTAAGCTTATAGATGGACACAAATAAATAGATGTATTTTTGTTAAGCCAGATTAAAAATAAAATTATGGGGAAACAGATATGCTTCTTAATTCTTTTGTGTCACCGACAATATAACATATTCCTCAAATAATCCTAGAAAAACATTGTATATTATGTATTAAAAACTTATGTTTTGAGTACATATGTAATTTTATAAGTTTAAAATGGGATATATGTGATTTACCCATTCATCAAATTTGGAATTTAGCCACATATCCACTTGGTATTATCATATTGTCATAAAGATGTGGGAAAAAAGTTACCATATAATAAAATGACATAATTTCCTCAAATTTGAAATCTCCTTTTCGCATTTAGAATTGTAAAAATGAAATTGTATAACACAAAAACACCAGCGTATAAGTATACCTAACAACTGTTTGGTCAAACTCTTTTGTGTCACTTTTGAATTAAAATTTTTGCATAACCCAAAAAACCCACGTATAAGTATACCTAACAACAAACATTAATAGTTCTTACTAATAACAACACTACATTTTAATTATAGATTATACTTGCTAGAAAGGAAAAGTCACCTGTTTAACTACTTTGACCAGACAATTTAGTTAAAGGATCATTTGACTAAATTCTTAAATAGTCTAACCATTAAATAGTTTAAGCAATGACTTCCTATAAATAATTATAAAAAAATGAAAATCATGTTTTTAGGAGTTCTTGATGAATCGTGTTTGTCGACACTTTGTAATGAAGCTACACAGCCAAGGATGTGACAAATTAGATGATGTCAAGTATTCATGAAATACACATTTTTGTAACACTCTTAATGCGTTTTTTTAACTTGTTGAAAATCACACACATAAATAAGAGAGAGAAACAACCAGATATCCACGTTTTAATAAGCTCGCATTTTAATTATTTTTGGGTGAAAGTTACGCAATTAATGCTAGATTTTCACAATTTGACCACGGATTAAAAATTTTTTTAAACGGCCAACGAATAATTTTTAAGCCCGGTCACCCGGGTAAATTCAATGACGAAATGCCACCCACGCCTGCGAACACATACAACGCTGGTGACTCGGCTCGCCCATCATTCTAAAGGAAACCCACCACCAAAAGGCCCACTGTGGTAAAACCCTTGGCCTACTATGAGCATATTGCACCTAGTGAGACTCCAACCCATAGCCTTCATTTTAGAAGATCATAGGGTGCCTCCTCCTAAACCAGTTGATCTAGAACTCATTGACGACCACGATTATTTTAAAACGTGAAAAAAAGCAGGTTAAAAAATACTTTAATAACAAGCATGTAACTATTTCAAAAGTACATCCAAGACTAAATAGACACTATAAAATTAGCTCAAATCTTTTGGGTTTAGTAACATATGATGTTTACTGCTATTAAATTAGAGTAGATTCAAGTTTCACTAATAAACATAAATGAATTTCAAAAGTATATTTTATGATGCAAGTTTTTTTAGCGATGTTTGAATTAATTTTAATACCCAAAGTGAGTTATTCTAAGAGTAGGTGTCATCGTTCATACTTATTTTAACATTTTATTTTTGACTTACTCAAGAACGTTATCAAAAATGAAGTCCACCGCTATAAAAAAAACTTCCTTAAGTTTAAATCTACCACCTTAAGAATATTAGACCCAAACATCATCCTTACGTCATTATACTACAAAACCAACCAGTGTATTATTTATTTATTTTAAACAGCTAATTGAATCACTAGTAGTAGTTCATTAAGGTGCTGTTTGGTAACTTCTGAATGATTAAATGCTGAATCAATTAAAAGTCTGAATCATTAAGTGATGAATCATTAAAAGGTCTGAATCATTAAAAACTAGTATATAATTTAACTATTCAAAAATAAATACCTGACCAATTTAGATAAATAATATGTCTTAACCATTTAACATTAGACCTTTTAACCATTCAGCATCAGTATGATGCTGAACCATTCAAAGGTAAATCTCTTAACCATTCAGACATATGCTCGCGAAACAAACAGTCTGAACCATTAAAGGCTAAGCCATTCAAACATCTGAACTATTAAAAGGCTGATTAAAAAACTGTCAAACAGACCCTAACTCATCTGATCATCTCCGATACTTAAATACGCTACTCGATACCACCATCAGAAGAAAACTAACAAATATATATACCGGTATATTAAAAATTATTTTTAAAACAAAATGGCAGAAGAATATAGATGTAAGAAGGTTCGGAGGGCAGAATAACCCAGAAAAGCGCGTTAAATCCGCGCACGTGCTGTTGCGTAGATATTGCGGGATTTGGGATCAATCATGACACGTGACCTCTACTCATTGGCTCAGGCCCAACGGCTGACGGCCCATTTTTTGTATTTATTAGCCCCAATTTCACATTTTTAATTAGGTATGGGCTGGCTGAATATGACATTTTCTTTTTTATTCTATTTTTTTATTTTTATAATGTTTAGTTTATTTGTAACTCTAGAAGTGTTTGGTTACATTCTATCAAAGACTCGTTCGCAATTCTATTCGAATTTGGAAGAACATTTTCCAAGTTTATTTTATTATTTGCATATTTAAATACTTATTCTAGAGGCGCGTTTAATATGATATAATGATATATAGACATAAGTAGGGTGTGTGGTGGTAAAAATAAAAGACTTAATAAGGTACGTTTAAAACAACGGGAAATTTAGAATACATCATTTGATCATAATGTTCTCTTAAAATGTCATATTAACTTTTTACTATCACAAATTGTCCCCCGTAGAGGAGACGGTGCTTGTGCTATTACAGTTGATCGTTTATGTTTAAATCAGTTATAATGTGATACGTCCAATAAAACCGGCATCACCTCTTTTACACCTTTGAATGATCGATCTGCCTCTGTACTCTTTTATAAAAGAAAGATTTAAAAAAGATGATTAAAATCTGAAGCCTCTGTTGTAGAGTTGGATGACTCTATTATAGAGGCAAATAGAGTAGTTCTCAAACGAATTGAGTCAGAAGCCTTTGTTGTAAAGGCGTACATATGTAGTTTGATATACTTCAAATAGGCAGCAAATATATAATACATGATTATTATACCCAGATTAAATATAAAAACAATTATTTGATATTATTATGTAATTTAAAAAATATTATATCGTATGAATAAAATATAGACGTTTAAAGAAAAAAATGATATTAGTTATCGAGTTCTTAAATTAAAACTAGTTATCACATGATACACTCTGTTATCGCATATATATGCCATATTTGTAGATGATTTATAAAGAACAAATTCATTTTGTTGAATTTAATCCTTTAAACAATCATGTTAGAACCTTTTTTTCATTCTAGGTAAATTACAAAATACAATATCCATATAGTAGACTATAAAAAAGTGTCATTTTTGTAGTATAGTAGATTCAGACAAAAAATTGTATTCGGCTATCTCTAAAGTTCACTGAGCTAGCTATTTTTCTTTATTATTTAAGTTTTATCGCATCTTGTAAAACGTAAAAGGGATTATAAATTATAATTTTTAAGTAATTAAAAAAAAACATTTTTCCTCGATGCAACGATCAAATGATAGTTGAAATATATATATAAGAATCAAATGTAACATTACAGATAACGATAAGATTGAAATATTGAAAGGCTTCCACTAAATGCACGATATTTAGTGAGATTAAGTTGATTTGCGTTATTGTATTAATTTGTGTCATCTTTATAACTATATAGTCGAAGGAGATGATAAAAAAATATTTATAAAGAAATCGAATGTTGTGGTGAAAGGAAGTTGGGTGGGTTATTAGAAGAAATTAAAATTGGACTTCAAAAATAGATCAAACTCTATTTTTTAATAGTCGATTTTTTTAATAGTGAAAGATTGAAAGAATTGCTAGACCGTAATAATTTAATTCTCTTTTTTTATTAGTATGGTAAGTTTTGGCGTGCTACAAATTTTAAAAAATATGATAAGATATTAACTTTTTTAGTTTTGTTATATCTCATTTATATACGGTTTACGGTTAGTACTCCGTGTATTACACAATTTAAATAAATAAAATATTAAATACTTATTAATAAAAGTTAATGAATTATAAAACGATCTTTTGATATAAGATATAATTGACATTATGTATGAGTGATAAAAAGATGATATCATTTTTTAAACTTTTGTTTAATTTTTTTTCCAAAAAAAATTGTTTTTTAAACAAATTGTTTCAAAACAAACCGTTTTTAAAAGTGTAATTTTTAATGATTTATTTATTGTAACTTTGAATTTAATTATTTTTATTTCATAAAAAAATTATTTTTTTAAGCCACGGGTTTTAAAATATATTATGATTTTTTTAAAATTTTGATATTTTTTGAATAAATTTATTATTTTATAAAAAGTTATTTCTAATGTGATATTCATTAGGAGATATAAACGGAGAAATAAAATTTTAAAGCTCTAGAAATATAACAAGTGACCTAATTTTTTTTTATTAGTATTGATAGATTGTTTTCTTATGACTTATAGTTTTACGTGAAAATTACAAATCTAGTTATTTTTATAAGCTTAGTATTTCTTTATGTGGTTTCTCTATGATTGATGACATCAGAGATCTATTTATATCATCGATGATTATAGCTAAAGATATGTATTAGATATCACATGTAGTTATGATTAGATGATATATATTAAGTTTAAGTTTTGTTACGTAGATAAGTTTTTTATTTGTAACTATATTTTATTTTGGCAATCACAACATGTGATATGTGTCCGCCCCAAAAATATTAAAGGTTCACTCATATCGTGAAAAAGGGACATAAAATTGTAGATTTATGAACAAGTTTAAAACATATAAGAATTTATCAGACAAAAATAAAAACTTGTAATTTTGTTAGGTTTTCCTTTTAGTTACTTTTATCATACTCTTATGAAAACGTAATAACGTGGATTGTTTTCATTATTTTACTATGAATATAATAATATTCTAAAATGATATGAATATACTTTTTATATTTTTTTAGTTAAAATCTTCGTAATATACAAAAACCACGGCCAAAAATTTTGTGGGGTAGGGTGGAGGATCGCTCTGTGTTTCCTAGGGATCATACAAAAAGAAAAGTTATTCATCACTGGCTTTTTCTTTATTTTCTTTGTACATTCTATCACTTTTTTATTCTTTCTTTTCTCTTTATTATTCTTTTCTTCTCTCTATTTAACGGGTTTACTAACTATGTTTTATATTTACAAGACTTTGGAATCACAACAATCTAATACCAATTGACTAATGCTTTTTATCTCTTAATTTTCTGCTTCTCCAATTTTTATTATTAATATAATCTTGATATATTTGATTATTTCAATTGTAAAATAAAAAAATAAAAAAAAAAAGTCATTTTGACTAATTTTGGACAAACTTATCTAACATCTATGCACTTTTTTATCTTTCTAAAAAATAATGACTTGTCAAATAATAAATGGATGATAATAACTTTTTTTAATCAATTGTACTAATAAAAATATTATTTTAACGTGTTAAATATTAATCAATTAAATATTTAAGAAGATATTATTTTAAAAATTATAAGTACGTGTATCTTAGTTCAAACGTAAAATTAACATAAACAAATTTCGTGTATATATCTAAAAGTTGAGACTTGAACATAGCAAAACAAGGTTAAAATTTTATACTTGACATACAAAAAATAATTTTATTTTTATGTTATCACCCTAGTTTAATAGTTTTATATTTGATTTGTTATCACCCTATCCCTAGCCTAGAAGAGCTTGAAGTTAAAGCAGATGCTCAAAGATGTAGTTTTTGATGGAATGAAAGAAATACCGACCTATCATTCCTGGTCATGAAATGAAAAAGAAAGAAGTGGTATGGAAAGGAGGTGCGCCGGAAGTGAAAAGTTTTTTCTTTTTTTTTAATTTCGTATCAAGATGGATTTGTTTTCAAACCTTCTTTATAAGATCTGGAGTGTATAATTTGAAACGGAGAAACATTTAATTATATTAAACATTATTTTCTAGAAAACTAAAACCGGTTGGTGTTGAGTGGTGATTGGTGAATGAGGGAGACATGAGAGATTAGGTGGTGATGGCTCGCGGTAGCTCATGGAACGCCGTCTCACCCCTTGAACGAGTTGTTGCCAACGTGAATTATGACGAGTGTGAGGTCGAGAATGAGAAGAGGAAAAAGAGTGTGTGTTGGTTTTTATATTATTATTTAAAAGTTATATATTTAGTAAATGAGTAGAATCGTTCGAACAGGAGTTAATTTAACATTCAAATCATAATTGAATAAGAGTTGGTAAGTAATAGAAAAAAAAAATGTAAAGTATTTATGAGGTGAACAATAGAGTCACTCATAACTCCATCCTTCTCATGTTTATTAAATAAAAGTTAAAAAAAAGGTAAAAGCATGATGAGGTTCGCTTTCGTGTGTCCACCGTGCACGCTCGCTCATCATCAACCTTTACAATGAAATTAATGGATGGATTAAATAATAATATCATATAGAATCATTTTCGAATTACAACATCTCATTTAAAGAACAATCTTCTTTTTCATCCAATATAATATCTTTCAGTAACGATTATTGTTTGAAAATAGTAAGTTTGATGGTGATTTCTTAACTCTTATATAGATACTTACAAAACATCATTTCATTTACATAATTGTAGTAAATTGCATATCAAATCAAATATTGTATTATCTATTAATAATAAGCATAGAGTTAATATCTTTATCCGTATAATCTAACTAAAAATAATCTTTAAATTTAAATTTTGTTTATCTTTTAGAAACATTTCACATTTAATTTTTCATTTTTATCTCTATTCAATTAACTAATAAAATTTTATATCAACTTTTACTAATCTTTCTCTCTTTTGTCACTCGTAAATATTTTTTTACAAGAGATGAACCGTAAGTTGTTATATTTTAACAACTCACTGCTAAACCATATATGATATAATCATTATAATTTATAGATAAGAAATATTATAAGAAATAGATGGGTGAATTTTTTATATTTTAAAGATCAGAATGATTTTAAAGGCCTCTAATGTGAATGTTCTTATTGTTATCAAACAGTATTAAGACCTAACGTTACGAATGATCCATAAAATTGGGGGAAAAATAACGTCGAAACATCACTACGAACATTCATATTGAAGGTAAGAATCAAAAAATTGAGCATTGTTGATAACATTCAAAACTTAATAAGGTAAAAACTCGATAAATAATATTCGAAAATTTATATATATTAATATAGAAACCGTCAAAATATTCACATGGGACCGCCCCTGAGAAAAATAAAGACATCACAACAAAAAACCAAACGATTAAAATATTAAGGTTGATAAATAACACATATTATACTACTCAAAACTCCGTTTCTAATGAAATTTACATTGAAGTGAGTAGAAAAATAAGCGCACAAATATGGACTTATACCACATACAACCACGCTTTAAACGAGATTTACATTAATTAAAACGTAAAAGAAAATAAGTAAGCCAAAACGTTTATTTTGAATTTAATAAGAAATTCAAATTCAAATTTTATAGAAGAAAAAAAACTTAGGTGTGTCAAAAAAGACAAATGGATAGGTATAGAATATAAAGTTTTAATATAACTAAACTTAACGGAGTTTAAATGTAACTTTTCAGAGAAAACAAAACAAGATTCATGCTATGAAATACTTGTATCATAAGCTTAAGAACATGTGCAATAGCATTATGCGTTGGGTGATTGTATATTATGCATATGTTGTTACGAATATGACAATTGTCATGTATATAATGTTGATCGGATATTATATTAGATATTATCTTAGAATTAATCTATCTAATTTTATAACTATTAAGTAATCTATACACCAACAAATTAATCATACGGTATTCATTTATTTACATATCATCAAAATTATTTTAATTTTTGTTTAGTTAATTGTCGCCTTCACGACATCACCTCTATCGTCATTGCTGCGGACATTCTACACCCCATTGTCAGCCACTAGAATCAACGCTACTTTTACTTGTCGTTTCATTATCAGCCAAATAACCAATGTAACATATGAATCTATTTTGATTTTTTATATGATGATATATTTTACCTGAATTCATTTTGACCAAGCGCATTTAACCCGATCCAATTGACGTTTTTCTAAACGATCACAAATTACATATTTACACCCGTTACCCATTACTAGCTCTCTAGTTTACTATGTGAATGATACATGATATGTGGGTTATATATGGAGTAGGGAGGGAATTTGAAATAGGTGACCGTTTGAATATTAAAAAATGATATGGTACCACCGATAATTTGAACTTCGCTTATGTATTATCTATACCCTCTAGTTGCAAAAACAAAATGATAAAAAAAGACACATTTCAAATTTGACTTTCTATTTATTATATATCTCATATGAGTTAAATCAAACTTGTCCCAAATAATAATTGAAGTGATAATATGTGTTGCTTCAATGCTAGAGTTTAAAGGCCCAAATCTTGTAAATGAGAGATACTAAAGTAATTTAGTAGTCGTTTTAAAAAACTAAATCAAACTTAATTTAAGTGGTTATCTTTATTTATATTCTTTTCAAGGTAAATATTTGATCCAACATAATTCTTGTGTGAGGTTCAGTATAAGTATCATAATTGTGATTTATGATTAATTAATAAGTATATAACATGGCCATTCTTAAAGTGAAGTTCTTTATTGATAGATTTTATAGTACACGTACCAGATTTGGTGGGTAGATGATATAGACAACAAGAGGGGAAAATACCTTTTTAAGAGGGGAAAATAGATTTTCTAACGAAAAATAAGATCAAGAATATTATTATAAAGTATATATATTTATGATGGGATAATGGGATAATAAGAGAGGAATTCAATGAAATATAAGAGGAGAAAATACCTTTTTCAAAAGGGGTAATTTTTCTATATTATATACAAAAATTGAAAATTCAAAATGGTAGTTTTTTCTTATATTATAAAAAAATGAAATATAGTGATAGCCGTAATGTTACTATTTATTGTGTCAAATTAAAGTATGTTTTCTCATTAAGTTATCATATTAGTCCTTCAAGTATAAGTAGAAGTACCCTTAAGACTATAATTTTTGATTTTTTTTTCGTATGAAATTTTTTATTCCAATCAAATTTTGAGATGAGACTCACTCATACTATTTTTCTTATATCTTTATTATTATTTTTGTTTTATAATTTCTAAAATATGTATTCATGTGGTTTTAAACATATTAGTATCACATGATTATTTCTATTCATGTTTTTTATTTATATTCAAACATCAATTGACGGTCGTACAATTCACTAAACCACAAACGTATAAATATTTGAAGTTGCATCAAGTTTTCTTTTCCTTTTTCTTATCACAAACTTTAACATTCGACGTGAATTTTTCGTAAGATGAAAACCATGGAACACGTCTTTTAAATCAACCATTACATACTTTTAACTTGCTGTAACAAGCGCGAATTTCGCACATTAATTTTTATATAAATATAGAAACAAAGAAAATTACGTAATGAAGTTAGATTTCACTACTTTCATACACGAGTTATGTTAATAAAATAAAAAGGTAATATTTATAAAATAAAATAAAAAGGTATTAATGGGAAATCATCGTCGATTTGAAAAATGAAAGAAAAAGAAAAAAAAGTAGTACACGGCAGGCACGTAATACCACAACTTTTGCACAAATCCCCACTCTCATGACGTCGCTGTAAAAACCCTATTCTACGTTCACACCGAAACCTCTTTTTTGCTCTTTACTCCCTACACTAATACTTTTGTTGCAATCAACCCCTCAGTTTCTCATTTTTATACATATATCACTATGGTTAATCCATTATCCATCCTCTCTCAATAATACAAACTTGATATCGACTATTTTCTTTTTATTTGACAGATAGAAAAAGTCAAATGAATTTTAGTGGTTTTAAATATTAATGTCTATTAAAAAGCAAGTGATTTTTTTAACACTTTCTTAATAGACATTTTAATAGGAGAAAATTAAAAGATAGTCCCATAAGAAACGTTTATTTAAATATATTCTACATCATGCAACATAATTATATCAAAATATAATATATTTTTTATTCTCTAGATACACAAAAATATAAGTATCTATAAAGATGAATCCACACATGTTGCATTTAAATAATAAACAAAAAAATCAAACAAAAAAATGAGCATCATATTCGATTAAGTACTTCAGTTATTCTTTTTAAATGTCTATGTTTAATAGTTGATTACCTTTTCATAATCATTATTATTTCAAAACCTCAATATTGTAACTTTTAATTTCAGTTAATATGACAAAGTTTGATCGTTATTCATAAGTTAACCAATAATATATCTATTAAAATGATTTTTGATTACAACTTTCACGATTGAAATTTATTAAACTTTATACTATCAGTATTATAACTACTTACTATAATAATTATTATTATTCTTTTTTACATTTTCAGTAAACTAAAAGAAATTAGGATTCCATTTTTTCATCGTTCTATCACCAAGCTTGTAATGAGTCAAAGCTGCCCATGGTTTACCCGAAATCAACTTATTAAAAACTCAAATCAAGCCAGACTTACACAACCCTAAGTCAGAGCGGAGCTTGAGCTTAGAATAAACTTCTTATATTCCAAATTCGAGTTTCAAAATAAAACTCTAAACAAACCAAACCTAATCTCAAGTTCTCATAAATCAAAACGAGTCAAACTAAAACCCAATCAAACCCAAACCAGGCTCGACTCGTTTACACCGATCACAAAATACAAAATCCTAACCACATTTAATGAGAAAACACAAGGTCCTTTACATAGCACATACATACCATAGGGTAGCAAAATAATAAGTTCTATAACAAGACAAAAAGATAAATTGACCATGGTAGTCGGTTAGACAAACCTACAAGTTACCACCCCCATCTTATCTCCCACTCATTAAATACCACCGTCACCGGCTCCTCTCCGTCGTCCGTACCACCGTCACCGCCTACTTCCGGTCAAACCACCACCATCAAAACCCTCTTCACTCTCCTTCATATACAAACAATCACCCATTTTGCACCCATTTACACCAGAGATTTATCGACGATGATGCTAAAAATGGCGGGTAATTCTTCATACAATCATCATCATCATAATAATCTTCCATCTGATCCATTTTCATCACTTGCTGTTGATGATGATGTTGATGTTGATCACAAGTCTTCATTAGGCTTCATGGAGTTACTGGGGTTTCAAGATTATTATCACTCTTACACCCCTTCTTCCGTCTTCGACAGCACGAAGGCGTACCACCACATGCCACCACCGCCACCGCCGCCGCCGTCGTCGGATTTATCAGTGGAAATGGAAATAACCATGTTAGATCATCGTGATAATGGTGATGTTGATGTTGATTATGATTATGATTATGATCGTATGGTGGAGATTATTACAGCCGTTGATGAAGAATCATCGGTGGTGTTGAATGGATTACAGCCTTCGTCACCGAATTCTTCATCGATCTGCAACTCACCTGCTTATCAACAACTACAGAATCCCATCAAACAGTAAGATTTGATTTAACTATTTGTTGTTGAAACATGATGTTTTGAATTTCAAATCGATTATTTGAAAACGAAATGAATATATAATAACATATAATTGTGTGTTTTTAGTAAAATATAATATTTCTGCTTCACTGTTCTTCTACTTACCCTATTAATATTCTACTTCAAAGTTGAAAAATGTGGTGAAAAATCTACTAATTTTGTGTGTTAAACAGATATTTATAGAAAGTGTAATTAATTAAGTAAGTTTTTGTGTGTGCTAATCAAGTTATGCTTGGATGAACACAAGCAAAAAGAGGGTTTTTATATATGGATATTGATTTCTATAGATTATGCAAATGTTAATAACTAATAATGGTTGATGGTTTTTGATGTGTACAAGTGATAATGGGCATAAAATAGGTGTATAATTAACATAGATGAGATGAGAAAAATTTATGAAAGTAACCATTTTTCTAATCGATTGTGTTACACATTAACACTAAGTCAACAATTTCATGTAGATAGTCTCATGAAACGTGAATCTTTGGTCATGTATCTACTTTTACTCATTTACCTTTAATTTTTCATCCTATACAGGAATGATAATACATTACATAAATTTACACATGATAAACGATTTACATATGCGCTTTTATATGGTGTTTCGTATCATATCACTTTCAGTCATTATTTGATGAAAAAAGTCTGATACGCGAGTAAAACTATAATCACGGGTATCTCTAAACAAGCATGTAATAAGCATAAGAACTCTTGTTTATCCAAACACTTGAAAAACAAACCAATGCCAATTAAGTGGAAATTGAATAGAAACTATAAAAGATTGAATGGATGCATGTACAATTTGAACATATAGGTCATGTGTTAAAGAGAAGAAAGCAATGGGTGGAGATGAGACAAAAGCAAAGAAGAAAAAGAAAGAAAAAGCACCAAGATTTGCCTTCATGACAAGGACTGATATTGATCATTTGGATGATGGTTATCGATGGCGCAAGTATGGCCAAAAAGCCGTCAAGAACAGCCGTTTCCCGAGGTATTTAGATCAACTCTTTCTTAAGCGCGCGTTCATATTAACCACTTAATTACAAGATCAATCAAACAGTTAAAATACTTGATATTATATGATATGCAGGAGCTACTATAGGTGCACAAGTGCATCATGTAATGTAAAGAAAAGAGTTGAAAGATGTATGGGTGATCCATCTTATGTTATCACCACTTATGAAGGCCAACACAACCATCCAGTGGCCCCTAATTCATCACCTATAATCCCCTCCTTTAATCATCTAATCACCAACGCTGCATTCGGCTCCCCCACATTTGCCGCCGCCACCGCCACTGCACCGCCACCGGCTATGCTGAAAGTAGACCAAGGAGGGCTTCTTCAGGATATGCTGCATTCTCATCACTGATCAACATCCATTCAATTTTATCTGTTATGTATGAATTTAAAGATCCATTAAGCATAGGTGCTTATATATATGCATGTTTAAGGCTAACTTTTTTTTATATATCATTAGTATATATGCTGCAAGAATTGAGTTTTTTACTTCAATTTTTCAATCCAGTGTACATGGGATTGGTTTGTATATCTCTTACCAAATCCTTAACAACTTTAGTGTTCATCGTGTGTTCTTTTTCTTTACTTGATATCCACAGGTGCGAGCGTGATCTCTTACGTCGTAGTTGTATCAGTTAATATATATCAGATTATCAGGTAATGGTTATAGTTTTTGAGGGTATAAGTTTGGTTATGAATTTATGATAATATCAAATATGTTGTAGTGATTGGTGAATATCATTTTCGTGTTTCAGCAAAATTTTGGTTTCCGTTTATATATGCATCTGTTCAAAGTTTTAGTGTATCATGTCATTCTATAGGTATTAAAATAATAAACTAATTCTGTTTGGATTATATGTTTGTCACACTTATGCAAGTGTAGAGGTGAAATGGTCGGTTTTAGTTTGATTATGAGTCAAACATAAGGATATATGAATATGATATCGCCAATGCTTTGGTTCTAGATAAATTTTTATAAAAGGGCAGATATATCTCACACTGTTGAAAACTTTCTTGGGAAATTTTCCAATAGCCATTTTACCAATCAAATTTACAATAATAATCATTGACTTTGAAAAAATCTAAAATATTCAACGAATCAGATTATGACAACTGTCCAAATATCTCTATTTAGCGAAACCAATGCATGTGGTATCGCTAGTTTTATGGCTCCGGCGATACCAATACATGTCAATACATGTGGTATCGCTAATTTATCGCTCAAAATTAAAAAAAATTAAGAAAAACAATTACATATTGCCCGCCGGCGATACACCGTATCTCGTGTATCGCCCCTATATCTCCGGCCAGAGATTGGGCGATACAGAATAAGTGATGTATTTTCGGCGTATCTCAGACAATAAAATTATTAAAAAAATTTGTTTCCGTCGATACCATATGGGACCTGTATCGCCAGCGTATCTCCCAAATGAGTTTTTTGAAAATACTACTTTGACGATACATTGACTATATTAAAAATGTTTTGATCAATCGCTATTTTTAAAAAAGTGTTTGGTCAAATGAACGTATTAATTTTCCCAATTTTCTTTTGTAAGATGTGGTTATATTAATTAATTCGGTCATCTTAACGGTCTATGAGCAGTACCAGCAACACTTACATTTTTTAGAATAAAGCAATCATATATATATTTTTAGAATAAAGCAATCATATCCTGTACTGTCATGTGACTTTAAAACATACAAGTTTTTAGTTTAAAAGAATTACATTATTTACCATCATAATACATAATGTCTACCTAAGGAAAAAAACCATATTAGTTGTTTTGAGTTATTTAAATAAAAAGAAGCCTATATCCATTAAAAAGTAAAGGTAGATACAAGCAATATATTATGAGATTTTAGTGATTATTTTTTTCTAACATAATAACTTATTTATAAAAAGTATTTACAAACGACATCAATTTCTTATCTGGTTTGGGTACTATACCATATTTTTGTTGGTTTTAAATTATAATTTGATTATTTTACTTTTTTCTTTGCCTCTAGGGGTGTTTGTAGACCGTCAAAACAGACTGATCCATCCATACCTATACTACAGCTGGTTTTCAATTGTATATATTGGTGCGTGATTTACTGGTTCTATTTGGTTAATTTACAGTCCAACAATTTAACGGTTCGGTCCAGTTTAATACTTGTCGCTCCTTAAAACAAACGAACACCCTACTCGCTTCTTGGTACAGCCCCCGTACAAGACACGGGTATGTTGTAGAAACAGCTACAAAAAAATAATCGTACTCTTGCATTATTTTTGTCATAACTCTATGGAAACTACGTTAACATGAAACTGATGAAGAACTAAAAAACAACATAAATCTGTGGTGTGGTCTGGGCCCATAGGCATTTTAAGCAAAAAAACATGATGTCAAGATGTCGTCATGAAACACTAAAATGAAATCTTTTACTTGCGATTTGGTCTCAGATTTTGTTTTTTGGTTCAATGAATCTCCAATCACCCGCAATTTAGTGATGCCAAAGGCATGTGCAAACCAAACATATTCGATCTTTCCTTAGTTATTAAATCATAATTTACATGATATCAACATTAATTAGTAGACTTTGTCAAACACACTAAAATTATAATGTTATCAAGTAACATTATCTTTCTAGAAGAAACTAAAATATATATATATATTATTCTTTTATTTGGTAAGTACATAAAGGAATTTGTCTCGTGAGGAACGGGGTTTTTACTTTTTTACTAAAAGTGTTAAAAAATCGAATCCGAAACTAAATTCGAAATATTCAATAACATGTTTCCGAAATATTTTGGATACAAATTCGGATAGGGAAATCTACTATCTGAAATTTTCAGATATCCGAATTTAAACACCCTTTGTTTTACACCATTCACAATTGGGTTATCGTTATTGTGAAGGACAACATCTTCTCTTGATTGACATAAATAAATCAGATTTGTCAGTATCATGAGAAGTCATTGTTATTATATTCAGTGATATTTAGTTTTTATTTAACTCATGTGATTAAATGATACATTGTCATTTATCGTCATTATAAATGGTGATGAGTTAAAAGGATATTGCCACTACAATTGACAAAGAATCTAAGGAAATCTCTAGCATTATCTTTTATTATTGTTGTGTTTATCATTGATGGAATGATATCACATCGTTTTCTAGTGTTTGACTTACCTTTACTTGGTGTTTCTTGACTTGTTGCCAATGCAAATGTTGAGAGGTTTAATTAAGGCTTTTCTACCACTCTTGGCATGTGGTTGCCAATAGTAGCGACAAATCGGCAATGGCATTCGATCTAATTGCTATAGGTTGAATATTGCCCACATTGATTGTATGAGCAGTTAATGAGGATTTTATAAATCAAATTAATTCCTTCACCCATCAAACTAGATTGTTTGGATTGAGTTCTCTTGTTTGACCCGTAACAATAGTATCAGAGCTAGACTTGAAGTGGTGGCGTGAAAGATCCAGCACGATCACTTGAACCTTGTCATGACGAACCCTAAAAGTTCTCTAGTGAGTCTACATATTCGTGAAGTGATCATCATGATGACCCCCATTGTGAAAATAACAAGAGATCATCAATGCAAATGGCGATCACTTGAACCTCGTGATGACAACCTTAGATGTTCTCTGGTGCGTCTACATATTTGTGAAGTGACTTCCATTCTGAATGGTGGTTAATCCAACCCCTCTTGTGATTACTTTTTTTATCTACACACTCTCAAATAAAAGGAAATTCATTAAACTAGTGCTTGGGACCGCTTATTGATACTTTCTGTATGCTTATCGTGCTTAAATGCAACAATAAGTTGTTTCAACTTTGAAGGTGTTTTGAGGTTGTTTGTCCACACTGATAATCTGATTATTTATATAGGCCTTTTCTAATTTCTATCAAAACACAATCTATTTATCTTGTTAATATGATTCTAACACACACATGCTTGATACCTCCTGGCTTGACCTTTGGAGTGTGTTTCCAATGTGACTGCGGGAAACAACTTTTAATATATATCTACAGAAACAGAACTTATTATACATCAATCTGAAAAAAACAGATATTAATCTCTGGTGGGTTTATAGAACAGTGTTTAGAGAAACTGCAGGGACCAGTTTTCTTAAAATTTTGGTCAATTTGGGGAAAAAATGGAACGGATTACGGATAGTAGTTCTACATCTGAACGAAAAATCAAAAAATACAATTGTAGGAAATAAGTTCACATTTATATTAAAATATAGTAATTCTAACGATAATCTCGTTAGCCATGAGAAATATTCTAGTACAGTACCGTTTACAAATACGACTAGAAAATTAAATATAAGCAATATTCATATACCAAACTTGATTCAAACATCCATCTCTAGTATATACTCCAACGAGTCTTCAAATAGTATCCTTGACATGAGCATTCATCGCGTTTACATCTCCAACTATACCCCTTCACTGGAACAAGTAACAAATAAAAGATTAACGGTTGTGGCTGAGTATCGTGTTACACACGGGTCCTTTAAAACAGATTCCACGTCTCTACTTAAGACATACGTCTGTCTCCCAGGGTACAGCAGCCGAAGCAGTATGTACTGCCGGAGAGTGCTTCAGCCCGAGAGATCACCAGGTAAAATATGTGTTACGATGTTATGTGAAAAAATGATAAAGATGGTGTATGAAAAATAATTTAGAGTGCTCCACTCTAAATTTTTATAAAATTTGTTGAATCTAAAAATAATAAATTTCTTCTTTTTTCATGTTTTCTTTTCTCATCATCAATTTGTTTACATACTCCTGCTAACAAGTTCACATTAATGTGAGTTTTACGATTCAGAACCAAAACTTACATTTGATTTATGAAATATTTTATGAGACCAAATTAAAACTTTAAATTTATTCATGACATGTTTAATATCAATTTTAATAAAAATTATGATCCATAATAAACATTCATAATATTTATTAAAAGACTTGGTCAAAACATAAAATATCTATGTTAATCAATACATGGCTTTATTAGCATTATGCAATAAATTACAAAAATTTCCTACAATAATCACCCAAATTTTACTTTTTTCGTTCTGACCACTCAACTTTAAGCATCGATATCTAATTCATCTTAATTTCAGTTTGGACATGATTAGTTCGTTACAAAACGAGAACTTAAACCAATAAATAAATAACTGTTTATATAAAAAATATATAAATATAATTATTTTGTGTCTAAAATTCCAACAACAGTTTAGTTCCTTCGGTTTGAATGTGCTAATATTCATATTCAAGAGATTGTATTTCTACAGCTTGAGTGGATCTTTGTGGATATATCTTTACATATACAAGATTACTTGATGAATCAAACAATAATGCCCATTTAGGTGCTCTTATACCAGTCATAAAGAGTAGCAACCAATCAACCATTTCTTTTTCTATTATCAAATATCATATAACAGCTTGGATCAAGATTGTAAGCATATTGTGGAGCATACTTCTGAGTTCTGACCGATTTTGATACACACTTGCTCAAGAAAGTTCTCTTCAGTAGTTTTCGTCAATTCATAGCCTTTCAGCTGTTTCATACTGTCCTCAACACTTACTCTTCAGACTGTGCATCTGCTTTTCAGGTGTTTCATAGGACGTCAGTACTTATCTGTTTGTACTGATTTCAGTAGTTGGAACTAGATCAGTGGTTTAGAACAGATAAAGTACTTCAGTACTTGTGAGGCATTTAGCCGTCAGTAGTTATAAAAACTACTGAAGGTGAAACAACTCATCAGTACTTATATGTGACATGGTTACCAAGGATCACCAGTACTTTTTACTGAAATCATCAGTAGTTGTCACTTATTCTAGCTACAGCATACCAAGCCTAAACACAAGGTTTTGGAAAGTAGAACTATCCAAAGGCTTAGTAAAAATATCTGCAAGCTCATCAGCACTAGGCACAAACTTAGGATCAATCAGACCTTTTTCAAAACAATCCCGAATAAAATGATGTCTGATCTCTATATGTTTGGTCCTAGAGTGCTAGACTGGATTTTTGACAATACACAGAGGGGCTATAAGAAAAAATATGGAGCGAGAGGGGCTATAAGAAAAATGCCACATAATTCTAGTGAAGAAGGTTCTCAATTATCGGGTCTTGATCAGTGTAATTCATCAATATGGAGGTCGGCTTCTTAATTTGTCGATAAGAGCATTTCTAATAAGAAACTATATCTAATGATGGTATCAACCTTGATCGGATGCTGCTAGCATACAGAAAAGTAAAGGATGAAGTTCATCAACCGAACACATGATTTATGAGAACCATGTAGTTGAGGTGCAATTACTGCTCCTATAACTGATACAAATCACGTCACAGATCAATATTATTTGAGATTTAGTTGTAATAAGTTTGTCATTTGACAAACAAAATTATGTCTAAAACTATTAAATCGATATCAAATTTGTATCAGTTCATATAGTTGGTGGTTGCTTCACTATCGAACAAGAAGAAATTTCTTTTGTTTTTTGTCCCACATCGGTAATGAGGAAGGATACAAAGCAGATGGGTGGCTTATAAAAGGAACGGCACCTCTCGTGTTCTTTGGCTAAGATCAACTGTAGTATCTGTTCTTATTAGTTTATTAGTTTATTATCTGATATCTGGGTCATTTTTTTACGTTAGTTTTCTATTTCTGCAAAGCTTTGGGTCATTTTTTTACGTTAGTTTTCTATTTCTGCAAAGCTTTTGTAAAATATAGTCATCCGATACCTCAGTTAAGATAAAAGAATCATAAAAGAGATGTTATTTAATTAATTTTAGTTGATTTTTGTTATTATTGGTATTAGAAAACGTTAGATGTGCATTTAAGCTAAGCTTTAATACTTAAGAATGTAAAGTTAAATTTGTAAATTATAATACGAATTATTGAATTAACATTAATTTGAATATTGTTAACATCTATTTGCATTTTGAATTCATATTTGATGTTTTGTGACATTGATTTTACACAGATTCAAGCCTTCAAGGAAACAGTAAAAACATTACATGTTTATATTGATGGTTTGTGATGTTGAGTTAAAAAACATGTTGGTAAACAGACATGAATTTGTTACAGTTTTATTCTTCATAAACTCAAAACATATAAAAAGTGATTAGAAAACCCAGTATAATTTGTTAGAGATCAATAACAAAAAAAATACTCACCAAGCACCTAATCTCTACAATGCATCAGCCATTCAATCAGCTTGGTTACCGATGATCTTGTTGGCCATTGAATCAACTCTTATTGCTCTAGCAGACCGTCTTTCCAGTCAGGGAATCATCTTCTTCAGGCAACTTCGATAAACTGACTTTACAAAGTTCACAAATAATCCCAAGTATGGCTCATTGTTAAATAACAAACAAATAAACATGTAAAATCTCACTAAATACACTTCATATGAAATTTTACCGTGAAAAACTACTATAAAACCGTCTCTCAGATCAATCCAAAACTATAGATATACCATAACCGAAGGGGCTCATATAACTGTAAACAGAAGCAAGGATCAACCGTTAAAACAAGTATGAAGAAAGGGGTTAATAACTGTTACATTTAGAGAGAGGATGATGATGACGCCAACGACTACTACTTTACAACTAACATTCACATAAGAAACACATCATTCACATCACCACCAAAAACCTAACTAAAATCCACTAATCATATGCTCTCAAAGGGGTAGCAGCTAACCCATCAAATTCTGCACTTACTCCCCTCAATTCTTGCTCAATTTTCTTATGCATTGCTTCTATAATATCAATCTCTGAATTCCTTTTTTCCAACAAATGTTTCCGTCTCTCCTCCAGTTCCCTTATCTGACTATTGATCGCTTCTCTCTCTTCATCGTCTCTCTTTCCTTGTACGTTCTGTTCCTCGATTTTCTCAGCAACTCGTTTTGACCGTTCTGTCAATTCCTCCTGTTTGTCCTTTGTTAAAAGCAATCGGGTCAGGCGATTTCTTATCACCTTGACATCGAACCCATTGTCTTCAAGTTCTACAAGTGTTTCCAAATAGTCCTCTATTGTACTTCTTGGATCATCAGATCTCAAACTACGAGTCTTGTCAACTATGGTTGAAAATGTAACCATGGTACCTATGGCTAATCCTTCACGAGCACTTTCTTTCACGCCTTTTAAAAGTATACGAAAGTGAGGTTTTTGTGGAAGCATCCGGAAGGTTTCCATTGATTCTAAGGCTTTCCAAAGTGACGTGGTTCTGACAAATGGCAAGTCTTCAGAATCCATCTCATGTGTCACAGGTCCCTCACTTAACTTTGATGATGGATCCACAGTTTCTGATGGGCATAGATTTGTTTGTCATCATTTTGTAGTCATCAAGAAAATTAAAATTTTGATAAAGAGAGCTTTACCTGGGCCGTGAACAGTTTTTGGAGAGTGCTTTCCTTCAAACCGTCTATAAAGAGATCGACCATCAGACATGATTTCCAGCAATTTCCCAACAGAAGCTTCTGGATTCCTTGTGACAAAATCTTTCTCCAAGTTCCGATCTGTTTTTTCTTCAGATGCCTTTTGAGAATCTACAAGGAAAACATCAAAAACTGTTGAAAACAAGTCAAAAGATTCAAATGACTCATTATCCATTATGTTAGGACTTGGGCGTGTGAGCAAGCCAAATAGACATGCTGGCCTGTGATAAAACTGACTCAAGCTCCAGCTTAACTTAAAGCTCGTTCAATAAACAAGTTCATATTTACTTATAACATATAAATTATTATATATTCATATATGCGTGCTAAATAAATTCACATAAGAAATATGCAAATATATATAATAGATTAAATCCGACAAACAATCTTGAGCCCAAGCCACCCTTTAGTTTTACACACAAGACTCGAAACTACTTGACCTCATGCTCGAGCTCTTTAAAAAAACGGCTTCTTGAGTGTGAGCTTGGCTCAAGTTGTTTTACACTCCTAGTTGGTGGATCATAAGTATATTACTATTATGTAATAACGATCCATCAATTTATAAAGAAAGCCATTATCGCACCTTGAGCTGGAGACTTGGTGTTTATACTGATTGTCTTCCGTCTTCCTCGTCCTTTCTTTGTGAAATACCTTTTTGTCTCCTGACCCAGTTGACCATCCAAATCTTGCCCAGTATGTTCATTTGACAGCAGGTCTTTATTCAACAGCGCGTTTTGTTTCCCCGGTTGCTCCTTTACAGGTATCTGGTTCTCTTCCAGTGACTTGGTTACTAAACCTGTAGTCAAACCAACTTCTTTATTTTGACCAACTTCCACCGGAGAAAGTGCAGTTGGAACAACACCTCCTTTCTGACTATTAACTGCAATTAAAAAATGTGGGAAAGTATGCACCGTTAAACAATCAAGCACCTTTCATAAATAATTAATTAAAAAAAGCAGCTTAAAGCTTACATGTGACAGAACTTTTGTGGCTTAAGGCTTGTAACTTAGGTGGTCTACCCCTCTTTCTTTTTGGAGCAACAGATGCAGCATCCACTTCACTTCCCTCCTAATGAGAACATGAAAAACATTCAAACAACCTAATTTATATAATATATGTAAAAATCATGTTTGCTTTGCTAGAGTTTGTAATTTTCTCACCTTATCGGCCACCATTATGGGGGCAAATGGAACATTGGGTCGTTGTGTGTTACTTTCTGTAAGATTTGGGGTTTTCTCAATGGGACGCTTCTGAAGCATCTTCCCTGGTGATACTGGCATCCCATTACATTGCAAACCCATGACATCAGGATAGGCAGAATCTTTTGAAAAATCTTTTTCCCCAACAATTTCTTGGGTTCCAGTTTTGAAGGAGTTAGCTTTACATCCTGAAAATTATTTGCACGTTGAGCACTTAATAGTTAATACATGTGTATACGAGGCTTCAATTAAATCTAAAACTAAGATTCGATTAACCGCACACCTGTGTCAGAAGTCTGCAAGCGCCTAAGCTCGTTGCTTAATCTCCCCCCCTTTCTTGAAGAATCCGTATTAGCGTTTTCGCTTCACTACCTTTTACTAGATTAATAAGCTGCAATAAAAGAAAAGTCAACTTTGCCCCTGACCCCTGAGTGTAGAAATAAACAAAGCTACTTATTGCTTATTAGGTTAGAAATACATTCGTATAGGTCATTCAGCTCAACACTTTCTTTCCATGAAAAAAATTCTTAAATTTTACCAAAGGCTTGGTCAGTCGTTCCACTAACCTCAGAGTAAAAGCCCTCAGGTTGACCGTTCGTTTTTTCACTTGAATCATAATTCATATCCAGTAGTTTCTTTGAATGTAATGAACCTTTATCAATGTTATCAAGATTTTCCTGCCTTGTTCTCTTCATAATTGATGTTGCAACAGTGAATTGATCATCAATGCTAGGAGCTGTCTTCTCAAATTGCTCGTCTATCAAGGAATGAGTTGTTCTCCGTTCGTATCACCCTTCATGGAATTATAATTTATATGATTTAGTTTGCAAAAGTAAATACAACTACCACTGAGAGGTTATGAAGCATATCTAAGTTGTACAATATTGATTTGTCATTTAGCATCAACACAACACAAGAACTAACGAGACCTCCTTTTTTGGAAGCAGCAAATGATGCCTCCATACATTTGAAGGCTGTGAACCCTCAACTTGTTAGTATTCTTAATTGAACGTGCGCTGTGTGTGGGGGAAAGGATCAAACAAGAACCTACATTTTTTGGGAGAACTCTTTTACATCCGCATTCTTGAATCTCCATGGTAACATTGTATGTAAGTGTACGATCAATTGTCAATAAAAATGTAATTACCTGAAATTGGTGTTGCTAGGGTTGTAATTTAATAACCTTAATATTCTTACCTAGTTTTAGCTATGTTATCCTTGTATAATTCTCATTCCTTTCTCAATGGAATATTTTCTTATTTCCTTAGCTCATATGGTATCACAGCATACATGTCAAGTTAAGCACACTGCACACTGTTAGAAAGGAAGGCACCTCTTTAAAGAGTGAGTTTAATTTCACAACCATCAAAACGAAGTCAGATGCTGTCATGCAATTAGTGAACCATGTAGTGTTCCATCAATCCAATCATGTGCCACCAAACGCCACCAACATCTGCAAATGAGCCAATGTAGGAGCATGGGCGTCCACTTTGGTTGTTGAGATTTTTTTTAGATATTTTGTATGTGGTCCCATAACGGTTTTGCAAGCACTATGTTTTTCTTCCATGATTTTTATTGCATTTAATACACATTTACAAGTATATATGAGTATTGATATTGTAACTGAAATACATACACATATATATCATCTTTAGGAACTTTAAGGCCATTCCACATTTTCTTCTAGACAGCAATTATGTATTTAGTTAGTTAGTTAGTTCATGGCAACAGCTAAATAGAATGAGCCTGGTAAACATATATATAATGAAATGAATACCTGAGAAGCGCTGAACCATTTGCCATCTTTCCATTCCATATGCGGCCTTACTCTTGAGTAAATAAATTCTCTTTCCGTTTTTGTATGTTTAAAGAACACAACATACCTATTATCAGCAAGTTCTCTGATAATTACTCCACTCCACCAGCCAAAATCATAATAAGCATCCACCTTTTCCAACAAAACAAAACTCTTATCCCTTAGATGAGGTGGCGAGGGTCGGATATGAAGGTAGTCTACTGTAACTTTATGAGGAGCCGCTCCATCACAACTTCCTGGCTGCTGATACTTGACTAAAAAAGTCTTGTTGCCCGAGTTTTTTAGTATAGTCGCAGGAAGCCAACAATCACGCAAACTTTCTCTATCAAATGACACTTCTACTTTCTTGCCAACAGTGAACATCAATCCCGCTGTTCCCTCCCAAAAATTCCATTAGATAAACGAAATCAGAAGCATGATTTAACTCTCCTAGGTTATAATATATACACAAATATCAAATTTAAAACACTCATGATAAAGCTCAGATCAGGAACAACTGCATAACATCAATTCCCCAAATCGTGCCACATGGCTCACTCTATCTCTGTACATTGCCTACTGTGTAAGGAAAATGACAATGAACCCCTGAAAATGGAAGTTTTATAAACAAACCCTAGCATAAATGAAGAGTGCATATATACAGCAGTTTGTTCACAATTACTACTAGTGTACATATAAGGAAATAGATAAAGCCTAAACCTGCTTCTGTGGTTGGAATCATCTGCCCCCGAGCCATTGTCTATGACCCCGTGAATCCGAACAACGAAATCGAATTTGATCAGGAGAGTTTCGCAAAGCAACAACAAAGTTACCGGAGCTTATGACGGTTCTAATCACACCGGTGCCGCAAAACGCGTCGACGACGTCGTTTAGCTGGAAATTGTGAGAATTAGTGTTCTGATGAGAGATTGTGGTGTTCGACGTAGGCTAATTAGTTGCAGGTGTGGCGGTTTGGGGCGGAGATGGGCGGAGGAGGGTGGATTACGGTGGCGACGTACCAAACGCCGGTGGAGGTTGTGGCGGTGGTGAGGGTCACCCATGGTGGTGGTGGTGGTGGTGGGGGTGGTGGTGGTGGTGGTGGTTCATCGTCGTTTGAGTTTTGAGAAACCCTAGGTGTGTCATCATGTTATTTTGTCTTTTCATTTGTTCTGGTAATTGGATTTGAAGATGTATTGTGTCTACATCAAGGTCTGATGTTGTATCATTTGAGTACTTAAGTAACACTAGAGTTATATTTATGGGATTTTGAAGTTTCTTAATCTTTTAACCTCTTTCTTTTTTACTTTTTATCCATAGAAGAGAGCGATTTTACATCGTCGAGAATCTCCGATAGATCTTTCTGATTATTGTTGTATGTACGAGTGTTTTGAGCATTTCAAATGCATCATAATGTTGTCAAGTATATAGTGTATACGAAACTTTTGAAACTATTTGCAAGGTGAAGAGTATTGGTTGTTTTAAGTAAGTTTTTTAAGGTTAGAACTCGTGAAGTGAGGATTTTATACTAGTTATGACCTAAATGTCAAACTAAATCCGCTATATCACAATTAATTAAGATGTGATATGTGTTATTATCATAATACTTGTAATGGGAGTAGACAGCTTCATTTAAAACTCCACATTTAATGAAAGTGGACTTCACCATATTTTTGTTGGACGAGTCCCTCCATACAAAAACTTTAACTTTAACTCGTAACCATCTCGACCAAATATACTTAGTGTAATTATTTGGAAGCAGTGCATCCTCAATTTGTTGCCTCAATTGTTTGGTATTATATCCCATGAAGTTTTCTCCCCCTGCCATCTCGATTCAAATCCAAATCTAAATCCATCGACTCCATTTCTTCAAACGTTTAAACAATGCTCTTTCAAGATCCAATAATATTTTTTTTATTACCAGAATTAAAAGTAAACACAATACATATCTTCGAGTATCTACTAGTAAAAACTTACTTACCTTGCAAATACTTAAAACAATATGATCTTTAAAAAATTATTAACTACAATTCCTATTATTTTTTAAAGTGCGATCTATCATGATATGTTATCACACGTCGGAAGTTTTCTCCCCACTTTGAAGCATGTGTTCTTCATCACATCACCATCCGATGTGAGCATCCCCTAAATGATATAATATGATGTGGTATGATATGACGTAACAAATTTAATTTACATATTTTAGTCTAATTTTAAGTTTTGTTTTAAATTTTCTTGAAAATCTTTAAAATATTAAAAAATATGCCATCTAGTAAACAATCTACAATCTACACATTTCTTATATTTAAAATATTATTTCAACCATGCAAGTTTATTTTGAAACCATCATTAAAAATTTTAACAAAAATTGTGACTACAAACTAAAGTAAACACTAAAACGAAAATAACTTTATATATAATGCCGGCTTATAAAACTATATGTTTTGTCATGATAACTGATAATTTATATCTTGCTAGTGATTAACAAACTTTTAAGGAATAAAAAAGATTTATATTTTTAATAGACGTGCAAGCCACAGCATCAAGCTATGAAGAAAGGTTAATACCACATAAATTAATATAACATCCAACACACTTCAAATTCTACATCCAAACATACATTCCCTACAAAATATGTTCCAATATCAAGTATTATGCGGCAGTTAGCTTCCTTGTATTTACATTAGATTGCTTCATATTTTGCCTTTGGCTAATTCAACAACATAAAAACCACCCAGACCACATAGCATCTCTCCATGCTTCCTTGTTATAGGCCTGCTTGCAACGCCAACGCGTTTTAGGATCTTTACGCGTGAAGATGGACAAGAAGATGATCAATACTGGTTTCCATTCTCTTGTTGAACAATAAGCTGTCAGAATCTATACGGTAAGTGTTATTTATATTAGGATAAGAAGATTTTAATTTGCTATTGATTATAAACAGTACAGCATTCATCAGGTGTGAGATTTACCTGCCATTTAACTATCTGTAGCCTTCAACTTCCGAGGCCTCTTATTAGACTGAGCTGGTGAAGATGGAGCTTCTCTTCCCGGTCCCTTTAAACCCAAAAAAATATTACCATCAATGATTGTCGAACGTGAAAGAAGACTACGTAAAATAATATGGAGTTATCAGCATCGAAGGGAGATGCTCCATACCTTGCGTTTTTGGTCCCTTTTCCCAACTCTTTCTGTTGATATTGCTGAAAAAGGAACAAAGATTGTAATGAAACTAAAAAAGTAGAAGAAGAAAGATAATAAGATAAATGTAACCACAAGTAAAAGTCCAACTGCTTACCTCCAAAGCTTACGGAGTCAGGAATGAATGTACGGTCCTGATCAATGCCACGCTGTAAACACCGTCAGGTCACACCAAAAGAAACATACGGAAACATATAATATTAACAGAAAGAATTTAATAACAAAAATAGTTCATATTTGTCTTAAAAAGCTTAATAACCTTTGGTGTGTCTGGTGTTTCAGTGTATGAACCTTCACGATAAGATGAACCTTCTTCCTTATTTTGCAACTGAGAAAGAATAAACATACTTATAGGAAGTCAAAAAAATAATGAACAGAGACTAATTAGCGAGATGAACATAAAACAATACAGTACCAGTTTCTGAAGATTTAAAAGAGTCAGTATCTCTTTTCGCAATTCCAGATGCTCTGCACAAACAGCTTTAGTAGGGACTTTAGGTTTCAAATTCACCTGTACAAATAGCAAACATTGTAATTTACTCTAAACATACCCAATTTCTCGAAGAGTATATATGAGATATAATATAAGATGAGAAACAATAGAAATATATGTATCTCCCATCCTCGAATGTATAAAAGATAACAAGAAACCTTAAGCTCTTGTAAGAATTGTTCAACACGTTTAATAGTTCGCAATCCTGCTGATGAGCTGGCAGCTTGCACCATTTGATCCAGTGCATAAGTTCTCAAGTACACCCGAAGCTGTAAACAAGACAAATCAGTGATATAAAATTGTTTTCCTGATCAATACATGCATCATGCCAATAAATTACATAAAAATTTATAAACAACCAAACAGCTAATGACTACATGGCCTAAAGCCACGTAAATATTCTATAAAGTGACCAGTATAGAACAGTAGAAAAGAGAACACGACCAGACAACTAGTTAATCTTAGACTTATTGAGATGTAAAAATTGCATATATTTATTTGTATGTGAATATAAGAGAATATGATACCATGCGAAGGGAGGCTGCAGCAGCAGCAGCATTGTCTGCCATTGACGTCAATGGTGCAACACCTGAATTGGCCTGAATATTCGAAGGTGATGCAGTTTCAACAGGAGCAGTAGTTTTTTCCATGCCTTCTGGACTGGTATTTGATGTGACAGCCAACTCAGCATCCTGAGCAGCCTGAAAAAAAAAAGAGACACGTGATAGATGTTTTCACAAACATGTGTAAAGACACAGTAAAGCAGGAAAGCAACCATATGAAACTTGCCTTTGCAGCCATACGAGACTCCATTATTTTCTTAGCTTCAGAAAGAACCTGAAAGCAAAGAAGTAACAAAATCAAGATATATTTTCCTTACAATTTTTAAACATTCTTAATTATTTTAAGCAGAAAACGCATACCTCAGCATCTTTACGCTCTTGGTGTTTTGTCTGAGAGAGAACCATAGACAATGCACGCTTACGTTCAATCTCTTGAGACATGTTGTATGGTTCCTACGTCAAAAAAATAAACAAATCTTGCACATAGTTTGCAAAAAAAAGCCAAAAAAGTTACACAGAAATCTGTAAAAATGTTACTGAAATCACATTATAGAAAAAGAAAGGTGCATGTGTAAGAGAGAGCATACCTTGACGAGAGGGTGACCTGAAACATCAGCAGGAGATGAAGCCCTTGCAACTAATATTGCCCGAGAAACTACAGATTGTATGATACAATGACAACAAACAAAGATTCAACTTATGATAAAGAGAACTCATCAAATTAACCATTTGTAGCTTCCAATAATGAAACTAATGTCAGACATTAAGGGGGAATATGAACCAAATTACCACTATAGTAGCGATTCTTCAGTTCCTCCACTGATCGAGATGATGGAAATCTATCAGCAATTACAACGAATCGGAGATCAAAACGTTCACATAAATCAAAGAGTTGATCTGTCTCTTCTTTGGTCCATGTCTGGCAAAGAAATATAAGATTGCTAATAACATAAATTTGACCAATGTGACCCGTGTAAATGTGTAATCTTTCTTTTGAAATTTTAAAAATATTTATTTTTATCAGAAAGAATTGAATTTAAATTGTTTATTCTAGGGCAAAAAACAATGGTTATCTAAAATAGAAGTCTGACCAAAGGACCATTTTAAGCGATATACTCAATTATAAAGTGCAACAATATTTCCCAGCCCCTTACTGCTTTTAAGACAACAGAGGGAATATTCAAAAATAATCTATAACAAATAATAGATAAAAATAAGATGGCACTCACAGGATCTGTCAAATGCTTCTCATACTCTTCATCTGTGTATTTGATCACATCAACAGACTGCAATATTTCAAGTCAAAGTCAACATGGCATTTATATATATGTTAATTTTGCAATTACAACTATCACTAACACAAATATTTTTATAAAATTGGAAAATTCTCTCTCTAGTTTCTCTCTAGAAGTTTCATTCCAAATTCCATATATTCATCAATTCTGCCATTCTGGTCAGTGATTTTTGGTTAATAAGTTCCACTTACAAGTTCTTTGCTTATTGACGAATCATCAAGGGAAAAAATTCATCTCTCCATGGATTTTTGGTTATTGATATAACTTATCAAGCGACGTCACCCTCCTCTTATTTCAGCTAAAGGTGAGAAATGGTACAACTGAAAAAGGGATACTTTCTTGAAATTCTTTCTGCATATGCTTTAAAAATCTGTATGGTTTATATGATTGGGTCAAAAATCCCATTTCCTTATGCGAATTACCGAATAAAAAGAATGTGGAGGAGTTTGGTATAGTAGATATCTGAACTAACAATTCAGGCTTTTATCTTCTAAGTTTAATAATGAAGATGGAAAGAGAAATGTGCTTGAATCAGTTATTTGGCTTGTTAGCAATGTCCCATGATGTGTTAAGAAACAGGAGACTAATCTGTATTTGCAAAAGCTTTCACCTAGAAAAGTTCCTATTTGGGATCCGTTGTGGATCTCCCTAGTCCCTAAAGAGTTGTGGAGTGAAGGTTCTTAGTCAGACTTTAGTACTGTTGAGAAACCAATTATGCTTGATAGAATGACTGCAGAAAGCTATTGAAATAAGACTGGTAGAGTTGGCTATGCAAGGTTTTTGGTTGAGATTGTTAAAGTTAAATATCCAGCACATGTAGAATTCCAGGCAAAATTATAATGCTAAAACTTAAACGCCAGTGGAAACCTATTAATGAGCTCTTATTGTTGTTTATTAGTTCAAACTTTTGACAAATGTGAAGTTAGGCCTTTATCAGATAAGGTAAGGCTGCAAAAGATAAGAAGTATTGCTGTAAGGATGATGTTGAAAATCCTCGAGGAGGTTGAGTGATGAAGAATTTAAAGTTGTTAGAACGAAAACTAGAGTGGTTAGGAGTCAAAATATGCAGGCTTGGTTGTTCTGCAGGTGGTTAAGCTGAGCATTGAAGTGGAGCTAATAACCAGAATGTAAAAGGTAGAAGTGATCACTATCGAAAAGTAACTGTAGTGAAAAGACTAAAAGAGAGAGGACGTGTACCTGTTGTACTTTGCAAAGGAATAATCTCCACTTGGTGGAGTTCCGTTTACAACTCTCACCTGTAAAGATTTTAAAACAGTTGATACAAATTACAATACACATTGATCCAGCTATCACCATAGGTGGTCTGTAAAGACAAAACAAATAATATGATAACAACATACCCAGTGGTAAAGCTTTAAGTCATCTTTCCGAGCAGAATTTGTGAAAGAAAGCCATTCCCATGTTATCTGAAAGCAAACATATCAAAATAGTCAGCAGGTCAAACACATAACAAAGTGTAATACTCCTTTGTCTCCGTGCAGGGTCCATTTTACAAAGTAGCAAAGATTAATAAATGCATGCGCTGATAGAACGCACAATGAGCAAGCTATTGACTTTTACACCAGATGGTTACTTGATTAAAAGGCCGGTATGTAAAACAAATGAAAGATATGCAACTTTTAATCATACTTCAAGCTTATTTCGCTTTGGTTGTACATAGAGTACCTCAGCTTTTAGGACCTAAATCGACTCCGAGCCTCGGAGGACCAAGGTTCTAAACATTGACTGGTTGTAAGGCCAAACTGTATGGTATATGGAATGGTGCTTCAGTAAACACTAAACACTTAACTTAGACAATAATTATATAAATAACAAACAAGCATTCCAGTTCCACTAAACTAACAGTCGTTACATCACACATTATGAAAATATTAACCATACAACATGAAAAAAAATCACATAAAGCCATTAAGATCATAATTCATAACCTAACCTTTTCATTTTCCGGTTGAGGTCGCTTCTTCAATTGATTAACATCAACGGAAGGCATAAGAGGTGCCACACCACCTGTAAGCGCATAAACCTACAACCAAAATTACTTCAAAAATTGTCAGAAAACCAAACAAATTATACATACGAGGCACAAACCTCACGCGAAATGCCATCGGGTTTTCTTTGAGAATCTTTCTGCGGTCTCGATTTCTTCTCCTGTGGTATCGGCAATGAAATTTTCGGGAGCCCTAGAATGTCCTTGGCGTCCATTATCGAAGTTAGGGTTTTAACGTCACTACTCGTGAAGTAGATCGATCTTCTGAAACATGAATGTGATAATTCGTGATCTTGAACTGATGAATGAAGAGATTTAGGGTTTGAAGGCAACAGATTCTACTAACCGCGAGCTTGAGTGAAGATTTGATGAAGAAGCTCGTAACGTTGGATGTCGTGGCTAAAACAAAATACTCGAGCTTTTTGATTGTGTCGACTGAATAAGATATAACTGAGTGACCCAGTAAGAAGTTCTGACTGAGTCTGCATCTGACTGAAACTTTGTTGTTTGATTTAGTATCTGACTGACTCTTCTGAATGATAAAAATAACATTATTGCCTCGTTATTTTAACGAGTCTGAATTTAACTGGTGTTGTGTAATCAATAAAAATAGCCAAATTAAAATAATTCAACATGTCATACAAAATAGAAGTTAACCTAAATTATGAATGCTCTAAAACTTTTATTTTTTATAGATTTCTATTTTATATTAATTAACTATGATTCTCAATTGAACTATTGAAGTCGCGTGCGTCACACTCTATACATCAAATTATCAAACTTATCAACGATGATATAATATATCATATCAAATAATAAAGTAGAAAACCCTCATTTTCACTCTGTTCTTCATCTTCATCTACATCTTCCACTCTAGTAAACCAAATTCTTCTTAAGTTCTTGTGATTTACACCTTTTAATCTCAGATACAACATGGTGAAGGATCGTAAAGTAGGTGTGACGATGGATTTCTCCAAAAGCAGCAAAGCAGCGTTGCAATGGGCGATCGATAACTTAGCTAACAAAGGCGATACGTTCTACATCATCCACATCAAATCTCTCTCCGACGATGAATCTCGCAACAAGCTGTAGGAGACCTCAGGCTCTCGTAAGCTTCGATCTACCGATTATTGATTGTTTGTTACTTCATTTTACTGATTTGATTGTGTTTAGTGTTGATCTGTTGATTTGATTGTGTAATTTCCGGGTCAGACGATGCAAGAAAAATGACACGGTCAGATGAAATTTCCGGGTCAGATGACTCGGTCAGCAACAACAAACACATTGACTGGCTGACCGGGTCAGCCAGTCAGTGGTAAGACGCAGGTCAGACGAATCAAACAGGCCCTAACCTAACCTAACCTAACCTAGTAAAATAATCGTAACGTTGGATGTCGTGGCTCTAAAAGTATTTTCTTTCGTTAGGTTAGTAACTCGAGTATTACACGTGTTGAATAAATAAAATAATAAATAGTTACTAATAAAAATTTCTAAATTATAAAATTATATTTGAATATAAAATATGATTATGATTTCATATGAACAACTATTGTAAATAAATAAACAATAAATATATTATAGATAGATAGATATATAAATAAATAGATAGTCTAAAAATCATTTATTAAATGGATTATAGTTAGTAATAAACACGAAAAGTTACAGTACGATATTTAATATAAGATGTCTATAAAATTATATATACGTACTTGTTCAAGATATATAAAACAATTATATTATTTTTAACTTTCTTATCTAAATAATTTTATTTTTTAATATTTGTTTAATAAAATTTATTGTTTATAAATATCTTGTTTATTAAAAATTCAAGTTTCTAATTATTCTGTTTGTTTTAATAAACTACTTTTAGAAAATTTCATATTTTTAATAATTATTTCAGAAAAAGATTGATTTAAAATATTTTGTTTTAAAAGGTTCAATATTTTAGAAAATATATAATTTTAATTTTCTTAATAATTTTTTTTTAAAACATAGTTTGATTTTAAAAAAATGTAGATAAGAGATAAAAATATATCAATTAACCAAATTAATTTTTATGAAGAGAGAAAAATTATTTAAGTGTTTAAATTACTTTAATACATTTTGGAGGGAAAATAAAATAAGAATGTTTAAAAAAATGACAAGTGTCAAAAAGATGGTTTAAGAATATGACATGTGACATAAGAAACTTTTTTTTTATTAATATCTATAGATTCTTATATGATATTTATACAAGTATACGATTACATGATGATAGCAATTTTAACATGTTCATATGTTAAACAGGTTTGTTTTGTTCACATACGGGTGTCGTATGTTAATTTGTGTTTGAGCTTATACTAACATGAGTCAACTTGGTATTCTTTGATATGTTTAATCGAGTCTGTATATGGACTCGTGTTCATCTTGTTTCTAACTCGAGTTAGCTTGTGGTTTGAATGTTTGATGATTTGATTCGTATTTTTAATATACCATTCACAATGATAACACCAATGTTTTTTTTTCTTTGTTAAAACGTTATAATAAAAAAAGTTTTTTTAACATTACGTTCAAAGTCAAGTATTTTCAGGATCATAAGTTATAAGCGAGTGCAATTTATGTTGTGGTATCATGACAGACCGAATTGATTATAAGTGAAAAATTATTGTTAGTACTGGTATTATCACGACCAGTTTCAGTATTTGATTTTTGGTTATCGACGAATCGAAACAATAAAGACCAAACTCAAGCCTCACAATCAGAAGAAATAAAAATACCACATTTCCCACCATGTAGCCCGGGGGGAATAAATTTTGTTCGTTAACTAAAAAACCGTATTCAAAAACATCTTTTTAATATCGTCAGTCATATCAAATGCAGTTAACATTGTGGTTTTGTGACAGACCGAATAAGTTATAAGCGAACGTCATCATTGTCGGTATTTGTATTGCTGGAATTTGTTTTGATAAGTGAACCGATAACGAACAAAGTAACACCACATAACGTGTGAGAAATACTAATAATAATAATAATGCAAACTGACAACATGAAATCAGCCCCCTCAATTCAATCGCTAATCATGCACCGACTAATTGTATTGCATTGTTGTTTTTGAGCAAATGTGCAACTTAGAGAATGATTTTGTTCAAGATTATTCTACGGTTTCAAGTTCTCTGTGGTGTGAATCAAGAGCCTGTGAAGTAATGACATTTTTTTCTGCTACTTTATGTCAAGAACCTGTGAATCGCGAAATTGTGGTGTAATGATTCTGCATTGTTCCTATGCATTTTGACAAAGTGTTAAACCACAAAAATATAGTCTTTGATGATGCAACCATGTGTGACTTACTAATGTGTCATTTGACTTGTTTGCGTTAGAAATGGTCTACTCGAGTATGTTATTATCTCTAACGCGTCAAAAGGTCAATGTGGACTTGTTTACTCTATGCATAAAACCTATTAAATCATATTACCAAAAAACAGATTATCATCAAAACAATATGATTTTTGTAATGGTACTTGGATTTATTTGATTCAGTTTCTCTTCACTTGTACTGATTTATCATAATGTCAATATATATTCACTGTTGTGCAAGTCTGCTGAACAAAACAGAGTTGACTTGACTAAACTAATAAGGTGATCAAATTTATTTGCTTGCACGATAATTTTCAAAGTTGCAAATCTACTTCATCAAAGCTAGAACTCTATATATGCCCACTGTTATGATCTTCTCAAAGCACTCACGACTTTAACCGTGGTTCCATGGCTTCGTTGTTGTTACTATTGAGTACTTACGACTTTTTTAAGGCACGAAAAACTCCATGCAACAGTTAACCATCAGCCCAAATTCTTTCTTATGGGACTCCGTTTAAATTTTGGTCGAATTTTGTAAAACTATACAGCTTAACAAATGAAATAATGCTAAGAATTCTCTATAAAGCATGTGTTATTGCTTTGTTATGATAATGGATGCAAATTTCCAACATCAGTGGTTTTTATTATATTTTTAGTTTTGACCAAAATAACACACAAACATCCACTTGTACTTTCTTATTACACTTATATATCCTAACACATCCTCTCTTATAGAGGTTTCTGCAAGTAGATCCAAAACTGGTGCTCATCCACATGCTCCCTTGTGCTTTTTAAATTTTTTTATTAATACCAACTTGTTTTTATAATTCCTCAATTGATGGTGACTCCACATGTTCTTCTTAGTACCTACATATATAATTATATAATCACATACACACACATATCAGATCAAGTGAATGATTAGAAACTAATAGATATGAAGAGGCTAAATCTACTATTATTATGGGGGCTTCTATGTGTTTGCATGCTTGTTAGTATCTCAGTGTCCAGACCTCTAATCATTAACTTTGGTGACTCGAATTCCGACACAGGAGGCGTGCTGGCCGGTGCAGGACTTCCGATCGGCCTTCCACATGGCATCACATTCTTCCACAGAGGCACGGGCCGTCTTGGTGATGGCAGACTCATTATCGACTTCTTCTGTTAGTCAACTCTCTCTTCTCTCCATTTCTTGATGTTTTTCATGTGTTCAACCTACTAACTTTGGTCAATATTGATTCTTGTAACAGGTGAGCATCTAAACTTGAGTCATTTGAGCCCATATTTGGAGTCACTGGCACCAAATTTCACAAGTGGAGTGAATTTTGCAGTGTCTGGAGCCATGACTTTACCACAGTTTGTTCCTTTTCAGCTATCAGTTCAAGTTCGCCAATTCGTCCATTTCAAGAATCGCTCGCTTGAACTCCTCTCCCTCGGTATGTTCATATCTGTTTGCCCGCAAAATCACCAGTTTTCTAAATCAACACTTATTAAAAGTTCAAAACTGTTAAAATAATAAACAGGTTCTGGGAACATCATTGATGAAAATGGATTTCGTAGCGCGTTATACATGATAGATATTGGACAAAATGATCTGCTGATGGCACTGTATGCATCAAATCTCACTTATGCACCAGTTGCAGCCAAAATTCCATCTTTTATAGCAGAAATTAAACTAGCTGTTCAAGTAATCATCTATCTTTCAATTTAATTCCATTTTTTTCGGTTTTAGGAGCATGATCAAGTTTTGTATGTAACAAATGTAGAATTTATACAAGTATGGTGGGCGAAAATTCTGGATACACAACACGGGCCCGTTAGGCTGTGCTCCGAAAGAGCTTGCTTTACATGCACACAACGATACTGATCTTGACAAAATTGGATGCTTTCGTGTTCATAATGATCTTGCCAAACTTTTCAACAAAGGGTTACGTAGAATCTACAAAGAGTTGAAACGGGAGTTAAAGGACGCGGTCATTGTGTATGTGGATGTGTACAAGATCAAATATAATCTCTTCGCCAAGCCGTCTAAATATGGTAATAACATATTTAAATTCGCTTAATGTTTATTAAGGGCGGGAGTTCCTGACATGACTTGAAACACGACACATAAATAATCAGGCTTTGGATGGTCATACCCGTTTAGTAATTGGGTCGTGTGTTCGAGTTGACTTAAACTAGTTTAATTAAATAGGTTGTAGTCAACGCGTACCTGTTTAATGTGACATGTCTAGGTCCACCCGTTTACAACCGGTCCCATTTATTACAACCTCTATATTATGTTTACAACTTTATTACAACCCATTTATAACCCCCCATCACGACAGCCCGATGACTCGTTTAAATAAACTAGTTAAATTGGTTGTGTTCAGAAGGGTTGATGTCTTTTAACATGAATAAAATATGGGTCGTGTATGGGCTCAACAATTCAACTTGACACTATTGACACCCCTTTATTTAGCGGCAAATAATGAAATTAATGATTTGTATGTACAGGATTTGTAGAACCGTTTAAGGCATGTTGCGGGTATGGCGGGCCACCAAACAACTACAATGTGAAGGCCACATGCGGGCAACCCGGGTACAACATGTGCAGCAATGTATCATCAGCTATAGTGTGGGATGGTGTTCATTACACAGAAGCTGCAAATAAGGTGGTTGCTGCAACAATTCTTTCGACGCCATCACTAATACTAGAGCAGTTTTGGTCGGACTGACATGATCATCAACAAGTAGACGTTCTAGTAATAAATTCTCGCAAAATTTGAATAAGATGGATGGAACAATAAGTGTATTTTGCTTGAAGTAATGCAGATTTAAGTTGAAATTTTCATTTAGTTATTGAGGATTCAGAATTTTCAATTGGATATGAGAATGGTGTTAGATGATTGCTTAAAAGTTATACTGACAGCACGAATTATATACCAAATCGAAATGTGACTAAATGACCAATGACTCTATAATATCATCGTATGAACTTACATAATACCATATTTACTAAATTAATCAAATATGAAATTTACTCATTTTCATATTTATAACAACAACATTACTAGTTACTCTAAGGCGCACCTTCAATTTTAATAAAGATATTAGCATCACCTTTTGTTTTAATCACTAAAGACTGATTCTTAACTTTTGTTATCCAGAAAGCATATAATGTTTTCATATGAAATAAGCATTTATGATTTATGCATATTTAAACCTGTATAATTATATATAAAGTCACAATCACATTACTTAAAAAACAAACACTCAATTACCAAACCAACTTGATTATTAAAATCTCTAAACTAGTAATCATCTATAATCCTATATGCCCCTATATGATTTCCTTAATATACAAACATAGATTCCTGCAACTTGATTTTTATAATTCAATCATCCACATGTTTGTTATCATTGGTAGCTTTATATTTGTTTTTTCATGTATTCATACCCTTTAAATTAAGACCCAAATGAAAGTTCAGTAGACTGTATCAAGTGAGTTGATATGAAGATTGTTAATGTATGTTGTGGGCTTCTATGGGTTTGTATGCTCTTTGGTATCTCAGTGTGTAGACCTCTAATTATTAACTTTGGTGATGCAAACTCCGACACTGGAGGTGTGCTAGCCGGTGCAGGGCTCCCCATCGGCCTTCCACATGGCGTTACGTTCTTTCACAAAGGCACTGGGCGGTTTGGTGATGGTAGACTCATTCTTGACTTTATATGTGAGTCTACTGTCTCTACCTTTGTTTCTTGCTTTATATAATGTACTTATGTGCCTGTAACTTCAGACGTTACGCAAGTTTTTTAATTATTTTTTTTAAGTTGGGTCGTTTTCTAGCCCACTGAGTATGTGATAGGTTCTATCAATTTTGCATCATTTTTGCAGCTGCTAACTTTGTTCAATGTTGATTGCGGAAACAGGTGAACATCTGAACCTGGGTTATTTAAGCCCATATATGGAATCACTGGCACCAAATTTCACTAGTGGTGTAAACTTTGCAGTAGCCGGAGGCATGATTCTGCCACCATATGTTCCTTTTCATCTTGGTGCTCAAGTTCGTCAGTTCATTCACTTTAAGAATCGCTCACTTGAGCTACTGTCACAAGGTATGCTTATATCTAACACGAAATTTGCGGGTTTGGGTTAGTTTTTGGTCAAAACCACGAACATGTTTTGCTGAAAGGGACATGTTCGGCCAATCCGATGGGTTGGTGGCCTAACATGTTTACTTTATAATAAATTTTAAAAAAAATGTGTTTTATGTCGTGTGTTGAATGGGTTGACTTTTTTTATACCAAAATTATTGTGGTTGTCTATGTTCTTCCGGAAAGTAAAGACTATTTTGATAAACAGGCGCCGGGAACTTTATCAATGAAGATGGCTTCCGTAGCGCACTATACATGATCGACATGGGACAAAATGACATTTTAGAAGCACTTTATGCATCAAATCTCACTTATGCACCGGTTGCAGCCCAAATACCATCTTTTGTAGCAGATACTAAACTTGCTATTCAAGTAAGCATCTTTTCATGTGATTTCATCTTTATAGCATAACCTGCATGCTACGTTGCTAACAGCTTGAGTTCATGTGTAAAATGTAGAATCTATACCAATATGGCGCTAGAAAGTTCTGGATATTCAACACCGGGCCACAAGGTTGTGCTCCTAAAGAGCTTGCGTTACATGCACACGAAGACACCGATCTTGACAGCATTGGATGCTATCGCGTCCACAATGATTTATCAAAACTTTTCAACAAAGGTTTAAGTAAAATGTGCAAAGATTTGAGTTTGGTGTTAAAAGATGCAGTTATTGTGTATGTGGATGTCTACACCATCAAATATGATCTCTTTGCCAACCCTTCAAAATATGGTAACAACGTATTCAAGTTTGCTTCGGATTAGTTGTAAATCGAGAGACTAATGGTTTGTGTTTACAGGATTCGTGAAACCGCATAAGGCGTGCTGCGGGTATGGAGGGGATCCGAATAATTACGATGTGAAGGCTACGTGCGGGCAACCCGGATACAACATGTGCAGTAATGTAACATCTGCTATAATATGGGATGGTGTTCATTACACAGAAGCTGCAAATAAGATAGTGGCTTCCAAGATCCTCTCCATGTCATCACTAAAACTAGACTAGTTTTGGTAGATATGAAATGAAGAAATTAATTGCTGGATGAATAAGACGGATGAATATTATTTTAAAATATGATAAAATGGTTATTTATATAATACTAATTATTAATTTATATAATACTAATTATCAAATTAGTTGTGCATTATGGGTTGTACCTTAAGCTTTATGGTTTGTACTCACTTTTTGGTTTTTTTAGTCTTTAACTTTTTTATACTTTTAACTCTAATACTTTTACATATTTTACAAACCCCTATAATATTTTATTTTCAGTTTTGTTCCGTATACTTTTCATATTTTACAAATTCTTCGTTTTACGTTTCGGTTTAATTTGACGAGTTAACACACTGCAGTGTGAGTGTGTGTGGTTTAATGTTTATGCTTATTTTTCCCCCTTTAACGGCCTGTCACAACGCATAGGTCCTAGATAAACTAAGTTATTGTTTTTTATGGTTTACATTTTACGTACGTGGTTCAACATTTATACGTTTACATTTCGTTTGGTTTTTATATTTTTCATTTTCATTTTTTTTTAAATACGAGTTGTTTCGGTGTTGATGGTTGTTGACGGTAGTATGATATTGTTATTATTTACTACGATTTTATGCCCCTACCGCAATGCGGGGGCCTTACTACTAGTTTTATGTATTTATTAATGCATCCGACATTTAAATTGAACAAAAAACACTTATGATCTTATGTGGTTAAAATTAGCGAATTAGGCGTTAGGATGCTCATATCCAAAACCCAATCTTAAACTCTCAAAAACTGATTTAAAATGTCAAAACTCAACTACACTTAATAGTTAACAAGTGGTCTCGGGTGATCATACGAGTATCACCTATAAAGTTAAAAACCAGCCGAAAGTTTTAAAATTAATCTCATTCTCAGTCTCGTACCCGAATATCCGTCCAAGATGATTTAGGCCTCTGGTTTGGGTTGGGGAAACTCCAACATCACTACTGCTCATGCAATTTTGGTAACGATACATAGATCTATGTGGATGCAGTATATGTTATATTGAATTTACTTTGGTTGTTTGCATCACAGGTTAGACTGACATCTTCTAAGTTTGAAGAAGCATATAATTAGCTTCATATACAACCAGATATATTCCAATCTCACATTCTCTGATACCATGCATAGAGCGTGATTTGTGATACATTATGTTTCTGTGACTAGAGATCACAAGGATACAAAGTCGAAGACTTCAATGAATAGTAAACACGAAATGTACACAAGAGTTTGTTTGCATGACAGAAAACATTGCACATAAGAATGCTCGTGATCACTCGATTGCAGAACACACGCACGCACGCAGAGAGAGAAGTGCTGCACTGGATATAATATAAGGATACATTTACGTATAGCATTTCACAAGGGCAAGCGTATTCATATGAGATCGACATTTCTTCTAGACACTAGGCACACAACTACAAGGAACAAATGAACAAACAAAATTCCTTATCTCCTTACTTTTACAAACCAAGGAATGCACAGTGTTTTCTGGCATGCTCTGGAACTAACTTCGTAAGCATCTCCACAGGCACCCCTTTAAGTTCTATAACAAAAGAAAAAAAGAACACCAAAAATACAATTTTTAGTATAAATAAGAAAAAATAATTGAAATGCACAACACCGAAATTTCATTTTCATTACCATGAGGTTTGAAATTGAAAAGTGGTGGAAGGAAACGCCCGTTTGGCAGCCTGATAGCAGGATCACGTAACTCATCAAAGAATGGATGAATCATTGCCTCCAACTATAAATAACAAATCACACACACAAAACATCAAGTGTGCGTTGTCATTCAGAAAAAAGTTTAAAATAAATTAGATACAGAGTTCTATATTTCAACTTTCTATACTTACAGCAGTGCTTCGAAGATTTGGGGAGTACTGAAGGAGCCTTGAAACAAGATCAACAGCTTCTGGGGGCATCCGCTTATGGAATATCTGAAAATGTATCTTTTAGGTTGTGAATTTACACGGGATTATGAAAGACCGAATCTTAATTACGTACCTTATGCCATGGGTGAGCTTTAATATGAGGGAATTTGTATTCTGTGTAGTTGGGGTTCATGCACTTGATCTCTTCCCTTGTTGGGGTGCCCAAAACCTATGAACAAAAAAATAGCCGCTTAAAACTAAATTTAATGTTTATAAGAGAAAGAGAAGCAAATGTGTATCTGTTTAAGATCTATAAATCAACTTCTATATAAAATAGCAATTAAATCAGTAACACTTGAAATTACAAGCTATCAAAATTGTCTTACAAAGTAGCCACTTTCCAATCATTTGCAGCCAAGTAAAGTTTATGTAACATGCGTTCCAAATGATAACTTAAAATTATATAAAAATCAAAAGTACCTTTATGATCTCCACTAGCTGGTCAACTCCAGTCTCACCAGGGAAAAGAGGCTGAAATTAAAGGAGACATTTGTTAGGCCATACAAACAAACATTATGTGTAAATGGAAAAAGAAAAAAAACTGTCCCTACCTGCCCAAGCAGCAATTCTGCCAAAACACATCCAGCAGACCAGATATCTATTGCCGTGGTATACTCAGTGGCCCCAAATATTAGTTCAGGCGCCCGATAATATCTCGAACAAATGTAAGAAATGTTTGATTCTCCTTTTACCTTGAAAAAATGACAAATATAAAATAAGGTAATGCAACACAACATTGAAGATAAAACAAGTAACTATTATACAGAGATCGATACTAACCAAAACTTTAGCACTTCCAAAATCACATAGCTTGACCTGATGGGTATGTGGGTTTACCTGTTGAAGAAGAACATAAACTCTTCAGTCAATTACCGTATTCACCAACACCAAATTAAACGTTTAACAAATGGAGCTTTAATTGATCACTGATATGTATCGTGTATAAACCCCATGATAGAACACATTTGTTCACATGTCTGTTTATGTATTCGACCATATTGCTCTCAGGAAACATCAATCAATATATGCAAATTACAAAATGCACATACATGTCATAAAGCCTACCAGTAAATTTTGAGGCTTGATATCCCTGTGACACACTCCAATACTACCATGAATGTAAGCCAGGGCTCTGAAAATCTGCAGCATAACCAAACCAAAACAAACAGATTAAGAAAAGAGAGATTCCAATAATATAACACCCACTAATTTTCATATAAATTAGAACTGCAGAAACATTCTGTAATATAGGATTAAGATAAAACATGAGAATCGAAGAAACAAATCTTTACAGCTCCCGAAAAATTGCATTTACTGAAATTCCAACATTAAAGGATACAAAAATGGAAGGTAAAAAGAAGACATCCTTACCTGGTAACTGTATAACTTCACATAAATCATTGGCATCCTCTGATTCATCTTGCTATAATGTCTAATCATTCGATAAACTGTCTCAGGAACATACTCTAAGACAAGGTTAAGATACAGTTCTTTCTTCTCTGTAGTTGAAAAGAAACAATGCTTCAAAGCAACAACATTCGGGTGATCCAATACACGCATTGTTTGTAGCTCCCGGTTTTTGTACCTCTTGTCCTGAAGAACCTTTTTAATGGCCACTGATTCTCCAGTTTCTAAGCACTTGGCCTGAAACACAACTCCAAACGATCCATGCCCAACAACACGCTCCGCCATGTAACTAATCGTCTGAAGCAAATTAAACACAATCGCATCATTAACAACAGATAGCTACAAATACAACAGTCCAAACAAAAGATCTGCAGAATCAAAGTCACCTGTTTTGGCTGGCCATCTTTACCACCAATGGTTGTCACGATTATATGCCCAGTCTCTGCCCCATTGCCATCAATTATTGCAGGCTCCATTTCCTAAAGGTAATAAATGAAACTGCGTATTTGAAAGAAGACGTATACTAAAATCTACAGAAGTTTAGTACTAATATATGATGATGTGACTAACCCTATCATCCCTGATTTTCAAATCATTCATCTCATCAGGCAATCTTTCAGCATTAACCGAATTTCCACTAGGTTCTCTTACTCCAGATGCAGGTACCACACTTACAGAAGCCATCAGTGTGGTAATTGTAGCCAGTCAAGTTTTTTTTTTTGAGCTTTACGGTCTTATCTGCATAGAAACATAGGTACAAAACTTATCCTTAACGAACTAATACAACAAAAGTCCAAATCCGATATCTGAAAGAGAAAAACAAGCCATTCAAGAGTATGTATCACATAACTACGTATATTAAGGTTATCCATTCCAATTATCGAAGATACGTCTCATAATCATCGAAATTGAAGAACACGGAAGCTAAATGATGTGTTAAGAAAGCAACAACTACGCAAGTAAAGCAATCTAAAGCTCCAGATAAACCAGATCTCACAGAAACTTCCAGAACAAATCACTAACAATACGCGATAATCGAAACAAGTAGAATCAAAATCCTGATAACGAATGACGATCTGGAAGAACAACCATAGTAATTCAACAATAAAACCCTAGGAAAATCATTAAATCAATCGGATGTGAAGATGAACATATAAAGAGTAAAGTAAAGCATACGAGTGTTGAGGATGTACCGATGATGATCGTTGATTTGAAGAATTGTGAGCAGAGGTTTTGTGTGGATGACGATGGATTAACAGAATTGAAAAGGTGAAATGGTGATGGTGTTGAATGAATGAATGGAGACTCAATCATACATAGATGATATAGGATATAATTATATACATGCTATTGGGGTGGTGATTATTCTCTCTCCTTTGACCGTTCAAACTTGTTTTTAAATCAAGTTATGATTTTATCCAAGTGAGTGTTAACTATTGGTCAAAAGTGATGGTCCACATGTATTCAACCTTTTATCACATTGATTCACACAATTTGATGATAAGCGGTGATATACTGCCATGTTTGGGATTCTTATTTAAATCTTTTTTTACATCTTAAAATGAGTTTTGAAAAATAAGAATTTTTAACTTTTAAAAAATTTATTTATACATTTTCACTTTTTTCGACTTATCTCTTTTTCTAAAATTAAAAATATTTTTTAAAAAGCAATCCCAAACACCCATATAATGATATTCATTATATGGTGTTTGTTTTAACTATTTATAAAAATGTTGTGTTTAAGTTTTTGCAAGTATAATGTTAAATGAAATTAGATGTTATTTGAGTTCTGATGATAAAAGTTAAATACTTTTTGAAAACAACATAGTCAAATCTTGATATAATGCAAATTAAAAGTTTTTACAATTGAATAGTAAAAGTAAATAAGCATGTAACTCAATGGAATTACTATTTAAATTGTAGTTAAAATAAAGAATCACAATCTAACATGGATTAAGAGTCGTAAACCCGTCTATTATGTTGATTTAAGTTGTTTGAGTTCCACCTGTAAACCTGGTATTTTTTTAGTACTTATCTAAATCAAATATTATTATGTATATGATGTAAAAAAAGTATTTTTATGAGCTTTTAGAAAAAGTTCATGTTCATATCTAATCATTTTTTGATTATGTACACCAACATAAATGATACTATTAGTTGTATAAATATAATAGTTTTATAAGTATAGAATTATAATTATATTATATATAGTAATATAACTGAGTCAAGATTGAGTTTAGTTTAAGCTTCAAAATTATAAATAAACTGAGTTTAAGCTTTATATATAAAGCTCGTAACCAAGTCAAGTTTAAACTCGTAAATTAAAAAAGGACAACCTATTTACACACTTCATTACAAAAACTAGTTTTTTTTAATTTTATATACTATTCATCAAGTCAATGTTGAACAACATACAAAGAATGAGAATAAAAAATAAACTTTGCATACATGGTTTTAGTCGCGTGGCACGTGATTCATGCCGCATATTAATTATGAATAAATTTAACATGTGCACAAAGTTTTCTTCAACAATTATTTTTGCTAGTCAAATATAAGCGAGCATGACAAAACGAGAAATTGGATGCTCACCTACTATTTTAACAAATCAACTACGGTTTCTTATGCTTATATAGTTTTGCTTTTGTGTTTGTGTTTTTCATTTTTTGATTCATCCTTAGTTGTTATCCAAGAGGATGCATCACCATGTTGATTGTTTCTAGCTTCACATGTACCACTACAAAATTTTGTGAATTATCATATGGTGTTCTATTAGTTGAATACACTGTATACATTCATAATTTGTTTCATGTACATGTGCATGTCTTGCTTCCTCATCTTTAGCCTAGTCTATCGTCCATCACATAATTTACAAAATAAAAAATGCAGTCTTATTATATATTATACTGTACTTGTATAAAAAGTAAGAACTCTCATACTGAATCGAGTTGACATGTCCTCGCATAGTTTGCAAACCTCTCCAAGCCACGCCTTATCAAGTTTTCATTGAAAGGTTGTAATACCTAATTGTAGTGAAAATTAAAGAAAGCTTTGTTGGATCAAATCCAAAATATGATGACTTGATTAAAAAAAGTTGCATGACGATTTTGGTCCAAAAGCCGAGGTGCGACACGCTGACATCACATTTGTGAGGCGTGTGTCTATATACAACCAAATAGGCTTCATTTAAAACTATTTTAGGTGTGTCTCTCTCATAAGTTTACATATCAACCTAGTTATTATTAAGTAAACATTTCATAATTTCTTTATCCTTTGGTTGTTTTTACATATAAACATTCCTACAAACTTTGATTTGACCCTAAATTACACGAGGCAACCTTTTTGACTCTAATGTGTTTTCCTGAGCACCGCTAACTGACTCTAATGTGAAAATAAAAAAATCTACATGAAAGGTTTTAAGTACTTACGGATGCTATAGGGGACAATATTTGAGGTACTTCATATGAAACAGTTAGCTGTAAAAAAACAAGAATTTTGTTATAACCTTAGTATAAGAATAAAAATGTAACGAAAATGGATTCATGGCGACTTACTTCGACTAAACATGATGAAGAACCTTTAGGAAAAAAACGTATTACTCCTCTGTGACGATAGAAACAAACATTTTATAATTCTTACACTCAAAGAGCATAATGAGTTTAGCATATTAGTGAACTAGCTTTAGTTAGTTGTATATTACGCAGGTTGAATAAACAATATATTAAATAGAATGAAAATTTATTAATTATAAAACTAAGATAAGATATGATTGAAATTAAGTATGAGTAAAAACTATAAGTAATAAAACAATGATATCAATTTTTTAAACTTTGCTTTTCTTAAATTTTGTTTCTTAAAAAAACAAAAAACATTTTGTATCAAAACAAACCGTTTTAAATAAAAATTCGTTAGTATAACTCCCAATTTTAATTATGTTTTGTTTATAAAAGTTTTACTTTCAAAAGACACCAATTTTAAAATGTTTTGTATTTTTAAAAAAGTTTGATGTTTTAAAGAAAATGATATTTTATAAAAATTTGTATCTTTAGAAGTAACATTGATAAAAAACAATTTTCTTAATTTATTAAAAAATCTTTTTAATCTAAAAGATAATAAAATAATATTACTAGTAATTTATGTAATTATTAAATAAGAGAGTGAAGCGATAAAAATTTTGGTGAAGCGGAATGCAGTGCTTTCATGTGTTCCTCGTAGTTACTCTTTTATTAGAGTAGGATGATTTACCGATTAGGAAGACCTTCTAAGGATCTCCAATGGATTTTTTGATTTGGGATTGGCTGCAAGATTCAACAATATGGCATCAGAGAAAGATAATACAGGGGTCAGGGGTCATGGGGTATCCTTTCACCAGATTTACCTGCATATTACGAGCAAGCCAAGAGAATTCAAGATCATGCCCAAATGCTGTATACTTGAGAGACCACCGTGATAACTCAGGCTTGTCTTCTAATATCTGAAACGAGTAGACTGCGTATTCAAAGTATTTCAAATAAATAATGTACATATCAAAGGAAGTAAACATCTGAAACTATTTCTTTTCCCGTTTTTGTTTCATGTGTGCTTGTTTCCTTGTTTATTTAGTCCTTATGAAGTTTTTGTTTGTACTATGAATAGCCTGTAAGTTGTTGGGTGGTTTTTGATGAATGAGGAAATGGCGCATAGCACATGTTTGCACCATATGATCATGAAAGGCTTATACAAAACACTACGACTTTAAGAAGACAGGTAATCAGATACGTCTTTCGTTGAACATAGTGATTGCAGTTATACATTCTCTTTTGTTCATCAGTGGTTTCAGACCCTTGTCAGAGTGCACCTTACAGAGAGATTGTATCATTTTTAGCAAGAAAATTCTTAATCAGTTGATGAATGACAAAAAAAAAGCATTTTGTTGGGTTTTTTTACGAGAATCGTATAAATCATTCAATCCTATGACCACGAGATTTTATCTTCTTTAATAAGAAAATCAAGTTTCAACTCGCACATAATCTGAGGGTTATTATCATTCTTTCATTGGACCACTTCAAATGTGAGTTATTGCAGTTTATAGGCTTCATATTACTAGGATAAAACGTATGTATTTCATATTTTGATGCATGATGAAAGAAAATGATAAGTACATGATTGGTTGCCTGTGTGGCCGTGTGGCATCAAAATATATGATTTGCAGGCCTACTGGAATACTATGAGACACGAGAGCCTTTCTAACTAATTGTGCTCAGATTAAGGAAACTACCAATGAGTTGGTGGCTGGTTCGGGATGCATTCCATATTTTGGGCATAGGTGACTAGATTTCTTCATTTTTTAGCTACACGAGCACGAGCTGACTTAATGAAAGAACAAGGATATGAATTCACTGTAACACTAATTGAAAGCAATCATCCAACTTACAAATATATTAGGCTAGAAGTTTTGTGCGCTACATTCTGCATATGCTTACAAATTAAAATAGTTAAATAGAGAAAGAAAAGTTGACTCTGGAGCTGAGAAATTGAAGAAAAAACACTTTAAGCTTCAAAAAAGTTCAGTAAAATCAGTAGAAATATCAAGTTAATACAGTAAAGTCTTGGTGATGTCTGAACTATCCGAGGAGCTGAAATTTGAATGAGGTCAGAAACTGACGACAGAATTTTGATAAGATAAGATGTGAGTAACAGATCATAACATATGCCAAGGTTTTAACGGGTAGTACGCTAAAATGTGAACTATGTTACTATATGTATTACGCCTATAAAACTAGCATACCAACATAGGTATTGTATTAAGAGATGTATTGTTAGGAACTTAACGTTCTAGACGGTTTGAAACATCAATATTGAAACTAAGAAGGAAGCTTTATTTCCTGCTTATCGATTTCTATGCAAAAATATGGCACGCCCAAAATACTTCTATAATGTGACCTAACGGGGAATACGGGTATGCTAGCCTTGATGATTATAACTTGAGTTTGAAAGCTTTACGTGCTTACCAAAACACAACTATAGCTAAAGTTTTAAGAGTGATGTATTTCCACATAAGCGACATGTTGAACAGGCTCAATGAAGTATCCATAAGATTTAAGCTGATCATTCATTCATTCGTTCCTAATAATAAGATTTAGATTTCATATGAAATGCACCTTAAGATGATAAATCACAGAGGGAACTATTATATGATGAGGCAAACATGATAGGATCTAATAACACACCAACAGTCCAACAATTTAGTGCCTATAACAACAGAGATAAACTGAAAGCATTTAGATTTTAGAGAACACACCTTAACGGATGAAATGAAGGGCATCCATTGAGGAGTAGCTTCTCTATCAAGGTAACAATTATAGGCAACAGAAATTGGCACATCGATTTCCATTCTAACCCTACAGATATCAACAATTATGATAGTGAAATGAACAATCGACAAATAGAATGCATCTCAGTGTGATTAATTTCCAGATTTTGAAGCAGTGAAAGAGAAGTACGTACGTGCAATTTTGCCATTCCATGGTGACGGTAGATCGTCGACGTTTGAAGGTCGTTGTGGTGTTACGGCGGTGATTGATTGATTGAATCAGCTGTCGTCCGATGAATGGTGAAGATGAATGGGGTGGTAGTGAGAGTCTGTCGGTGATGAGGACGCTGTTCGCAGTTGTAGTTGTTCTGCCTGAGAAGACGGTGGCGGAGGCGGTGGCGACGGAGGAGACGGTGGCGGATGACGGCATTTGAACGGGAAACGACCACCGGAGACACTGTTTGGGGGTCGTCAAAGTGGAAGATTGATTGTTGAATGTTCATTATTGAGTATTGACTTCTGCAGCTGTATTAGAAAACGAATTTTCTGCAGTAACTACTCACTAATCGACAAAAACAGTTGGTCAGCAAAATCACAAAAATATTAATTATTAAATATTCATCTTTGAAAAGATTCAGTAAAAATGTTTATATTTAGTTTTCTTAAAAGCAAGTGAAAAAGTAGTTTGTAAACAAATTGCCAAATTTGGTCTCTTGGTGTTAAATATCCATCTAGGTTCGAGTGAATCTAAACTTATCATGATAGTATATTTGAAATTTTCAAAAATATTTTAAAAATTATTATTTTTGAAAATATTATATTTCAAAAAATATATAAAAAATGAAAGATTAATTTAACCATTGCATATAAAAACAAAAAATAAAAACTTTTAAAACAAATTCGAATTAGATACATGTGATGAAAACTAAAAATTGACGTGTAATGAAATCTTAGTGTTGCAAACTACTTTTCATAGCATACGTGAATTAGTTAATTTGTATTACATTATGATGTTTAGATTGCGTTATAATATTCTTAGTCGCAACATCATATCTTTTTAACTAAGTCTTGTATTTTATGTAATATTTGATAGTTATTTTTACATTGTATTTGTATCTGTTACATTATTTGTTTTAAAGTTACATTATTTGTTTTAAAATTATCATATTTAAAATAAAGAATGACATATGATATGTTTTTAACGATACTATTCATTGTTTTAAAAGTATCTCTTTTTAGTGTGTTTAAAATAAACATTTTTATTAAAAATATATATCTTATGGTATGTCCTTAATACAAGGCACTACTAATTAGTAGCAAGACCTTATTTACAATCCAATTATTTTCCATTACCTCGTTTCATAACTTATCTAATTATATAGATAAAAAATTAAAATAATCATAAACTACTTTTCAACTTTATGAAATGATTGACTCATTTACTTATTCATCGTTTTATTATTTCTTTTATGTATTTACTTGATATAAAGTTAAATTTATAATTAAATCTGAAAAGTTATCTTTTATCTCCATCTTACTATCTACAAAAACAAAAACTTCACCCACGTCGTAAATTTAATGTATGTTTATCTAGCCACCAATTTATACATTGTCGACTTTATTCATGAAAATTATGTGTCATAATTTATTAATTAAGATATATAATTTAAGTCATAAAGGTGCTCTTATTCCAAAACATGATTTGTGACTTCTTCTAAAGTTATATATTGAAATCATTTCAATCACATGCTACTATTTTATATTCTAGGGACGTGAATTGCATAAAAAATAAGACTTAAAATCGTTGAAGAAATATAGAGTCTAAGAACAAACCACAAACAATCTCAAAGTAGATTTTAATTAAAACGACAAATCAACATGAAACATCATAACAAAACTTATTACATTTGTTTTTTTAATAAAACCAAAAAGACCCACCAAATACAACGTTTGGTCATCCCTTTGTGAAGAAGATCTTATTCTCGGCATCTTCGAGCAATGCTCATCTTTATCAACGATGCCACACAAATTAATATGCCAACAAGCAACTCCACCGCTAACTTGTTATTAGCATACCCATTATGCTCTCACATTTTCAAAACTATCGTTACCAATGTAACAACACTAATTAACCAAACAACTTATAACCCTAGGTTAACCGGCACACCATACTTAGGTAGCCAACTTCCTCCGTCTAAAAACCCGCCCGCGGTGTAACCAAGCGCCTCTTTCTCGTCGGTTATCACCTTGTAGCTCGGCCACTTCACCCGTCCGCCCAACTGGGCCCCAGGCCCCGTGTTCCCGTACTCCCTAAACATACATGTCATGTGGTTGTTGACCCCGTCTGGTGACGCCCAAATGTTCCACCCCTCGGGCCGGATCAAGTCATCGATGTCACACTTCATTATCACCGAGGTGGCCGCGGGCTTCCATGGTCGGCCTAAGTAGCTCGGGAAGTTCCCTTGCACCGCGGCTAATTCGGACGAGGCCATGATCCTGCAGTTATGTAGCACAACGCCTCCGGATTCTTCGTAATTCTCCCTTCCATCAGCTGTCACCATGTTGCCTTGATTTGGGTCGGGTTTTCGAACGTAGATATCCGAATCCTGGAACATCGCCCGGCCCTGACCGAATATGAAGTCGATGGTCCCGGAGACGACACAGTTTTTGTAAAACTGGTCGTGTGTGTGGTAGTATAATGTGTCTTGGTAACCCTCAAAGCTGCAGTCAATCATGACGGTGTGAGGGGATTGCGAACGGAACGCGACGGCCTGGTGTCCTGGTGGGCCGATTGTGTTCCTGAACGTGATCCCCCTCGCCATGAACCTCTCTCCAATCGCGGCCACGGTTGCGGTTTGAGAGGTTCCAATTTGCATGATCCCGTAGTTTAATGATCCGGTGATGATTGTCTGGCCTTTACCATCACCGTACATAAACACATTGTTTTGGTTTCGGTCAACGATGACTTGACCCTCGTCGTATGTGCCCGCTTTAATGTAGACAATGTATCGGCCCGATGGGCCGACATGGTAAGCGGCAAGGGCGTCTTTGATGCTACTGAACTTGCCGCTACCGTCTTTTGCCACGACAGCGTCTGGTGTCGGGTTTGCAGGAACAGGTGGTGGGGTTGGAGTCTTGAACAATGCTTCGTTGTCAAAAGCTTGTAGAAGCTTTCGGTCCGTCATAGGTACCCATGACGGAAACCCGTGGAGGTCAACCTCGTTGACCTCCGCGAGAAGCTTACGGTTTCCAATTGGTGGGATTTTTAAATCATCCAAATTGACCCCACCAAGATCCTTAAGGATATTGTGCACGTTGTAAATAATCTTTTGTGCATTAAGTGTTAGCTCATTAGACGTTTGCAACGTTTGTTGCATGTCTTCTTTCAACTTCTTGTCACCTATCTCATCCACACAAGTGGTCTGGTACGACCGCACCGCTGTCAACCAGACCAAAATCGGGTCCGTTTGTTGCGCTAAAGTCGTTGCTTTTGTCTCAGCAACGACTTTAAGCACTTGTTTAAGCTCATCAGTCGCGTACCCAATCATTTTCTCACACGTCTCAAGGTTATGTTGCGACTGCTTGTCACCACTGCCAAGATCTTTCTTGGCAGCGGTGGCCTTTTCAAGGGACTTGTTTAGTTCATCCGCGGTGGCCCGTATGATGGCGATGAGGTAGTCTTGGTTGGTGGCGGAGGCGTTTTTCGCGACCTCATCAACAGCATTCATGCAAGTGTCTTTGTAGTCCGTCGGTTTGCATATGATCTCGGCTGTTTTCGAGGTACTCGAGCTCGCCTTGTGTTTTTGCCGTTGTTGACGAGTAGGAGAACGACTCCGACCACCAAACCAACCACCACTATAAAGGTTGCAACGGATACAACGACCTTATTGGCCATGATGCTTTTGTGTTCTTAGTATTGAAGTGAGAGTGAGTTGGAGATGATTGGAGGGTGTGAGTATGTATTTATAGGTTATGTTTGTGACATTAGTTGATGATGATCCTGTTATTTTGCATTGTTAATGGTTTGATTTTAACTGATGATGACAATTGAAGATGATCCGAATTTTAGTATTCGCTGTCTCCTTGTTTAAAGGTGGTGTTTGCGGGGGGGGGGGGGGGGGGGGGGGGGGGTGGGGTGGGGTGGGGGGTTGTATGTGTTACTATTTGATGATGATCCAATAGTTTAGGATTTATAGGCATCATATCTTTTTTATATACAAAAATTGCATTGAATAATACTAGTTAGTTTAATTGGTCTGTTAATAAAAATGAAACAAAACCAACATAACATTTTTCGTGGTTGAATTTGTATTTTTATTTATTAATTATAAGCAGATTAATAAATTTTATTATAACAAAAAATGACAGTCACCATGTTTCATGACATCTTAAGTGTTTTTGTCATTGTCTATAATGCCTCACGTCTAAACTTAACAATGGATGTGAAAGGTCATGACATACACAAACCCGATTTTAAGTGATACCCAAATCCTAGTTAAATCTTTTTAATATGCATGTTATGTCCTATGTGCATAATGTTTTATTTTACGATAATTTACTCTACAATATCACCTTTAGATCATGTACCTTTTGAAAGCACAAAACAATTTAGGGCAAAACAAACAACTTGAAAATAGGGTTGTGTACAAGCCAAGTTCAAATTGAGCCAAGAGCAACCAATCATTGAGCCCGGAGCTGAGTAAGCTCGGCTTAAAACCTCCTCATCAAACCAAAACTTAAGCTGGTACTTAACTCGTTTACAACTCAAGCTAGGTTTTAACTCTATAGTCTATACCTATGTTCTTCTTTTATCAATTTATATAGCTTACCACCTAGATTTTAAATTTTGATATTTTCTTAACGGATCATTCCGGTCTCTTACATCATAGGAACACAAAAAAGTCCTAAGTTGGGAACCATAATTTTTTTTAACCCGAACGGAAACCATTTGAAAATCAATCTGGTTGACACCAGTTTAAACTCGAGTCAAATCATAGGGTGAAATTAGTTTGTATCTCCTTCATATGTATTCATTGATACGGTTAAATTGTCAGTTTTGCATGCCCTAGCGTTCCATCTATATCAAAACATACTACTTTGAGGATTTTTTTTTATGCTTGTAGGTTCAATATGAAAACTTCCTTAAAGACTTTGATTGATGCATGGGCGGCTCTGAGGAGGGGCGAAGTGGGCGACTATTCAGGACCCAATATTCTTAGGGGCTCGTGATTTTAATTTTTTTTATATATTATATATGCATGTATATAATTTTTTAAAAAACAACTATAGGCTATTAAAAACCCAATAGTAATTTGATTATGTTGTCATATTAAAACTTAGGTTCCATTAACATTTTAATTAATTTAGTACACTATCATTTATTTTATCTAAACTTATTTCAAAAACTTTAAGAGTGGCTCACAATTCACTTAAGTATGTAAATTGATTATTTTGCTACAATCCTTTTGTATATTAGTACAACAATTATTGACATATCATAAATTTTTTACATATGTGTTTTTGATTTTATATTACAGATGCTTATTTTCTTCTATTCGTTTAGGGTCTAAAATTTTTGATCACTCTCAAGACCGGCTTTGGATTGATGCACGTATCAAATGGGATTCGTTACACGTTTAAGAAGCTCATTGAAAGCGATTTACGCATGTTTGCAACACCCCGGTGTTTATTCTTGCATCAGATCAACATATAACATACATCAAACAATGTATGTAAGGTACTGTTTGTTTTTTCTGCAAGAAAACGTTTGCAGTCTGCGGATCACATCTGCAGACATCTGCAGCAGAAGAGGTGGATCAAACGTCTGCAGTCTGCAAGAAAAAGACTATTTGTTTTTAACGTCTGCAGTATGATAAAAAAATATTCTGTAATTAGATTAAACCGGATCAGATTAATTAACTAATTAATAAAATGAAAAGTTTTCTTGAACAAATAGCTCCCTTGAACAAACTTTGCAAAATGTGTGCCCACAAGGGATAAATGTTGCACCCTTATGCCTCCTCCGTTTCATCATCATCAATATCATCATCATCAAAATGAACAGATCCATCTACTTCCAGCAACGACACATTCACAGGGGATAAATGTTGCACCATTATGCCTCCTTCCTCGCTGCCGTGCCCTAGGTTTTCCTCCGTCGACGTCAGCTCATTCTCCTTCACCGCCACCGCCACCGCCACCGCCACCGGCGTTCATTTCGCTCATTCTCAGTTAACGTCACCGGTGCGCCACTAGCGCTATTCACCGGCGCTGAATTCGACCGATTCGTACCGTTTCTGTTGATAGTAATGTGCACATGAGAAGCGACCGTCGGTACAGCGGTTGTACACACCGATTCGGCGAGGGGGCATCGATGGTCGCAGATGAAGAAGTGAAGAAGATGTTTTGATAAAAAACAAACACCACTTAAGTCTCAAAGTCAAAATTCAAAAGTCTCATAAGTCAAAACCACGAACTGAAACTTCAACCCAACCTTATTGGGCCAGCCCATACTACAACAACGGCCCACCATAACTTTCTTCGAGCCTTTAACCTCCCTATTGTTCAAACCACCACATCACCGTTCCCTCTCTTCCTCCACGGCCGTCGCCGTCGTCGTCGCCGTCGCCGTCGTCGCCTTCGTCGCCGTCGTCGCCTTCGTCGCCGTCGTCGCCTTCGTCGCCTTCGTCAACCTCCGTCACTGCCGCCGAAGAACACAACCTTCATCCACTCAATCAAAAATGGAGAGCAAACAGTACCTCGGAGAAATCTCAGCCCTCTGTTTCCTTCACCTCCCTCCACCATCTCCACCACTACCATATCTCCTCGCTGGTGGTTATCTTCCTTCAAATTCATCTTCAATCCATTATCATAAGCTCATACACACTTCTCATCAAACCTCTTTGTTTCGATCTAACACTTGCTTAATATTGTTACTCAGGCACTGGCTCGCAGCTACTGTTCTATGACCTAGCTACTTCCACCATGATTGCTTCATTTCAAGTGTTCGATGGAATTAGGGTTCACGGAATATGCTGTCTTCCTTCGCCAGATACCTCTGTTACTTTCAGAGTAGCTGTGTTTGGAGAACGAAGACTCAAATTGTTTCAATTCGACGTTCAATTACCGCATAATGATCATCAAACGATCCTTAGTCTTGTATCTTATCAGTGTTTGCCTAACTTCGGTCACTGGATTTTGGATGTCTGCTTCATACAGGTGTGTCTCGTATTCTCGTTAATTTGTAATGTTTCTTCATGTTTAGATGTGTACTTGTGCGCTTACTTTGTTGATTGGTAGTAGGATTGTGTGGATGAAGGGAGTGAGTTGCTTGCTATTGGATGTACCGATAACTCTGTTTATTTTTGGGATACGTTGTTGTCTACTATCAGCTATCAGGTTAGCTCTCCAGGTATGGTTTACTCATAGGCTATAGCTTGTTTCTACACTATGTAATGCTGTCAGTGATATCAACTAAAGTTGCATACTGTTCTCCTTCATTTACAGATAGATGTCTTTTGTATACGATGCGCATGTGGGGTGACAAAATTGATTCTATCCATGTAGCATCTGGTACCATTTTTAACGAGGTATGTAAGGTTCTCTCTCAATTGATTTTAGTTTGGATTCCTCTTAGTTACATGATGCAGTTTTACGATGTAATGTATATTATAAGGTTGAGTCACTTTTGTGATTGCTGATGTGCTTTCTAATCGATATTGCTTCTGTTTTGAACATTTAAAGTTGATTTTGGTTCTAAGTTTGTTCTGTAGATTATAGTTTGGAAAGTTGTTTCTGGGTGTTATGCTCCTTGTTTAGACAATCCTACAAAAGATAGTAAGGCTCATGTTTCCAGTCGCCAGTATAAAGCTGTCCCGGTCTGTAGACTGGCTGGGCATGAAGGCTCCATATTCCGTATTACATGGTCTTTGGATGGATCAAAGCTAGTGTCAGTCTCTGATGATCGCAGGTCATTTCTGATCCAATTTCATCGACTATCAAATCCCTAAAGCAGGAAAATGAATGTATATATAATGTGTCTCTTTGATTTATTTATAGTGCAGTGCTCGCATATGGGAAGTTCCCAATGCTAAAAAAGATTCCAATAATGCTGCAGAGGTGACCATCTCTCCTTCCAGTGGACCTGTGCTATTTGGTCACAGTGCTAGAGTTTGGGATTGCTGTCTGTCCGACTCTGTAAGCCCACCATAGACACACTCATCTCTTACATTCAATCATGAATGATGATCAAAATAACCAGCTATGTAAGCCTGATAATTGTTCTTATTGCATGGGGATTTTGGTGGTCATCTTAGTTAATCATCACTGTGGGCGAGGACTGTACATGTCGTGTATGGGGACTAGATGGAACTCAACTTAAAATAATCAAGGAGCACATGTAAGTTGAAAGGGCATGCAGACAATTCTCAAAAGAAAAATAACTTATAAAATTAAAATCCTAAAAAGAATCTTGTGTATAAATTTTTTTTGCATGTTTGTCGTATAGAGGGAGGGGAGTATGGCGATGCTTGTATGACCCAGTTTCTTCTCTTCTTGTTACTGCTGGATTTGACTCTGCCATAAAAGTGCATCAGCTGGATTCTTCTTTACACATGGATTTAACAAGATGCAACAGAGTAGAAGAATGTGATAAAAAACAAATATTTACCATCCAAATTCCAAATTCAAACCGTACTGGACTAATGGACAGGTATGTCCAGTGTCAAAAGTATTACGATGCACCTTTTTTTAAATTACCTTTTATCTTCACACTTGGATTGTGTTGTTGCATGTGCAGCAAAAGTGAATATGTGCGTTGTATGCATTTCGCAAGTGAAAATGCACTTTATGTTGCTACAAACAATGGTTTCTTGTACCTTGCTAAAATATCTGATAGTGGTGATGTGGCATGGACTCAGCTTTTCCATTCCAGCGAGGATATTCCAATAGTTTGTATGAGTGTATTTCCAGGTGGCCCTTCTAGTGTGGACAACTGGATTGCTCTTGGAGATGGTAAAGGAGGATTAACTGTTGTGAGAGTTGTAGTCTCCCAACACCGGAAGCCAATCTTTTCTTAACTTGGTCTGCTGAAGCTGAACGACAACTTTTAGGAACATTTTGGTGCGAGTCTTTGGGCCCCACATTTATCTTCACAGCAAATCCTAGAGGAAAGCTGAAGCTATGGCGTATCGAGTCATTTTCTGAACATTTAGTAGCAGAACTCACATCATGCTTTCCTATAAGGATAATATGTTTGGATGCGTCTTTTCAGGAAGAAGTGTTAGTGTGTGGGGATCTTCGTGGTAATCTTGTGTTATTTCCTTTATCAAGAGACCTATTGCTCAATACACCTATTTCTTCGGTTGCACAAGTTTCCCCTATAAATTACTTTAAAGGAGCTCATGGTATATCAAGTGTGACTAGTGTTTCTATTCATGGTTCAAGTTCAAGTAACATTGAATTACATTCGGTATGCTCAAATGGTTTTGTTTTGGTTAAATTGATGAAAATGTTGTAACTTGGATGTGAAATTAATTTAATGCATTGGTTATATCTTCAGACCGGAGGAGATGGGTGCATATGCTATTTGGAATATGATAAATTTGAACAAAAAATGGAATTCATTGGTATGAAACAAGTCAAAGAACTGAGTTTAGTCAAATCATTCTTTCCCAATGACAATCCAGACTATGCAATAGGCTTTGCATCAGCTGATTTTATAATCTGGAATTTGTCAACTGAGACTAAGGTTTTCTCTTCCTCATCTCCCTCTCTGTCTACTGACATTTTATGGCCTATTATACACATTTTATGTTGCTTGTCCATTTTATTTATTTTTTATATATTGCAACAGGTAGCTGAAATTCCATGTGGTGGATGGCGGCGTCCCCATACTTTTTTTCTTGGTGATATACCAGAAATGAAGAATTGCTTTGCGTTTGTGAAGGTATGTGGTTGAGTTTTTAGCAAATTGTCCACAACATAAATTATTTATTCTAAAAATGTGCTTTTTCCTTTTATTATTTGCTCATAGGATGAAGTGATTTATATGCACAAGCACTGGGTAGTTACTAATGACAAAATATATCCTCAGAATCTCCATCTGCAATTCCATGGCAGAGAGATGCACTCACTATGTTTCATCGTCGATCATACAAATAATTCTCAATTAGGTTTCATAGCAACAGGCTGTGAAGATGGAACTGTGAGGTTGACTAGGTACAGCTAACTAAAATGAGTTAATCTTATTATCTTTCATTACATTACATTATCTAATGATGCAAATATGTATATTCAGGTATTCTTTAGATGTTGATAACTGGTCTGCTTCAAAATTGCTTGGAGAGCATGTTGGTGGTTCAGCTGTAAGATCACTTTGCTCCGTGCAGAAGGTACATACCTTTACAGATTATATGATGAACCCAGCTGGTACAATTGATAAGCAAGGAACAGATTTAGATGATCAGGAAGATCAGTTTCTACTAATTTCCGTTGGTGCCAAAAGGGTCATAACGGCCTGGAAACGCAAGAGTATTTCAACACCTAAAAGTGAAATGTCGTTCCAATGGCTTTCCAGTGATTTGCCAAACAGAAAAAGTGGTACAAACTTGAATGGGTTAAAAAAGGAGGAAACCACTGAAAATCATGACAATGATACGGTTGATAAACTTCCTTCAGAAAATACAGAAGTTTGCTGCAATGATGGCAATGAAAATGATTGGCGGTATCTGGCTGTGACTGCTTTTCTTGTGAAGATTTCTGGTTCAAGGTGGTCTAAGATTCTAGAATTGAATTTCATCTTAATTACTGTAGCCCAAATTCACCAATTGAAATTTATTGATGAAGATGCATTTTATGTTTGATTGCAGGACATCTGTGTGTTTCACTGTTGTGTCTTCCTCAGATGCCACAGTGACATTAAGGGCTCTAGTATTACCGCATCGCCTTTGGTACAAATTGCACTATTAAATAGATTAAATAACAGAACTTATCTGCTCTTTAAGCAAGACATTATTCTCATTCCTTCCGGACCATTGTAGGTTTGACATTGCACTATTGATCCCTTCAACTTCACCAGTTCTGTCGTTGCAACATGTCATTATTCCTGAACTCTCAAGTTTTGAAGGTTTTTTACTTTTCAATTTTACGAAATCTTTTAAAAATACTTGTTATGCATACATCTTGCCTCCCTTTTATCTCTATTGATACATTATTGATAACAACCCTTGTTTCTTTTCAGTTAAAAGTCAAACAAAAACTGTGTTTATGGTTATTAGTGGGTCGACAGATGGAAATATTGCCTTCTGGGATGTAACAGAAGCAGTTCAAACTTTTATGCAAAAAGTATTAAACCTAAAGAAGGAAGATTGCAGAAACTTTCATAGAAGACCCCGCACTGGAAGAGGAAGCCAAGGTGGACGACAATGGCGGTCATTGGACAACTCAGACCAAAAACCAACTGCCACATCACCCAAACCATCAGAGAACACCAAGGATGATAAACAAGACCAAACATCATTACATATGATACAAGAGAACACTAAGGATGATATGCAAGACCAAACATCATTAAATATAATACGGTCGTTGCATGTATTTAAAAATGTTCACCAATCTGGAGTGAATGGCCTCTATGTTTCAGACGTTAAAGATTGTGCATCTTGTTTTTCTTGTAATGTTATAAGCGGTGGTGATGATCAAGCACTCCATTCTTTTTGTTTTACTGTGATGGGTTCTGATAGACCAACTTCAGAAATGCAATTCACTCATCAAGTCAAAACACCTAGAAACTACCAGATTATATTTTCACATCCTGACAAAATCGCCTCGGCTCATAGCTCTGCTGTAAAAGGTGAAACTCTCTTTTCTGTCTGTAAATGATTTAATTAGGAAAAATGTTTGTAAGTTTGTTTAATTGTAGCTTTTACCATCCAAGACTCATCAGTTTGACTGAAGTCAAGTATGATATGTGTATAGGTGTATGGACAGATGGACATTGGGTTTTTTCTACCGGGCTTGATCAACGCTTGCGCTGTTGGCGCGTGTCAACAGATGGTAAACTAAGTGAGCATGCCCATTTGATTGTTAGTGTACCAGAACCAGAAGCACTTGATGTTAGAAAATATGGACGAGACGGTTATCAAATAGCGGTTGCCGGAAGAGGGATGCAGATGATAGAGTTTTTAGCTACTGCAGAAGCTTAGTTCAACCCTAATTTATTGATATTTTTGTTTGGATCAGTTTTTGTTTTTGTGTGTTGAGTGTAGAATAGTTATCTTAAGTACAATCCTATATTTATTGTTACACCATTTTCAGTTATTTCACAAATCAGGTTTTGTAATTGATCAGTTATTTCACATGTATACTAACACTAATTCACATGCATTTTGATTTTAGCCAAGTATTTTATATTCACATTTGATTAAATTTGATTTTTATTCACATGTGAACTACTTTGCTTTCCATATATGTTTATTAAAACAAAATACAAATAGCAACAACATATGATTTCACATTGAGTTTCACAAAACTAGTTTTATTATCAGTGCTACATGATAGGTAAAGGTTTACAATGGGAGTGTAAAAACAAATGGTGAAATGAACAAATGAAAATAAAACAAGAGTAACAAAAAAGGTAAAAATGGTGCGCATTTTATATTACCATTTTCAATACTTTTATATATATTCTTTTATAGAGACAAAAATATGATCTTATTAAAAAGAACAAAAAAAGTCCGGCGAAAACATGACACTTGACCAATTATCTGTCACTATTCATCAGGCTTTATAAAAGCACATAAAACAAATTTTAAAAAAATTAAATGCACAATTCATGATAATTATCTACGTGAAACTGTAATTATAAAACATAAAAAGTTATGAATTTTTTTAATTACAAGTATATATTATTATTGATCAACAAGTTATAACAAAAATATCAACGGTTGATTATGTTTAGGTTTCGGTTTGGTTAGTTTATTCGTATTTACAAACCCCTTTTCTTAATGGTTTCCGAGGTGAAATATATAATACGAAACCAAAATCCATTATTTGTTTCCATTCCCAAATCAAAGGAATTGAATTCCAATCCCTAATTCAAATATACTCTCGAATCAGCCCTAATCTACACGACAGAAAGAGAAGAAGCAACATGAGAGTTAGTGGGTTTAGGGTTTTATGCAGAGGTTTGATTCAGGCATTTTCAACTGGAAATCATCATTTGCGCTCAAAAATCCATCATTTCTCTCTACTTCCATACTCAACTGGTTCGTTCTTCATCTCTCTGTTCGTATTTATCATCTTCTCTTTTGTTATCCATCCAATGTGTTGCGTAAGTTTCCCGACAATTCAGTTATTAGTTCGATGAAAACCTATAGCAGAAAAGTTAGTTGCGTTATGCGCTATTAGAAATTGGGGCAAAATATGTTGGTTGATATTTTTTATATGATTTTCGTTAATTCACCATGGTTGAACTAAACATACAATCGATGGTATTAATATATCCTTATTTCTTATCTTAAAAGTGGCAGAGTTGCAACCTCAATCATCAGCTGAACTGATCAAGATTATGGAGCACAGACTGTCGGCAATTGAGCACAGGAATGCTTATCTGCAAGGCATTATTAATCAGGTAAGAGCGATCGAGTCTATGCACTGGTTAGTTGGGTGTGTCAATGATCTGAGTGTTGTGTGATTCTAGTTGTTATATGCTAACATTATGCTATCATCTAGGTTAGTTTTAATTGATTTTGTTGAATAAAGACAGCCCGAAGTCTCACCAACCGAGTATTCGAGAGCAAACAAGGAGCTTCAGAGTTTGAATGATAAAATGGATCTCATATGTAAGTTGAGGGCAATAGAAAAGGTGAGTCCTTATGCTTTTGGACGATTATAACGTAAGTGAGTGCTATTAACGTGTTAAATAGATGATTAGATAGTATCAATGGTATAATTTAGTATCTGTTCTTATTGTTTTGTATGTACGTGTAACTCATGGGCTTATATAACATTCTATATAATGCTCCTCTATCTAAAATCAACCATGAGATTTTATGGTTAGAATCTAAAATTTTGCTCTCCATGATGGTCTTGTTATGCCCATAGATAGGCCCCTCATTAGGCTTTAGACATTCACTCATAAGAAGAATTGTAAGGTAATTGTTCTACTGTCCTATTTATATTTTTGTCATTGAGGCTGAGGTAGAAGTAATTGTGGCTAGAGAGGAATTACATCATGGTACATCACAGGCATCCCTGCTAAGACATATGTACTTGTTTGTCAATGTACTCACCGATAATTTGGGAAAATTTGAACTAGGCACTAACATTGGCGCTAATGTAATAATGAAACCCTGCTTTTTTGTCTCATTATTGTCTTTTGCCAAAGATAATGGAGAATCGCTTAAAGTAGTTCTTTTGCCACAAACCAAAGATCTTTCAACTAATCTATATTCTTCCATCAGGTTTAGTATCTAACATTGAATGCTGCGTGTGGTTGTAGGAAATTGAAAGTTTGAGATCACTAGTGAGCGATTCTGAAGAGGATAAAGACATGCAGGCCATGGCATATGAGGAACTGGAGCAAGCCCTAAAAGAAGAACAAAAACTGCATAATCTGCTGCTTAAGTCATTGCTGCCTAAGGATGATGCAGATGTAAGAGATTGCATTCTGGAAGTTCGAGCAGGTAACACGATCATTGATGATTACAGTGTTTTTGAACATAATGCTATATTGTGTTAATGGATTTTTTTTAATTTTGTGTCAGGGACTGGAGGAGAAGAGGCTTCACTTTTGCAATGGACATCTTCAAAATGTGAGACTTTTCACTGAATTTTAGAAAGTGTTTATGTGAATTCTGACCTTTGATGTTTACATCATGCCAGGTATGAGAGATACTCACAGAAAAAAGGTTGGAGATTTGAGGTGGTAGACATCACAGATTCAAATTTGAAAGGATTCAAGGTCATTTTTCTTGATCTTTTTTTTTCTTTTTTGTAAAAGAAGGGAATTTATCTCATGATTCAACAAAGGGGTATGCATGATGAGTGTAATTTCTCTTGCAGGAAGCAAGCGCTGCAATATCAGGGGCGGATGTTTATGGAAAACTAAAATTCGAGAGTGGAGTTCACAGAGTGCAGGTTCTTTCTATCATTTCAATTAGTGAATTTGACTGCTAATGTGAAAGACATTCTTTCTTCATCAGACCTTTTTCCCCCCAAATTTGCAGCGTGTTCCCATCACAGAGAAATCAGGACGTGTTCATACAAGTGCTGTGTCTGTTGCTATCCTTCCCCAGGCTGATGAGGTGATTGATGACTTCACTAAAATAGTTGCCATTTTATTATGCTTTTAATTTCTTAAATGTACTTTGAAAAAGGTGTGATTATACAAATCTAAGTGGCATTTTGCAGGTAGATGTTCAACTAAGAAACGAGGACTTGAGAATTGACACATACAGGTCTGGGGGATCTGGAGGTCAGCATGCAAATACCACTAATAGTGCCGTTAGGATCACACACATTCCAACTGGCCTCACAGTTGCCATACAAGACGAACGCTCACAACATATGGTAGATTTAAAAAAAAATTACTGCAAGCCTGCAACCATACAACAGGCATACTGATTTTTTGATCCCTTTGGTTTGTTAGAACAAGGCTAAAGCACTAAAAGTATTGTGTGCACGACTGTATGAGATAGAGAGATGTAGAGCTCAAAACAGTAGATCAAAGCTAAGATTAGAGCAGGTATTATTATCACTAGATATGTTTATTTAAGTTTGTACAAATTGTTTGGTTATTAATACATTTCACATAAAACAGATTGGTAGCGGGGATAGATCTGAACGAATACGCACATACAACTTTCCACAAGGGCGGGTTACTGATCACAGGATTGGTTTCACTCATCACTCCATCAGTGATGTGATGCAGGGGGAGTGTTTAGATTACTTCATTGACGCGCTTCTTCTGCAGCAGGAAATGGATGCAATTGCTGACTTCACTGCCACATCTACTCATTAAATCTTTTATTTATACCAACAAAATGTTTTCTAAAGGATATTGTAGCTGATGTTTCAGTCTAAAGCTTTTTCACACATTCATAATAATGAAAAATTAGGAAATTATGGTATTTGTGTCTTGAAATGTTGTACAAAAACTATATAAGCAGACATCAGAATCATTATGAAATCTAAACACTACAAACAAAAATCTAATCATCATCACTTTCATCACTATATGAAACAAGCCCACCAGTAACAACATTGTTGGTAGAAATTGAAGGTTCACACGCTTCAGATGTGCTAATCTTTGTCTTTTTCGCTTGAGGTTTCACTTTTATAACTACTCCCAGTGGGCGGGCGCGTGTTTTCTTCTGTTCGGGTGATCGTGGCTCCTACAAACCAAATATGTGTAAGATTATCCATCGATACATCTGTCATTATTAATTGATAAAAATCAGTAATGTACATACAACACTCTGAATCCAACCTGAAGTTTAGGAGGGATCACAGGTGTTTCCTTTAGCTCATGTAGAATGGCAGATTGTGCAGCTACTGCTTCCTGCATAATACATCAGAATATGGTTTTGTAATGATTGACAATTTACATGAAAGGCAGCATCACATTGAAATGTAAAGATGTTAAAATAACATATATTAAACTTACCTGAAAACTCCGCAGCTGTTTGGCTTCATCATCTGCTATTTGCTGCTCATATTCTCTCTTTGACTAGACAAACAAATAAAATTTCAAAAACTAATTAAACTAGACATGAGCAAACTGAGTTTTTATTTTGCAACCAATAAAAACCCATGCAGATTGTATCTGCTATACAACAAAAGTAATTTAATATAGACAATACAAACAAGCCCAAAATCTTGTAAAAACATGTATGCTTCTTAAATGAACTAAGTAATATCAAAAAAGATAATCACCAGCTCCAGCTTATCAAGAAACTCAGTCTCATCTTCATCCAATGCTTTTGGAGGTCCTGCAATAATAAAATATAGAAAATAACTACTTAATTATCTTTCCAAACTATGAACACTTCTTTTTATGATTCAGCAAACAAGCAAATCCAGTAAATCATGATACTTTTAAAAACACCCCCCCCCCCCCCACCCCCCACATAACTAGCAGGCCTAGTGAGAAGAATTAACAACAATCACAAAGAAAACATGGACTGTAGCAACTCTACATGACACATAGAGACAGAGTGCTGGAAGAAGTAATGATAATTACTAGCACTCACTATGCTTAAATCGTTCGTTGAACTCTGCATCTTTTTTGTCCTTATTTTCCTTTAAGATCTGCATCAAATTATTTAAGCAAGCCAAATCATTTTATCTGTGTACTGAAGAAGTTACAAATTCATGCAATAAGTAATGCACAGTGAAGTCAGCAAAATGTGTCACAGCTGTATAGCATAAATTTAGTAGCATCAGCTATACCATGAAAACCAGGAGTGAAAGAAAGGAACATAAGCAACAGCTTAGCATTTTGCCCCAAACCAAAGTGCGTGGTTTAAAAGTAGGGATGTTCAACAAACGAGTCCAAGTACCTCGAGTAAAGCATGTCCAATCCATGCTGGAAGCTCAACACATTCAACTCGAACTAACTCGTAGCTTGGTGATTTGGCTCAAATCTGTTTTATTTTATTTTGTTCATTTGTATGTGTTTGTTTTTACAAGTTTCAAATAACAAGAGACGACAATTTCAAACTATACAAGTCTCAAATTCCACATTACATAACTACCAATAAACAAGATTTGGGAGTTGACTTTGATCATTCATTCACTTAGCAGCCTCTTATAATCTTATAATGTATTATGCGAGCTCGCTACCTTCAGCTCTGGAATTTATCCAGACCAACAAGTGAGCAACCGCAATCATACGACCTCAACCGAAATGTGCTAGTGAGTTGCAAGATACGAGTTACATCCCTGCCCCTATCCAGAAGTGAAACCCATCAGGAACCATATTATGGCAGCCAAGCCTTAACAGGTTCTTCATCACAAAAAACATTCCTTTATAACATTTAACCCTACTTTACACTCCGATCATCCAAACCTATTACAGTATTGAAGCAGTATGTTCAAAGTAATGATTTTCTAGTGCAAAGCGGCACATCTTTTCTAAGGGTGCTGCTATATGCACACTCAGGTGCAGGTGCTCATCACATCAGTCGTTTCAACTTTCAACATTTAAAACAGACATTTTGTTTTGAGCTTCTAGTTAAACGGTTGTGTAACACCTTTTAAATGAGTGTTTTGTTTAATGATTCCACTTAAACGGCCGTATAACCATGTAAACAAGCTCTAAACGGGCATTTAACCATTGGGTTCCACTTTTAAAGTGGCATTTTAACACAATGGTGTCGAATAGACTCAGGACCGGCTCAATGTTTTCTGGGACCCCAATCAAACTAACAAAATGAGGCCCTTTTGTAAAACGCAATCCAAAAGCAATCTAATTAAATTTCTTTGAACAAAAGAATTAAATCAAAGACAATTTGATATACTAACCATGACTCTTTGATGGTTGATTCATTTGAACAAAAAGAAGAAAAAAAGGGTTAGCCGAGTCAATGAGATTGATCGAAAAGGAAGAAACTTAGGAAGGGTCGTTTGCTTTGTGAATTGTACGGTTTTATTTCTTCAATAACATATCAAATCATCAAAATTTTCATCAGGACTAAACTATCAAGTATTATTTCCGTTTTAAAATTTCATTGACCCATAAAAAACCAAAACCGCTATAATTTCTTCTGAAAAATGGGAGGCCTAATTTGAGGGGCCCAAGCATGTGACGTCACAGTTTACATTATAGGGCCGGCCTGCGAATAGTATGTAGTAATGTGTGTATAGCCTTGCCCCTTTTCACATCACAATTCACAACTGAGCAAAAGATTGACATAGTGAGCAAATTCAATGGGCACAATCAATCAAAAGCAAAACAAAGCTCAAAGAATCGATTAAACTTGACATATATGTATGTATGTACGATCCAAAACAGTAGAATGCAAAACCTCAAAAGGGGGCGATCTCTTTGAGCAGTTCCATCCTCAACCCTAGGTCCTCGAGTCTTTTTCGCTTCATCCAACTGTTACACAACACCCAAAATCACAAAGGGCAGATTTAGGTTTGCAATTGGAATTGAATCAAACTCTGTTGAATTAATGAGCTGTAGTTTCCAAATCCAAACAGCTAACGTGAATCTCTTCAGATTACACTCGTTGGATGAATGAACAAAACAGATTGTTGATTGTTCAGAGTTTCATCATGTTAATGAAAATTGTCGATTGAAGAATGAAGGTTAATTGACCTGTTCCTGTGATACAAAATTCATCAACCTGGTTGTCGGACGAAAATCATCGTCCGTCATCTCTGCTTTTCGCGACGGTTCTGTCGTCGGTTTATTACTTTCAAACTTGTTCTTTTGGGGAACAAGGTCTCCCAAATCCAATTTAAATGCGATTATTATTTACAAGTAAATTTTTTTTTTCTTTTTTTTTATTTATTTTTCACTGCGATAAAAATTACAATGACTGAGTGATAGAGTGAGTTTTTCGATGTCAATCATTCATACTAGTTTTAATGATTCATATCTCACTCACTTTCAAACCATTTGCCACTTAATATTTTTTAAGACATCAATCAAGTTAAAAGAAATGAGATTTTTACAAAAACTCAATCTAAACAAAAGCAATCTAATCAAAAAATTTTAAACAAAACAATAAACTAATGAAAATTTGATATACTAACCTTAGTTCTTGAAAGTTAATGTTTTTAATAAAAAAGAAGCAAAACAAGAGCTAGACGATGTCAATCAAATCAATTTAAAGAGAAAGGAACTCAGGAAGGGCCGTCTATTTTGTGGTGTGATTGTGCTTCAAACCGATCAAATTATCAAATTTTCATCGGTACTCAATTATGAAGTGTTGTTTTCGCTTTAAATTTTCATTGGCTCGTATAATACCAAAGCTCACTATAACTTTTTCTAAATGGATGTCTTATTTTCAGGGGGGCAAGCCTAATGCGTCATAAATAACACTATAGACCCGACCTTGAATACAATGTAAAATAGTATTTTATAACCTTTGCATTAGGTATAGAGTATTATTAAGTTTTATATTTTTAACGGATAACTTGGGATATTGAACTATTAGTTGGAATGATTGGAGAGGACGAAAATTACCATTCAAAGTCAATGAATATGATGTTAATGGATATACGAAAAAACATATTCTAGAACACAGTACAAGACATGTATGTGACGATTTATAGCATATTTAGATTGTTTTGCGCGTACGGAGAAGTTCAAGAGTGTGCTATTGGAGAAGAAATCGAATGGTGAATTATAGGCTATTACAAGTTTTTAAAGTTTCAAATTAGTAATGCAATGTAATATAATGGTGATGATTTGCATGCTCTAGGCTCTATGTTTCTTACAATATAAAAGATGGAGAGGTTAAACGGATGCTACAATATCAAATACAACTAATTACATATGAAAATGTGATACGTGGACAATTCTAGTTATATGTTTTGAAAAGTTGTTAGTCCCTAGAAATATGTCAAATATTTTGCTAGGTTCACCTTGAAGCATTGTTCTGTATGGTGGGATGAGATGATCAAAATATGGTTTTTATATAAAACATTTATTATGTCATATTGATTTTATAATTATTTTTACGGCTACTAATCCTTTATTTTCCTACTCTAAAGAATGTCTATTGTGAACACATAACATAATTTTAGAGCACCATTAAATTCTTTTTACTACCCAAGTTATCCCTTAACAATTACTCAACCCTAAGTAAAAATGATTGGTTATCTGAGACGTATATTTATAAGATAAATAAAGAAAAACAATAATATTTTAAATGATAAATCTTTGAAAATCAATTATTTGCTTGAAATCGTAGAACTCCACAGCCTTCTTAGACCAACTCCCCCTAGACGACTCATGACAACACAAATATAGATTTTCAAAAGTTCCTAACCTCAAAATAGACAAATGACACTTTAGCCAATAGATAAACATTTCAGCCAATAAAAGTGTCCATAATGACAACTTTAAGAGGTAAAACAATCAAATAACTAGTTTGAACTTTGAATACCAAACTACTCATTCCACTTGAAATAAGTATTTCAGATGATCATAAGCAGTTTGCTTCCATCCAAACATTCCAACTACTTACCTTCTACATAAACACAGAGTAAAACAGTTTCAATAGCCAATCCCAATTCCCAAAGACTCTTGTAACTACGCGTTTAAGCTCCAAAACAATACACGCAAGTTTCGTACACAATTTACATCAAGGACATGTTACAGAAGTGGCACAAAGGGAGGATAATCATCAGGAAGGTGCAAGCTCAAGAACCTTAGATGCATTTGAGGTGTATGCTGGTTCTTGTGTGCTTGCATCATTATCTGCAAGCTTAAGATCTGAGAGCGCGTTACTCAGTGATTCAGTTGTTTCTGTGGTTTCATGTTCCCTTATGGTACCATCTGCTGATGATTGTCTGCTTTCTTCCAATAGTTTATCCAACTCATCTTCGATATCTTCATCAAACTCTTCATATGATGAAACTGACCCTGGAAGTCGCACAAAGAAACATGTTGGTAATGACATATTAATACCACAATGAGAAATAGACTTCGTTATACTTAAGAATCAAATATGGGAGTACCTAAGACTTTTTCTACTTGCTTTTGTGAATGGATTGTTTCATCAAGATCATCTAAACAGTGCTGCACTTCTTCTATGGTGATCATCTTATCCTTCATTGCCTTTGTACCGCTTTTAATAGCTTCAAAAACCTGCCAATGAAAAGTTATATGTGAGTGGAGGTGGCATAATTGCTTGACGGGCCGGTTGGGTAAGGAGTCGAAATGAGTAATATTAGTACAGGTTGACCCAGTAGGAACTTTTTCTTGATGAAAAAGGTACAAATAGTAACAGTGTTCATATGGTTATAAGAACTATGATCCTACACTTTGGACAAATTTTGACCAGTTTGTTATGATCCCTTTTTAGCTGAAAATTTTTATGCCTCGTTTGAGATAACACACAACCCAGATCAACCCAAGAGGTTGTAGTTACCAATTCTTTAACAAAGCCCAAAAGTTTATGATATTTCAGTGTATCACCACCCTCTTTAACTGGTGAACTCCACCTATACATAGAAGTGACAGAAATTGTTCTTATATTAAGTAGTTGTTACCATTTGCAAAACTTTTAATACAAACACCACATGTCAGACTTACTTAATATTTACCCCGTTAAAGATTAAACACACCTCTTTTGAATCTTCAGCTTCTGCTATGGCTCTAAGTACTTCCTCTACTCGCCTTAGAAGCATGTCACATTTATCTCTACTTTCAGATGACAGCTTCAGTTCCCTTGCATGCCTTCGTGCACTAACTTTATTTCCTGATTTTAAAGAAGCCAAAGCCGATACTTTGGACCTGCACAATAGCAAATATCATCATGAAGAATCAAAACAGTGAGATTGGGCAAAGATGTATACTTTTTAATCAAAGCTTGTAATCAATTATTGTGATTAAAGTTCCAAAATTGTCAAGAAATTAATCAACTTAAACCACATGCCAATACCCCGTATCAGCTGTTGTGTCCAAAGCTTATCAGAGAGAACATAATCACATATGATAGCAAGCAATGCTTTTTATTACTTCTTTGCATATAACCTGCAGCTATATGGTTATCTGACACATGGAGCATAATTGACCAAACACGAGAACAAAGAACTAATTTATTCAAAAATTTCAACAACAATAACCTCATTACGTCCAGCAACAGTATATATATCCCCCACAAACAAAAAAACATCATATAAGTGAAATGTCCAGAATCCAGATCCATATAAAGGAGTAATTTCTACCATGCTGATAATATGTGAATAGCAGATAAGCATATGCTTACTTGTTACAAAGCTGATCAATTGTATCAATTTGTAGCTGGAGCTTCTCTGCTGTCCAAGTCAAGTGCAGAACATCATAATCTGAACTTATGGTACCAGAGACTGTTTTGGAAGAAAGAGAGACCTTCACACCCTATTACAGATAATATCATAGTATAAGTAATCAGTAATCACGCTTCAGGTACTGTTTTATTAATAGCGATGGTTGTACCAAAAACCATAATAATAGAGATGATGATGATGACGATGTTATAAAAGATTTAGAATAAAATGAACTTAATCTATAGCAGTACCTCAATAAGGTCATTCCGCCTGATCGCAAGGTACTTTACCTTCCCACGTTTGGACAAATGGCTCAAAATTACTGATGCTTGTTTTGACCCTCCACAAATCACTTCAAATTTGCTCAATGTGATGATGCACGAAGAAGTCCAGTGATCTTCAGATAAAATCTTGACAACTTCATCAGATTTCTCCTATATTTCATAAACCATTGACTAGAATCATCACAACATAATTCAAATGAAACAATATAGTCAACCAATTCAAGTCATGTTTTACCTGTGGGTATACCTTACCTGCAAGATCGTCGAAACGATAAACTCATCTTCTAATGGAAATGCTGACTTAGATAACGGAAGCAGATTCCTTACTTTGTGGAATAACTGGCTAATTTGACCACTTTTCGGGTTGATAAGATCGCTACTACATAAAATGTCCCCCGAATTATACATTTCAACCTGGAAGAATCAAATAAAAACCCTAGAAACAATAAATACCACATTGCACATTAAACAGAGCATAATAAACACCAAAGCAAAGAGAACAAAAAAGCTAACCAAAACATGATCGATGCAAAGAGGAATCAATCCCCCCTGATTAAACCACACACTTCTAACCTTCAGAAAAACAATAACCAACATGAATCAATCAATCCACAAACGAGGGTTTGAAAACCCTAGGTTAAAAACTTGAAATTGAGGATCAGGAATCGCACCACTGACCACTGAAGGACGAATGATGAAGGTTCCAACATGTCGAGCGATTTTGATGATCAAATTCTTCCAGAATTGGTACATTGGCTCCCAATCAGACCTTTGGCCGCTGAAAGCTTTGAATCTTGCAGCTATCATCACATCGGAATCCCAATCGGGAACCTCCTTTAAGATCAAGTTTCTCACTTTGTGACTTTCGTCTTCCATTGTCTTCAACCTCTGCAACTTCGAGTTTGTGTTCTGTTCAACGTCTCCGTGAAGTGCACGCTTAAAAATGCAACTAATTCATGCTCTTTTTCTCTCTGTCATGTAAAAATAAAAAGTTAATTTCGGTTTTCGTCTCTGGATTTTACAAATTGTCTATACTTAAGTATCAACATTTATTTTGTTTTAATTATTGGTCTGAGTTTTGCTAATTGTTTTTATTTTCGTCATTTTGACTAGAAGTATTAACATTTATAGTTAAATAAGTGTTAAAAAGACCAAAATATCCCTTTATTTCCTCCACCTCCAAAACCAGCTCGACCCCATCACCTCCCTCCTCTCCGACTCCTCCTCTGCCACCCACCCCCCGGCCCTCCTCACCTCTACCTCCGTATATTTTTGCAACCGATGGTGAAGATCTGTATCGATAGCTTGAGTTCTACATTTGTCGTCGTGAAGAGGTCAGCGGCGGGGAAGCTATGGTTGCTCGCGAAAAACCAACCGGAGAATCGAGCGTTGATCGATGAATCCTGTGATGTTCTGGCGTTACTTCCTCTTCTCTGGTGTGCAGATCCTTGGACACAAGAACACGACAAAAACAAGCCGTTAATCGCTGGTGCCGGAGCTGTGAAATCCCTAATCTGCGTTCTCCAAACGAGTACAGAGGTCTCCAAACAAAACGCCGACGGTGGTAGGCGGAAGACGATGGTGATGCAACGGTGACCAGCGGCGTTGGCGCACAAGGGGTGGGTGGGGTGGGGGGAGGGGGTTCGGCTAGTGCTATGCTCCACGAGCCCAATGGTGGTGTTCTCCAACTCGTGGCAGTCTGACCTCAAAGGTTTTCCGGCAAGGCACCGACCAACCCATGGCAACCCTAAAACATCGCAATTTGACAAGGAGCAAGGGTGGTGTTATCCAAACCCTAACCCACACCACCTCTACCCGCCACAACACAGCTAGCGCCGCCACTACACCTCCGTCGTACCGTCGTTGTCACAACCGCACATCCGCCACACCACAACTACCGCCGCTACAACACCTCTGCCACACCACTGTTGTCGCAATTGATGTCGCAATCGCACCTTCGCCGCCCATCCCTTCCACAACCACATACTACCACTAGCACCACAAGTTCACCACCTCCACCTTGTCGGCCACCACCACAACCACCTACAATCTCTTCTGAAACTTTCCTTGAAATTAGATCTAAAACCTTTATCATCACCCATCTTTATGCATCATCTTCTGAAATTAGATTTGGGGGTGATGGTTTGATTTAAAAAAAAGGAAAAACAAAGTTTGTAATAATCATTTCAGTCCCAAGGGTATTTTTATCTTTTCATAAAAATTTAATAGAAAATGTTAACACTGTTAATCAGAAGGACGAAAACAGAAACGATTTTGAAAACTCAGGCCAATAATAGAGACAAAATAAACGTTGGTACTCAAGTTGAGACAATCTACAAAACACAGGGACCAAAATCGAGATTAACTCAAATAAAAATTAACTTGTATTTTTTAGACTTTAGTTATTTAAAAACTCATGTTTATTGGGATTTTTTGAAGTGCACCTTTAAAAGCTTTGAATCTTGCAGCTACTTCATGCTCTTTTTTTAGTTATTTAAAAACTCATCTATCGATATGTATACCGATAGATATAACATTATAAGTGTATTTGTAACATTTTTTTTAACGTTAGTATCTCCTTTGATGTAATCATTTTACCCGTTGTTGTTTGACAATCGAAAATTGGAAACGCACATCACTTTTACTAGACCATACGCTTAAATAAGTTACATAATTTGTGGACGAAGGGCATTTAGCTCAATGGTGTTAAGGTGATAGTGATGTCTCTTCTAAATCTAAGTAGTGAGAGTTTAAATCTCATCATGAACATATATGCTATAATTTAAAAGTAGATTAGTGGGAATACGAGTATAATGTAAAATTATATATAATTCGTGTAACAAGAGTATAGAAGCTAAAATGGTAAAATATAAGATGCAGAATAATGGTACTAAAGACGTGTAACTCGATAACACCAAAATGCTAAAATGATGTTCCTAAATTGTGAGGCTTCAATGCAAATGGTTTTCATTTAGGAGTAACAGTGTGTGAGTTTATCATTTTAATATATATATATATATATATATATATATATATATATATAAATTTGCTTATATTAGTAATCAACTTGAAGAGATTAAAATTAAAATATATAAAATTACTTTTCTATTTTAAACAAATTGTCACTTTTAATAGAAAAAAAACGTACCTGTTATGTTTCTTCCTATTGAAAAGTGTATACTTTTCCAGCAATATCAACAAATCAAACAAGACCAATTCATCAAATTTGAACCCAAAAAGGAACAAATGAAGCAAGATCATAGGCATAATACAATAGAATTTAGTCATTTACCATTGATTTATTGAGAAGAAATTGTTGACCAAGCTAATTGGGCCATTCAACAAACAAAAAACATTGAATCATTTGTATTAACCTAACTAACTGTGATTTGAGTTGAGTATATATGCATGCATCAAGGGCAATTATTAACCCACACACCAACATCATAGTATGAAATGATAACTAATCAAAATTCATCAATATTTCTAATTATCAAACTCATAACTTTCATATACTTGAAACAAAAGGTCCCGACAAGGTACCACCGCCCCAATCTTGATGCAAGCCAAAAATGCACCAGCAAGCTTGCGATGCAGGCTATACGCCTCATCCGGTGGTGGTGTTAATCTGTGCTTCAACATTGTTCCACCGACGTTTGAAACACTCTGAGTTATATTATTAGCACGAAAATCATAATCCCCGGGTTTTGCAAATGGCAAGCCTACAACAAATGCTGCCTGAACATGCGCATCCAACATTATCTCTGACTCCTTGCCCGTCAAGAAACCAAGCCTCTGTGACATCTCGATTACCCCTTCGCGGTCACAATTTGCACATGCAACAACCTGATTCATATTTTGAAATCTCATCGAGTAAAATTCTTTATAGTTATATTAGGTGAATTGCATAAAAAGATAACAAAATTTCAGCTGCTTTATGTAAACCAACTAATTCTTAGCCATAAACAACCAACAAACTTTGATTTATGATTTAGTGTTCTTCATTGTAAGTTTTTATATTACTTCAGGGTTTTTGATTTGGGTACTCAGACTTTGTGAGTTTGGGCATCAATCGAATTTCTCGGATTTTGTGAGTTTGGGCATCAATCGAATTTCTCGGATTTTGTGAGTTTGGGTTTCACTCGATTTTCTCAGATTTTGTTCATGATTTCTTGCGTTTTTCTTGTTTCAGATTTGTTGTTGTTGTTGTAACTTTGTTGTTGGTGGTGGTGGTTGAGCATAAACATTGATGATGAACATCAAGAAAGTTCAAAATTTTCGATAAAAAATATTTTATTAAAAAACAAACTGGTACAAGTAAAGAAAGTACAACATAAAAGAAAACCTAACCATAAACTAAAATTGTTAGAATAGTTGTATAAATTTTAGATAATTCTAAATTATTTGTTATATTGTACTAGAAGTTAATATATGAAAAAATAAAAAAAGTAACCTGACTTTTACTTTTTTTAAGAAAAATGCCATTTCAGCAACAAAGAAAAAGTCCAAATAAAACCAAGCGCCAAGAGGGAGTTACTTGCCCACTAGACTTTATGACTAGTAACCTGTATGGAACTAAATAAAAAAGAAAATTCAGAGTTTTATGGCTATTTTATGGCCAAAAGGAAGTTGGTTACCAAGATAAAAACCAACCCAAATGTTTATTAATTCTTCATGCAATTTGCACTTAATTTTATAAACTTGTATTAGAAAAAAAAATTTAGCCTTGAACCAAGAACTATATTCACAATAGCTAGGTTTAATAGTGGAAATTAAAACTCACCATTCTCAAGTAATCATCCACAAAGGACTTAAGGTAACTTCGAGCCGCCCCAAAGTCAATGAGATTTATTGATCGCGTATCCTCATTGTACAAAAAGTTACCCCAATTAGGATCAGTCTGCATTTAATAAAGTAGAAAATTATAAAAAAAATAAATCATCATATGAGTTTACATTTGAAAGAAATAGATGAAAAGATGCAGGAAAGACGTGCCTGCATGAATCTAAATACAAATAGCTCCATTAGTGTAAGCTCAAGCAACTTTTTCCCAACATAACTACGAGTCTCTTGATCTAGAAGGGCAACCTTATCAATAGGAATTCCTGTAGCAACAAGAAAAATATATTTAGGGCTCCAAAATCATGCATCTACAGTGGTGTAAGAAAATATATGATAACGATTTTACCATGAACAAGTTCTGTGGTAAGAACTTTTTTACTTGATAGTTCATCTACAACGAACGGAACATAAAACCCGTCTACATTTGATAGTAATTCGCGGAATGTTTTCTGATTTGATGACTCCAATTCATAGTCACATTCACGTGATAATTCTTCTTTTGCCACCTGTAACAGGTTATAGAGTCAATCAAAAATTGTTTTAAGAGCATTTTAAGAATCATATAGCATGTATTTGAATATTAGGTATAATTATTCCAGATTATAGGTTCCTTTTTACAAGAATAAAAAGGTAAAATTTTTACTAAATGAAGTCCAAAAACTTGTTGATCTTATAAGCATAGCTTCCGAAAATGTAATTTCTAATTCAAATTTAGCATTCATGTTATAACATAATGTTATTATTCTGATGCATTTGATTTACCAGCACAAAGAAAAACATATTAACTTTTTTAAGATGAAAAAAATGCATTAATCATTGTCATGTAAGAAAAGATGTTTCCAATCGGAAGGACCTCATAAGATAACTCATCACTCTCATCATATATGAAGTTTTAAAATAAAAGAGCTTACAATGTCCGCATGGAAAATAGTAAACATTTATAATTTTTGTGGGACAACAACTATGATCTAAATTTAATGAAAAACCAATTCTCTCATAATCCTTGGTTTATGGAAAATTTTATATTTAAATCATTATAATGTTTTGTATTTCACATTTTTATCATAAGATTTATGTTTACATGTTCTACCTTACTGTATTTTGAAAATTTAGGTTCGTATCAAGAATCTTACATTTTAAGAAAAAGTTGAATTCATAACATATTTTAAAACTCATATATTTCATTCATATATTTTTTTCTTAGAACAATGATATTCCATTCATATGCGCCTATAGGCTAATTCTATAGCCATTTAGATCATCTTGGAATACAATGAAAACACATATTTTTCTAGATCCCTTGCCGTATTGTTGCTTGCTTTACGTGTGTGTGTGTGTTTGGATGTTTCTAGAATTTTCTCAAAAGCTAAAGTGAAGCAGTAATGAAGAAAAAATGCAAATGATGGCATCGACTATTATAATATTAGATGACAATAAAAGTCAAAAGCTTGCGATGATGAAAGTTACCTTCATAGCTCTATCAAGATACAAACCCTCTGGAATCAGATTTGTATAGTCTAAGAGCAATTTTACATTCTCAATGTCACTCTCAATGCTATCTGCAACACCAGGATATTGAATTTTCATTGCAACTTGAATATCATCCTTTGTTACAGCTTTGTGCACCTAGGAATTCATTTCAAACCTTAAGCACCAAACTTTAAGTATTTTATACATTCTTGTTTTTTATTCATATGTAGTTAGAAAAACATTAATGACAGCGATTAAGATCTCAAAATAGATAAAGAATCATAAAACATACGAGATGTAAACTACATAACATCTAGAGAATCACTAATAGAACAGGAAACCAATCCTCAACTAAAAACGAACCAAAATGTTAAATATATCAACAAAATTTGACATTGGCTTCGATTTTGACTCACCTGGCCTATACTTGCAGCAGCAAGTGGGTCATAATCAAAGCTTTTCAACTTGGAAGACCAGTCGGGTCCTAATTCAGAGTTCAAAACTTGATTGAGCTGGCTTCTTGGCATAACATCAGCACCCTGACGAACAATATCTAAAGCAGCCAATATCTACAAGAAATAAAAAGCAAAAAATTCATAATCAAAAAACAACCACAAATAAGTTTTGCAAGTCTCGAATAAAACTTTAACGCTTCAAAATTTCCACAAAAAATACAGCTATGCACATTATATGTATGTAAGTGCATATATGTTTATCTATATGTGTAGGCATACATAAATATCCATGTATGTAAGCATACATATACAAGCATGTATATATTAACATATGTGTGTGCATGTATGGATACACACATACATATATCGTTATATCTACAAGTCCTGTAAAAAAATGAAAACAAACACTAAACTAAAACAACAGAAACATTGTTGTAAATTTTGAAATTACAATTTGATAAATAATTGCGGGGTCGAACTAGTGATGGAAAAATTTACTAGTTAAAATTGCACAACTAAAATTCAAATAATGAAAAAAAGTAATGTGATTCAAATTATGAGTCACTTCACATGAGTTAAAATAATTAAATTCACCAATTTTTGCTCAAAGTTTTACACATTGCAAGATTGTTAGTCTATTGTTCATATCATTGATCTAAATTGATATCACTTAAGCCTAATACAACTATCTTTAGAACTAACAGGTGAATAAACTACTTTCCATCAAATGAGTTTTTTATGATGCTTGTATGATACTAATAGCATAAATGTATCGCCAACTCATCAATATGTTTAATCTCAAAGACCTTAAATGGATAGAGACGAAACATACCGGAGCAGGAACAAGAGATTCATCTTGGATACTCAGCATCTGCCCTAGTTTCAATGCAGCTCCACGCATCCTACATAGAGCAAGAGCCAAACGCTCCGCATTTTTCTCTGATAAAAATGGCGAAAGAGCAGACTGATTCCCTTGTGATTCACCTTTTCCAAACACCATCCTCCTGGCAGATTCCTGTACGGTTCCCCAAACAAGCCCAGCTCCTAGGCCAGCAAACCTAACAACTAAAGTTAGCAATCTAACCAACACTCTGCTAAATTCGCAAGAACTCTACGCATATCAACTAAACTTGTAACAGAAATTACTAACACACCACAGCAATCAATTTGCACATACATAGATAGATACATAGTGTAAAAATTAAACAACTCACCAATCGCTCTGGAGAACGGAGTAGAAGGAACCTTCCTCTCCCTCCGTCTTCTCTGATTCATCACCGTAGATGCCTTCTGCACCGAATCAGTCAACGAAACAGCTGTTTCTTCTTCAACTGCAGTAACAGCAACAGCTGTAGCATCACCGCCCTCCGAACTCCCCGAACGACTAACAACCGTAGTCTGAAACGAGTCACCGTCACCGGAATCGCTAATACGAGCATCAGCATCCACATTACCACTCTTATTCAAAACATTAACAGAATCCTCTGTTACAATACTCCGATCGGAAGGCGTATGCAACGGTGTATTCTCCGGCGACGAAACAGCCGGAGTATCGTCAAAATACACAACGCTGCTTTCGTTATTGGAATCCGCATTGGCTTTTTGACGGTGAACCTTCGAACTTTACCTTCGGTTAGACCTGATGCGTCGGTGACTGATACAACAGCTCGTCGGATTAGGGCTTGAAGGTCTGGTTTATCGAGATTGTTTCTTCTGACGGTCTCTTTGGCGACGAGTGATACTCCGTTCACCAGCTTCCCGAGGTCCTTCAACGACGCCATCTCCGGCGACCGGAGGCGGCGGAATCGGTTATATAGAGGTTATTGTGAAGGGGAAGTGACAGTCGTGTAGGGATGGTAGCCAAGGGTCGATGGCGTCACACGCAAGACAACAATGTGTTTAAGTTTTCTTTTCTTTTTACTGGTTGTATTCTACCGGCACCGAATTAAATCTGTTTTAACATTTTTATGGGTTAAAATGACGGTTTATTATGACTAAAAAACGACCGTTTACTACGCCAACACAATAAACACCAACTCCATAATTTCATCATACATGTGAAACAAAAATAAAGCTAAAATTACATGTATAGGACGAGAGTTAGTTACGTTTCACAGAGATTCAGAAAGGAGACCTCGTTTTGGCTGCACCCAAGAAGAATGTCACACCTAAACAACGAAGACCTGGACTTCCTTATCATCACAGTCTTAACCAAATCCAATTAAATTATGTGGTCAATGGTGATCTATAGTCAATAATGATATAGAAATCATGCATAAAAAATCATGAAAACCATGAAAAAATTCCAAGAGTTTCAATGTTTGTAGCTTTGAGCTCTTGGATGCTGGCATGTGCCAAGACCATCGTCATCGAGCAATTAATCGACAACAGACAGCCATATTCACAATTTATTCTAGAGTATAACCCAAAAAGCAAACGTAGCTCACAAATATGTTAAAAAAGAGCACCCGCCAACAACACATGGGTCCAATCGGAGCCTTCATCGGCTCTAACCGGTGGCTGATAGGCTTACATGCCGAATCAGAGAAACACCACTAAGGTATAGGAGGGTTGCCATACCAGAAATGGGCAGCCGAGACGAAAACCCTATCACACGACTGTAACTAGGCCCGTCGATTTTACTCGTACCCGATTAACCCGTCCGACCCGAGCTCACCCGTGCCTAAAGAAACCTGACACGAACAACCCGTTATCCGAACAACCCGAAAACTGATTAAACCGATTCTTATTCGGGTCGGTTTCAGATAAACTTTCAAACCTCAAAAACCCGAATAACCCGAAATTCGAATAATCCGATCAACCCATATTATAATTAAGTAATTTATATGTATACACTTGTTTAGATTGTCCAAATTAATCAAATTGTTTGTATAATATATATTTAAGCACATTTTATAAATTATAAAAGTAAATTAATTTAAGTCCACTAGTGTTTTAAAATTTCAAATGAAAAATCACAAAAACATACTAAATTGAGTCCATTGTTTAATACCCAAAACCCGACCTGAACAACCTGTTACCTGAACAATCCAAAACCGATTAAACCGAACTTTATTCTGATCGGGTTTCGGGTAGACTTTCAATGTTGAAAAACCCGAATAACCCGAACCGACTAACCTAAAACCCGATTAACTTGCCCGATCAACACCCTAGTTGTAAACCACCAAAACCCCTAGCTAGTAGGGTCGGCGATGGCTTATATCGGCGGCCAAACCCCCCAAAACCAGTGGCCAAGGACAAATGATATATGTCATCACTATCTCTCTTTACAAATCGTAGATGGGGGAAAGACATCATAGGTGTTTGTAATAACGCACCACCACAATCACCGCTGTCGCCACCGGCCACCCCACCTCAATCTAAAATAGGAGGCAGAATGACACCCGATATTAACACAACAGTGACCAACAAATGATGAGAGGAAGAGACAACAAAGGTGGTCGTACCACCACCATCCCTACCGTCGCCGGTCTCACCTCAACCTAAAACGAGAGGCAGGGCGGCAACCGACGTCGACACCATCTCCACCTGTGACTGTCATCATCATCGCCGACATCAGCAACAAGAGGGAGGCTAATGGTCACCGTAGCCGCCGGTGACAAAACATAACATCAATCAGTGGTATCAGTGAATGTGTTAAAGGGCGACCAAACTAAACATCACCATCGTAACCGCCTGCATGGTGGCAGACACACACCCTCAAATATCCATCTCCATCGTAACATAACCGAGAACCCCCTCGCTCCTCCGATGGTTGCTAAGGTGCAGGCGGCAGTGGTGACGGTACAGGCGATAGCGATGGGCGAGGAAGAGAGCAACGATAGTAGAGCTAGTCTCTCTAACCACAAAATAATCAAGCAAAAAAGAGATGGGACTCCCCATATTTCAAACCTAAAGACCTTCATGTGGCCAAAATCAAATAATAAATACCTCACTATTCCTCGCGTTACTTTGTTCATAGTAGTAATTAATGGGTTAGACATTTACTAGTATTATATGTTTATTATACGAGTTAAATAAATAAAATACTAAATATAATACAAATTATTAGTTGTTATATATTAATATAACATATGATTGAAATCTTGTATATAATAAATAAAATGTAAATTTTGTTTCAGAACAAACGTTTTAAATAAACATAATTTTTAAAACACTCTTATTATAACTCTCAATTTTTATTATTTCTTTGTAAACATTTACTTTCTAAAAAAATCAATTTTAAAATATTTTTTAAATTTAATGTTTTAGAGTAGTAAGATGTCACACCCCGACCGACGGCGGAATCATCGGGGCGGACGAATGGGAGACGATTGTTCATAACACATGGAACTAATTAAGTTGAAATAATATTAAATGTCATTATTCATTAAACATTACAAGACAAATAAGTATTTACAAAACAAACAAGATACGACTAGTAACATAAGACTTTCAATTAATCTATATGAGCACAAGAAGATCTTCAAGCATCAACCTGAAACATGTTAAAAATAAAGGGTCAACTATAAAGTTGGTGAGTTCTCATGGTTTAAACACACGCATATATGTATATATAAAAGGGTTACAAGTAGCAATTCATGTCCATAGTTACGAATAGCAAGCTTATAGAACACATACAATTAAAACCAAACTTCGACTTGATTACAAGTATATAAGATTGGCTAAGTGTACTTGGTTCCCATGATGAACAAGCATACGTCATTAGGAGTCGGCAATACATTGACTTTAGCACCAAATAGGCTTGTCAGGCCCAAAGATCTAAGACGTCGCCAGGCTGGCAATAGTTAATGATTGTAAACAAAATATGTATCTCATATAAGACTTACAATAACACAAATAACAATGACAAAAAGGTAAAGATGAATTGCATGTGCATTTACAAGTATCAAGATGTTTACAAGTGTAAGTTTATAAGGTTAACATGTTTCACCCCAAAAGGTGTGAAATAAAGTAAAAAAGAGCATGGAGAACTCACATGGAAAACTCACAAGATGAAAATAATATGATGATAAGAATGTAGACGAGGCTCCAACGATTTTTTTTACAAGTTGCCTAAACGTATAGATTCCAAGATTAAGTTCGATAACAAGATTATCAATTAGACATGAACTAGGGTTTCAATTGGGATTGGGGGTTAAATAATTAAATAAAATAATGAACCGTTTACGTTTTGGGTTAATAAAGATAATATAAATCAATTAAGTCCAAGAATGATTAAAAGGTCTTAACTATTTAAGTTATTGATTCAATAAAAATTAAGTATAATATGTGAAAAGAAATAATTAATTTAATAATTAATTATTTGATAAAGAGAATTTATTAAATACGTATTTAAATGACTTTAAAATTATTTAAAATCATGTTATAAAGTTTTGAACTTTTAAAATTATTTATTATAAAAATCTTATAATACAAGATTTTAGTAATAAAAATGAAGTTTAATATATTGTTTTATAGGTTTCAAGAGTTTAAATAAAAGTTTAGAGAATATTAACTAAATATAATATAACATGATTAAATGGATAATTAATTATTTAAATATTTATTTAAATAATCATTTATATGATTAAACATTTAAAGTATTTGTAATATGTAAGTTTGAAGTGTTTTGAAATAATCCAAGTTTGGACTATAATATATTTGTAATATATAAAAGACTTAATAATGTTTTATAACCTTTTTATTCTTTAAAAGTTTATTAAATTTATGAGTTATAAGTTTATAAAACTTTTACAAAATTAATTGAATAATTTCTGAAATATTTTAGTTAATAAGGTAATTATAATTCTAACTAAACAATATATTAAAACTTTATGAAATTAAAAAAAACTAAAATAAACTAATGATTAAAAGAGATGAGGGTCCCCGGGTTCGAACCCGGGATCTCTTGTCCACACAACACGCACATTACCAGTAAACCAAGGCCTCAGTCACGTTAGGAAATAGTTTTTAAATTATAAAAACATGGTTTCAAGAAAGACCCCGAAACATAAGAACCCTAGATACATATTCGATCAAATTGAACTTGATTTCGAATGTTATAATCAGATTAACCTTAGGGCTTCTGTTTCCTAAGTATAATCGATTATAATGATGCTTTATGCTTACTTGATTTCAACCGAATTGATGTGTTTATGTTTGGTTTTGTTTTGGTCCTTCGCGCGATGAACAGGAATCCAAATCTCGATCTTTTTGTGGTAATTTCAAGCAATTGAGTGTGTGATGAGTTTAAAGGGATCGAAGAGAACATTAGCTATAACAACCGGCAATTTCAGGTCAATACCCGACCTTGACTTGGTTATAATTACACCTATAATACTTGATTTTCAATTGAATTCCAATTATTGAATTCATTTTATGCATTGCAAAATTTCATGCATTACATTTTATGCATCGGTGATTCAGTGTAATTACCATTTTTTACACGCGATACAACCGGCACACACACGAACGTTGGTGATAATTAATATATGTGTACTACTAAATACTTTAAGGTGTTTCAAAGTATTTTATATTCCATTGGTTCAGAGTATTTTAGATTCCAACTTAAATACATTGGAAAAACTCAAATTTATAAATAAACCTAATCGCGTAAATTGATATTTTACCCAGAACGAATCCTTTTAACGCAAATACTAAATACATGATGTATCATTAACATACCATAAATATTAAATGATATGATATTATACATGTACTTATACAATTTTAATGTATTTTAAACAGTAAGGAGTAAAAATATTAAAATATATATAAATTACTATAATGCAACAAATACCACCCAAATACCAAATTCTACATAAAATTGAAGAATCAACTCATTTCCCACCCCCCATAACCATACACTTATCCCCTCCTCCCACATCTCTTTTCTTCTTCTCCCTTGTCAAATCCTCACAAGACAAGCTTGCCTTTTGTGAAGCTCAAGACTTACCATCTTTGTGTAACAACTTTTACATGGTTTAAAGCATCATGTTGTCCTTCCATAAATGACCACCTTCATCTTTCATTCATTTGACCATATGTGTCTAGCAAGACACCAAGAGAGGTGGATCTAATGCATGACTTGGCTTTATAAGTAGATGTGCATTATACACCACCACCACCTAACATCTCCTCTCCTTCTCTCCCTCTCTAAAAATTCGGCCAAGACACCACCTCCACCATCTCATATCATTTTCAACTTGTATTCTACAAATATTTGATGAATCAAGTGTCATTGTTGAAGACCAAGTGACTCTTGAAGCTTCCAAGTATCCTACAACATCTTCTTTACTTTTCTTGGTTGGTTCTTAGTTCAAAGGATCAAGTCTTCTTTTTCCTTGTATTTCAAGACTACCATCTCTTTCTCCTTGCTTGTTTAAGGTTAGCACCTTGTTTCTAATCTTCTATACATCACCATGATGTGTCATGTTCACTAACTCATCCAAAAGTGCTCTAGCAAAGTTTAAAAAGTAACAAAACATGTAAGACAATTTCTGGCAGATTCATGTTCTGTGTTTTCGACATCATAACTCGACCTAAACATGGTCAAATATCCTAACATTAACTTTAGGATGTCTAGTTTTTAACTCATCCAACCTTGAAATTTTTAGATGAGTATAACCTATCCAAAACGTACAAACATGATTAAAGTGTTGAACCTGAATTTTTGGCAGAATAGATAGGGCAGAAAGATTGAGGCATAAGTTATGCTTAAAGTAATCAAATGGAGATTTTGCTTCCGTGGTAACTTAGCTTAAGGTGTTAGGTTTAAAATTTATATAGTTTCCATTTGTGAATGTAGGGTTTGACACCATGGACATGTACAGAAAAATGCTGCATTGACATCTGTTGCTTCATGACCCATTTCGAGGCACTTACACTTAGTACATACTACAAGATATACTTTTTGGAAACCTAAAACATAGATCAAAATGTGTTAAAAATATCAGATTTTATAAAAATTCTTTGTACCATGAAAAGAGGATGTCAACCAGACCTAAAAATCCTCTTGTTTCTGTCCAATGTCCATATTTATATAAAGTACACTTTTGGAGGTATTTGATGAAAAGAAACTCATACACATGAAAAGTATAATGTTATTATACTTAATATAAAACTTATCCAATACATTATGTGTTTTTATGAAGATAACTACAAAAACAAGAATCTAAATAAAACATTAACGACTCAACGTGTCTAACTAGTCAAGTGACATTTTCAAAACTAACCTTGTGGATGAGTTATGCATGACCATCTAGGGTTAGTAATCATGACCTCATGAATATATTGTGATTTTGTTTAGGAGATTCCTAGACCAATCATACGTACAGACTATTGCTAGAATTCACACGTGCATTACAGGTGAGTTTCACGGCCTCATTTTACTTATTTTCCTTTTGGGGGAGATTACATGCAAATTACTATTTTCCTAGACACATTTACTTGTTAATGATTTCACATGTTATATAAGTTGTTTACATACCGTATAAAGTCCCCTGTTATCGGACCATTAGTTTATTTCCCAAAGCGAGGTAATCATGGATAAACTATTGGGTTTGACTACCCCCACCCAGATTAATTACCCTAATCTTGACTCGAGGTCTAAACGGATGCATTATTAGCCTGTTCACACTTATGCTTACGGTAGGCATGGGTAGGGACAATTTGTTACAGTTACAGTCTAGCTTCGGTTGCGGTGCTTATATAATATTGTAGTATTGTATGATCGACAATCAAATCATGGAATTACATTGTTTACTATTACTTTAAAACCTGTGAACTCACCAACTTTATGTTGACATATTTTCATGCATGTTTTTCTCAAGTATTTAACATTTGCATCAAGTTAAGCTAGCTCGGTCCACGTCGCATTTAGGGCCATTCATGATGTTTGGGACATTTATTGTTGTATTTGTCATGTTTTAAAAACAATTACACTAGCTCTACTGCTTCCGCAATTCAACTCTGAAACAATTATGTATTTTTAAACTTATTTGCATCGTATGTTTACTAAATCATATAGTGGTCGATCAATGACTATGGTCTCCATGACGTTCACGCCTTGCGTGAAACCACCGTGGTTGGGGGTGTGACATTAGCCCTCTGTTATATAGTTCTGATTTGTACGTTAAGGTGCCGATTGAGTTTTGATTTAATTTCGAACGTCTCAGTTATAATTGGGTGTTTAATTGATGATTAACTCGAATTAAACTAAGCATTAAGCTTGGAAATGATTAACCGAACATTTCTGTACGTTTAAATTGATTATTCAACTTAATGTATACATTGATCGGTTATGAACCGATCGAGACGTTGATTTTGATTCGAAACCCCATTAAATCCGAGTGTAATGGTTCGATTGGACATGGGTTCGAATCCGAAACGATCCCATGGTTTGATTGGTAATTTTTTAACAATTTAAAACCCTCTAAATCCATGTTTTGATGGTCACCAGGGCTCGGCCGGAGGGTGGCCGACTCCCGGTGCCGGAAATACGAGAGTGAGGGTGGGGCGGTTTGGGTTTTAGAACAAACTTACATTTATGGCCCCTAAACTTTTATTAGTTTAATATTCAATGCACAAACTATTTAATTTAAGTTTTGAATTTTACAATTTAAACCCTTGATTTATAAAGACAAGTTTAAATAATAAATCAAATTAAATATTTAATATTTTTTTAACTTTTATAAAACTTGTAAATTTTATAATTTAATTATTTATTTTTAAAAAAATTCATAACAACTAATAAACTTTATAAGCTTATTAAAAGTTATTTTATAACCTAATAAGACTTTTCATTTAGTCATTTCTCGGAAAATGATAAATAAATCTTTATAACTTTTTGAATAGATTTATTTCTAAATATATTATTACAAGTTGTTTAGTTTATGAATAGTTCATAATAATAATTTGCACACTTAATATATTTAATCCATTAAAATAATTTAATAATAAAACTCAAAATGAGTTCGGGTTTGGATTTATAGTTTGAAAATGACGGATGTTACATAAGATAAGATAAGATAATATGTGCCCCACTACTAATTTTATGTTACAACTAGTTTAGATTATTATAGGTGACACTTGTATCCTTGACGCTCTTAGGTATGTAGATGATTTGATTTAAAAAATCCAATTTATTAATGATTTTACATTACTACTAATTTAGACATGTGTTTTGGGGGTGTTAACAAGATCAGCCCCAACTTAACAATTTGCATGCCTGAGTTTACGAATGATAACACTTTACATACCTCCGACCAATTCCGTTAAACAACCATTAAATCTCCCCAACGTGCTCCTCACTTGAGGGGCAAAACTGTCAATTCACCCGATTAATTAATATTTTAAGAGTAAATTGCAATTTTCATACCTGTGTTTTAGGGGTGTTAACAGAATCAGCCACAACTTATCATATTGCATACATGAGTTTATGAATGCTAACACTTTACGTACCTCCACCCAATTTCCATTAAAAAACCGTTAAATCTCCTCCACGTGCTTCTCATGTGAGAGGCAAAACTATCAATTCACCCAATTTATTAATATTCCACAATCGGTAGGGTTTCGGCGTGTTTACGTCGTTTGTGTTCCGTTAGTTTACAGATTCTGATATTACTGTCCAGATGAGATGTGAACACTTTTCCGTTATGAAATGTGAGGGATTTGACGAAACCTGATGAGGAATTGTAGACAGTGAAAGTGTCGATGAGGGAGAACAACGTCATGTCGAATATGTGGATGTGGTCACCCGAGGTGGCGTAGAGGCGGTGGTTGTTGACGGCGAGGTGACTGATGTGGGCGAAGGGGTAGAGTTTGAGGGCAGCGAGGAAGCGGTGGGAGACGGTGAGTTTGGGAGTCTTCAGCGAGAGGTTTTGGAGGGAGAGGACGGAAGGTAGGGTTTGGAGAGAGAGGTTGCTGTAAAGGCTGCTTACGATGAATTAACAGTTTTGCCCCTCACGTGAGGAGCACATGGGAGAGATTTAATTGTTGTTTAATGAAAATTGGACGGAGGTACGTAAAATGTTAGCATTCTTAAACTCAGGTATGTAAACTATTAAGCTGGAGCTAATCCTGTTAACACCCCTAAAACTCATGTATGAAAATTGCAATTTACTCTTAAAATAATTAATAAATAGGGTGAAATGACATTTTTGCCCCTCACGTGAGGAGCACGTGGGGGAGATTTAACGGTTGTTTAACGGAAATTGGACGGAGGTACGTAAAGTGTTAGCATTTGTAAACTCAGGTATGCAAACTGTTAAGCTGGGATTAATTCTGTTAACACATTCAAAACACAGGTATGAAAATTGCAATTTACTCTTTTAATATAACATATGATTGAAATCTTGTATATAATAAATAAAATGTAAATTTTGTTTCAGAACAAACGTTTTAAATAAACATATTTTTTAAAACACTCTTATTATAACTCTCAATTTTTATTATTTCTTTGTAAAATTTTACTTTTTAAAAAATTCAATTTTAAAATATTGTGTATTTTTTTAAATTTGATGTTTTATAGTAGTAAGATAAGATAAGATAATATGTGATCCGCTACTAATTTTATGTTACAACTAGTTTAGATTATTATAGGTGACACTTGTATCCTTGATGCTCTTAGGTATGTAGATGATTTGATTTTAAAAAAAACCAACTTATTAATGAATTTACATTACTACTAATTTAGATTGTTTTCATCTAGGTGATACTCAAATCCTTAACAGAATTCAATACGCGAAGAGAAGTGTGTGAAATTATGACCGAGCTGATTTTGAAACTAGAAACCATGAGAAAAAAATCAGCATTAAAAAGCAAGGAAGCGAGTTTAAAACGTTTGTATGATCTAAAGACAGTCATATTAAACATGACCGACATAAAAAAAACAAAAGATAAGAGAAAAATAATATCCTAAAAACAAAAACCAAACGTAGGTATAGTTGTATACGGGGATGGAACTTATGCTAAAGGCAACGAAAAGTGCCATTGAACAAAGTGGTGATCATGTTAACACATTCTCCTTCAATACCAACATATATAGAGCAAAATTCAAAAAATAAAAAAATTGGAATTACCCTTACAATCGATGTTAGGTTTGATTATATACTAGAAATTAAGCCCACATGTTTACATACAACTATACATTATAGGTGACTGTGCCGTTGCGCTCGTCAGTGACATTAACTTGTTTAACTATGTAAAATAAGCATATGATCCGATCAATTGGTTCTTAAAATTAACAAATAAATAAAAAAGACCATGTCGTAGTATTATATATGAAAATCAAGAAAAATAATCATCATTATTCTATGTTATACTAGGTTAGTATCTCGTGTATTACACGGGTTAAATGAATAAATTAATAAATAATTAGTAATAATAATTTATGAATTATAAAACCATGTTTGAATATAAAATATGATTATAATTGCATATGAATAACTATTTCAAGTAAATAAACAATAAACAGGTTATAGACAGATATATATATAGATAAATAGATAAATAGATAGTTTAGTAAAACCTTTAACCATTTTGAGCATATTACACCTATAAAACTCCAACCAATGACTTTCACTTTAAAAAGTTATAAAATACATATACTCAATGATCATAATTTATTAATTATCATATTCGTCACAACTTTTAAGTTTGGATTCTAGATTTAAGCAATGCTGTAGTTATCAAGTGTGCACATGTAACCTGTGATTATTATTTAATAATTAAATCTTTCCACCACTTCATCCATGTTCATCTCCGACTTAACACAAACACTCTAACAAAAAAAAACAAACATGTTATATTCTTATCTTTAAACACATACCAAGTGTACAACTTTAAAAATTGCACATGCACAAATCAGCTGTAAACCTTACTCAAACACATACACTTCACTGTACATCAGATTGTTAAATGTTATTGTATAAACTGGAACCTATGATCATCATTAGAGTGTTGGCCGTTTTATACATATACCTTGTTTAACGGCTTCAACGGTTTATTATAAATATATTAATCAGTATCTAGCAAAAAGCTAGAACTTAGAGACACGCGAAAACATTACAATAAACGTTGCAAAAGTAAAATTTTGTATATATCAATGTCGGTGATGCCTCAAAATCCGGATTTGGACCTAATTTGAAGATCATCCTGAATTTGAGTTTGAATTTTAATATTTATTATTAAATTCTTTAGTTATCATTATATTTTATTTTTGGTATTTATCTTTTTGTTATTTTTTTCATACACATGTAACCTTATAAATATTATTGTGTTTCTACTTTCATGGTGGTTGTTCTCATCTTCAAGAGTGATCTTGCATACATACCTAAAAAAATTAATATTATGAATTAAGCCTTAATTTTTTGTAACACTACATCTAGTACGAAATAATTAATCACATTTGTACCCGCTAAATTTGATTAGTTAAAGGTGCACGATTGTCTCCTTGTCATCATCTAATGTTAGAGATTGCGTTGGAGGAGCTACGATGATGGATTCATCAAAAGTTACAAATAGTTGTAAAGTCATGGTTGTCGTTTATTGAAATGTGAAATTTTTTTAACGGTTTATAATAATAGTGGTTTCTCTAACACATGAAACCAAATGGTCTGATGCCATGGTCATGTTGCATCTCCCATTCTCCTATAGTTACGGTCGTGTAAACACTTTTCTCCAAACAAGATGTGTCAAGTTCAGAAAGACATCGAATGCTCGTTTCTTTTATCTTATTGGTCATTAAAACGATTATGTTTCAACATTATGTTAGTTAAGATATCAACTTGTTTTCACAGCGTTTTTCAATCAAGTGATTGATACTTTAAATTACTCACCAATTATTAGAGTTGATTGAGCATGTTGGTTTGTCATGAAAGAACATAAACTAATTACTATACCAAAGCATATTGCAAATAGACAAAAAGGTGGTCGTTTCCACCAAATATGTATATTTTTTTTATATATGAATACATCTCTTTCGTTCATTTAGTACCTATTTTATATTCTATTTAATTTTATTTTCTAAGAGCTGACGACATCAAATGATTATGACAAAGCATGTTTAAACGTTTTTTAATGCGCTTAAGATAAAGTAGAATTTTCAATTTATATAACTTGTGTGGTTAGAAATCCTTACAAAAGTACGTTTAAACGACAGGAGTAAAAAATCGTTTAAAACAAACAAGTTATTTTATTGGTTCATAAAGTACCTCAATTTTTTTCCCAACAATTAAAACATATTAGCTTTGATAGTATTTCATTAAATCATTGTGGTCAAACTTTTTTTTATATTTGTTAAGATCAATGTATTAAAATAACATATATGAAAGTTGATTGTTATTTCATGTTAATTTTGTTTAAAACTTAACATGGAGTAGGAGGTAATTGTGAAAAAATGCCGCTATTAATAAACAAGTTTCATAATTGTTTATTATAACATTCATTTTAAGAATTATAAGCATTTCATATATTAAAAGTTGGGTGATTTTGGTGGTAACGCATAAAAGACTACTTAGATTATTCATAATGGGTTTTTTATTTTTGATGTAAGTGTGTGTTCTATATTACAGCGATTATTGTTAGTGGTTTTGAGTAAATGAGAGAAAATATTTCTCCATATTTGGAGAAATATGAGGAATCATGGTACCACCCAATAATTTTTTTAATATTTTAAAAGTGATTATGAGTGGAAAAGTGAGAAAATATAATGATAAAAAAAATATATTATTGATTTGAAAGAGATTGTAAAAAAATAATATTTTTAATATAAATATAAAAATAAGGTTGGGAAACCTAGTGTGTGAATGCTTTTAGATTGTAACTTTGTTAAGCATTTTTCTCGATTGAATGTGTTTGTACTTATTACTTTTTTTCTAGAAAAACAAAATTATTTAGTCATCTAAGAGTATGAGATTTAAAATTAAAATCTTATAATCTAGATGCGTTAAGATGTTTGATTATATCACGGATATATATAAGAGCATTGACAACCCATGCCTTATAATTATATGAGTGTGAGTCCTTAAATTATATACGATAGTTTTGAGTGGTTGTGAGTAAATGAGAAAGAAAATGTTACTGTTCATATGTAAATTTAAAGATTCACTATTTAACCCTTAAAATTTTTATATTTTGAAAATTGTTGTGAATGAATGAGAGAGAAAAGATAATGAAAAAATATAAAATTATATTATTTAATTGAAAGAAGAGAGAAGGAGTAATAATTTTTAATGTAATTATATAAATAAAGATAAAAATAAGATGTGAATGCTCTGATAGATATTAATTATTTAATACAATAAATTAACTCCTCTTATTTACGTTCTTAAGAGACATCCAAGTTGTTAACTACAGTGCCCAAGAATAAAAATGTTATGCGTTTAATTAAGGCGCGCCGTAAGTTTAGGTTGTTATGTGTTTATTTTGTGTTGTTAGAAAAAGCTTAACTACTCAATTTTTGTAATACATAATTAAATTCTCTAGCCTAGTCTTCCTCATATAATAAATGATCTAAGTGACATGATAGAATAAGCATTAAGGCAACCAGAAGTTATACAATATAATCTAATAGCTACGAGTATAATATTAATACATAAACTAAGGATAAACGTTTTTCATGACATTGGTTAAGGACAAAAGGTACAGTTGTTCTGTAAATTGACTTACCCTTTAAACTCCTGATATGAGATGTTTTTCATACACCCTTTGTTCTTTATAATATTATTTTTAAAAGATCTATTTTTTCCAACCTACTCGTCATCCGTCAATTGTTTGTTTGTAGGTGTGACAACAACTATTATCACACTAATGGTTGTAATGACATTTGTGCGAATACAAGTTTTAATTAAAAAAACAGAGCATAAGTGATATCATGTAGTTTTGTGATTGATGGTTAAAATAGTAGTGTTTCTTATTTGATCGTTACAAAACAACCCTTAAAACGAAACATTTTTATAAACTCAACATTTCATTAACTACATTTTGTATCTTATCCTACTTAATACAATTTGATATGCATGAGCGTACAAAAAACGAGTTGTTATCGTGAATTACAATAATAAAATAATTAATATATTCACATGTCACCTTTATCTCCATGCATGTGTCATGTGTCATGCAACACTCACATGAGTGTATATATATGCACACACACACCCCATAACCAATATTCAGTGCTAAGAGAACACACTAACACACACAAGCACTCCTACAATATGACATTTCATACAATCTCCGGCGACCACGGTGGTGCAATATGCACCTCCGATCAGCAAAACGAAGATGATCTCCACTTACCTGAGAATCTTCTCGAAGATCTCCATAACATTCTAGAAACTTCTCCATCGGAAAACGATCCAGACGACGTCGTTCTCGTCCCGATGCAATCGGAACACACCAAAGTTTCGAAGAAGAAACCGCGGGCGCGTGAGACACACGCGCCGTGGATTGGAGGCGATACAGAGGGATACGGAGGCGGCCGTGGGGGAAGTTCGCGGCGGAGGTGACGAATCCGGTGAAGAAGAGGACGAGAATGTGGCTCGGGACGTTCGATACGCCGGAGGAAGCCGCGCTGGCGTATGATAAAGCCGCGTTTGAGCTCCACGGCTCACGAGCCAAGCTGAACTTCCCTCTGTTGATCGGCTCCGATGATCGGAACCCTAAGGTAGTTTCTCAGCTCCTACAATCTCTACATCCATCTCCGCCGGCACCGTCGTCGTCCTCCACCACCTCCGCCGTGAAACGGCGGAAGAAAAACGAAACAGATCCGCCGGTCTCCGCCGCGGTAGATCAACAATCAACTTCCGCCGGTACGACGGAGGAGGAGGTGAGTAGTGAGTGTGAATCCGTGTGGAATTTTCAACTGGATACGGTTTTCTCCGATGAGTTTATATCCTCCGGCACGGTGGCGCCACCACCGGCGACGGCGGAGGTGGTTGATCTAGGTTTAAATTGGGAATTGCATATTGACACATCGATATTTGAGCAAATTTTGGGGGAAACCATGGAGGAGCCACCACCAACCACTAGTGTAGAGGTGGTTGATCAGTTGTGTTGTGGTGTTTTAGGTGAAAACATGGTGGAGGTGCCACCAATGACCACCGATGAACCGGTGGAGGTGGTGGATACCTGTGGTTCACCATCAGAAATTTATATCGATACATTGATGTTCAAGAGTGTTTTCGGGGAACACGTGGGTAAGATGGGAGATTTGGCCACCAGTGTCACCGCGGCAGAGGGCGTTGATGATCACCATCGGTATCTGGATTTGGAGGGTTATCGATCGATGTAGTAACGAATGACATATAGTCGAATGATACCACGATGCTAGAATGATGCATCTTACCTAAAGTAAAGGGTTTAACTATTTAAGTCCTATATTAAAAACAAATATGTAAATTTAAGTCTTATATTACAAATAGATATGTAAATTCACTGATAAAAAAATTAGTGATCACCCCTGGTATCAACCAAGTCTATATTCGACTATAAACGAATAAAATAAATGTGTCAATCTCTCAATCGACTATATGAAGTTAATCGAATTGTTAGAAAGTAGTTTCTTATCCTGATAAATCTTGTATAAGAACATGTAATTAAGCAACAAAATGAATTTTGTTGGTTTATGTATGATAGAAATGCATAAATAAATGAATGTCGCTTTTATTAATGTTTGTTGGCCATTCTTGAGTCGATTTGATTATAATTCCCGTATAACTTTTTATTTATCATCTGATCTGATTGGGTGTCAATTTCAACACAAGACGTTAAAGTCAAAGAAAAATATATTAATAAACCTATTAACAAATCAACGCCCAGAAATATATTCGAGCAAAAACGTATGAACAATCACTTTAAAGAATATACGAGAGGAAATGCTATATTGTACTCTTCGTTAAATTTCGTAGAGTAAGGACGGTGGGGGCGCGTGGGTAATCCCACTAAGCGTTACGCGCGCCGCGCAGCAGCAATACTAACTCTGGTCACCCACGCCGGGCCGTTCGACCCTTTCATGGCATCCCACGTCGGGACGTTACAGATGTTTTCTTCCCATTTTGATGCCTGCATCCATCACGATGTAAGCATCCCCTCACATGACATGGTGTGGTGTAATGTGACATGACAAATTGGGACGTATGAATATGCTGTGTAGTGTGATGTGTATGGTGTGGGTGCTCATCAGGCCGCCACCATAAGACACTAACTTATCCAAAAGTTTTAATTAATTCAAAGTTATTCATGAGATTAATACGTTTTTTGTAGTACAATATAATATTAATATTGTATAATATGAAAAGTTATAGGTCAACAAGTTCATTCCAAAAGGAATTTGATATATTTTTCTAGAACGCTTCTGCTTCAACATTTTGAAAAAGGTCTCATGAGAGTGAGATTTAAATGCATCATCTTACACCAATCAAATGGAGATATATGTTTCTTTTTAACCATAGGTATTCTTTCAGGAGCAGTATGAACTAATGAAGCATGGGGTCATATTGGAGTTGGGATCCAAAGGAATCTTGGGCCTTTATTACTTGGATCGTATTTGCAATTTATTTGCATACTCGAACAAATAAACCGGTTTAAACACAAGTTTTAAATACCACTGCTGTGATTTTGAAATAAGACATTTTAAACTTAAAACCTTTCTGGTAAGAGACAAACGTCAAACAAGTGAGGTCACTTCACACTAATAAACACATTATTTTCTTTTATTAATTTGATAATCAAAAGGCTTCTTAACTATACTATATATAAAACATATAAGATGAGTATTTTAAAATACTACAAAATTAAAAACACTTGCTATATTCAATACATAAAATACAACCACTTTTAAAAGTAAAATAATATTTACACATTAGCTCTTTTGATTAGTTAAATAATAACCTTACACTTTTTAATATTTGCATAAAATTTTGCTATCACCAAAAAAAACCTAATGTGTTTTAAAATTTCAATTATATCTTTTAAACTATCACATTTAATAATGTTTTAAGACTACAACTTAATCTATATTTATTTTTAAACTTTTTGGTGTCAACTTTTTGCTGAAACAATCTATATCTTATAAGATATAATAAGTTAATACGTATATACAAGTCATCATGCAAAACTCATTATTTAATGTTTTAAATTTTAAATTAAAAAAATATAATAAACTTTTATAAAACTACTACAAGAATAACAAAATATTAAATACACGTGTTAAATGTAAAATGTCATTTTATCCGCGGACACTTTCTAGTAATGTAATCATTGGTAATCGATATTATTCAATAACTTTTAAGTGGTTAAATTTTCTTAGTACAACTACCGTTTCTAATTAACTGTTGTTCACCACTAAAAATACACTAAAACCCATAAAAAGGTAGAAGTTTTTATTTTATTTTATTTTTTAAAGGGCCATAATCTACTCCAAATTAAATCTGCTTCACATGCCTCAAGCAAGGCTTGAATCTACATCTCAAGAATGAGCATCACACACCTTTGTCGCTATACCATGCTTAAGGTTGTAAGAAATAGACTTATGGAATAAATCTACTCTCAATGAATCGATAGAAATACCCACACCAAAATAATTTAGAAAACAGTCCATAAACATCACAGACAAATGATTCCTCAAAAATTATAAATCATAGTAGCTTCAACTCACAACCTTAATAAAATTCCTCTCTACGGAAGCAGTTGTACCATGTAGTGTAACGCGTTGGGAAAACTAGCTAGCCTGTGCAACAATACCCGTCACGTAAGATTGATCGCTCACTACCCGCCTTAACCCAACGGGTGTCGTCTCCTGCCAAAGGTATATTAAGAACCACATATAATGGTACAAAATGTTGGTAGTTAGTGAGTAAATGAAAAGAACATAAAGACTAAAGTTCACAACATTATGTGCATAAAAAGATGGTGTGACCTACCTCTTAGGCCGGCTTCGGTCTTCATCATAATCCATCACTCCAGCTGGTTCGGGGAACATCTCCTCATGCCCTCGGAAGTTGGTGTCTTCCTGCTCACAGTTTGCGACTTCTGCCACAAAGTAAGTAAGATGCATAGACAACTATGGCTCAACATTACAGGAGACACCAGACTTGCAATGAATTAATGGAACATTTCAAAAAGAGTGAATTTTTTAGTGGAATATATGTTTTGTATAGTTAGATTGGTGTCGAACTGTTGCATTTTTACGTTTAAGGTGTATATAATGTTTTAATATTTACTTCCTTTCACTACGTTTTATGGGTCTTCTCTAATCTCCTTGCACCAATAAATGGAAACCACAATCTCGTATTCATCATTCCCACATGTAAGGAAATGGAATCGTGATATGGTGTAAAACGACGCAGAGAGAGAAAAGAAAGCACAAAGCAATGTAAAAAATTATATACAGCTGACCTTGAGGGAGAGTGTCTTTTTCACTTCTTCCATTCTTTCTTCGGCTTCTTTCTTATGCTTCTTGTCCAGCTCACTCATCGTGTCAGCCCATTTTATCTTATCTTGAATTGTGATAAGTAAATTATCTGATGTAATTAACCTATGAGGTGCCGAGAACATGTCAAGACAAAACAATATTATAATTTAGTACCAAATGCACAAATAACAGTCAGAATATGAATGAGCCTACCAGTTTGATAATGTATGTATCATACTCCCCAATTGTCCAGGCCTTAGATCCCTCCCAGCTGCAAATTGCACCTATAATAATGATAAATAATAAAAGAAGACATGAAAATTAATAAAGTATGCATTAGTTTACTGATAAGTTACCAACAATGAACTATACAATTAGAAACACTTTCACACCTGAAAACATCTTCGCAACTGATCCAGCTTGCCCCTCACGATACCCTATTAAGATGGATAAACAAATATAACACCGATTTAACAAGGAAAATCATCGAAGGTATAATAAGCTTAATAAACACCACTCAGAAGTTATTTACTTAGGTAGGCAATATAAATTGGGACATGTGATTATAATCAACGGGAGTACCCACCACATACATGCACTCATTGATCAGGAAATCTTCAAGCTCACGGACATTTATAACATCCAATTCTTGCATCAGCACGTCATATGGGAGTACCTAACAGGAGCCATAAATTAAAGAGTCAAAAATTAAGGACACAAAAAAGCAACCTAGCAATAAAAAAGATAATGAAACTTCATTATCATATCATAATTTAGCTCCCTAAGATTGATTGACAGATTAAAACACATCTGTCAGAAACTACCCTTTTAACCCAAAGTGAATTCAACTTAAAGCCCAAAAACAGTTTTCATGGCCAGTCACTAAACTCTATTATTTTCCGTTTAACCTGCTTCATATCAGTTTTCTTGAGAAATATAAGAAAATACCTATGATAGAAAAGCGGAAACAAGTAGATAAACCTGAAAATATAAATGTGCGAATATTTGCATAGAGACATATGCCTTGAGATCCATCAATCTCAATGTTAATTTCAAATAGACACTATAGTCAGGAATGCATATATAGATATATAGTCACACCATATGCCCTCTCAAGCATTAAGAATTACAGTGAGTCAGACCAAACTCTCACTATAAGTGCATTTAGTTTCCAATAAACATAGTTTTGCTTTCAAGTATTGACTTTAACTATTACTTGATATCAGTCGTGCTCAAGAGTCAAGAGGACAAACAGCTTCAAGCTTACATTATATACACTACATAGATGTCAATGTCAAAATGAGATATAACTATCACAACCGTCAGTTATCAATTCTAGTTATATTCATGCATTTAACTGATTGCATTATTTCAAACTTGTTAAATCACCGGTACAACTGATGCAAGCCTAATTACACGCAGGAATAATTTACCTTGTTTGCCTCAGCTAATGTGAGCACGGTGAGTTGTTTTAACTTGAGAACTTGGTCGGGTGCCAATGGTGGAAGATTACTAGTATCTACATATGATAGATATAAAAGAACTTTATCCCATCAGATAATGAATCATAATGAGTGATTCAGGTGGATAGCTTACACAAACAAACATTAATTCATCAATAAAGCCATTATAATCTAAAAATGCAGCTTCCAAAGGAATGAAAGGATAGACCCCCAAGCATGCAACTCTACATAATATAAGCAAATATATAAGCCAGATTTGCATGATAAATCTGTTTCAATCCTTGAGGTTCTCTTATTAGATCATGGCTACTCAAGAAAGAAAAAATAAAACGATAACAAGAAAGTGTATGATAGAAGATATACAAAGTTCAGATGCAAGTGGTGGAACAGTTATATATCTATAATGCATGCCATGCCATGTGAAACAATAAATAGATAAATTATAAGGAGCAAAAGTGAAATAAAACTGAAACATACTCTTATATTCACTCCAAGTTCCATGAGCAAACATTTGAAGCAAATCAAGGTAAATAGAATGTTCTGTTCCTTGAAGCTGCATAAGATCAGACATGAGAAGTGAGAGAAATTGGCGTACTTGCATAGAAGAGATCAAATGATGATGTAATCTGACACCTATAATCACATTAAAATAAAGGAGAGAATCAATATAGATACAGATTCAGAAAAATTCTGCAATAATCAAAGTATTTCATACATATTAAAATGCAAACGATTACATGAGCATGCCCTACAGATAGTGGTCTGGTCTAGGATGTAGTGAGCCATTTGATACGTGCTTCCACACACATCAAAAAGAGTGATATGAAAGCTTAAAGATGTAGTTAGGAGATATCCCTTCTACATAATGAAATGTTGGCCCTTGAGTGACTAGGCCCTAGAAAAAGAAAAACAGAATAAAAAACAGGTAACACAATTCAACTTGTGATAGTTTGTGCCCCTAAAAAACAAGAATTTGACCCTGCAAGACTCGTCGCAGAACAGATAATTATCCAACCACAAAAGCTTGCAAGTGGATGAAATCATTAGAAACATGACCAGAACCAGAAGTCATAAGACTCATAACGCCACACCCACAAGAGTGCATAATCAACACACAATAAGAAATGACATATAGATAGATCAGACTTCTGGTAAATCCCATCAGTGCTCAAAAGAACTTCATTTCTTAGTAATGCTGTAATGTATCCAACTATCCACTATTGTCCAAATCCAAAACATCTAGATACATGCATCTCACCATCACTAAACTACCATATGAATATATGATGCAAGAGAAAGTTAGATTTTGTATGAGACATATTATATCTGCTTTCACTTACAATGGTAGATTGATATGCAGGTACAGTAGCAGAAAGGCACTCCACTAAATTATCTTAACAGTTAACACTAATAATAAAATCACATTTAACAACACATTAACCAAAAAAGGTGCCCCAATCAAAGAAAGAGTAATCATACAATCAGTAAGTAAACATAGTCTATCTTCACTTGTGTGCTTAAAAATGGTAACTTGCTTGCCATGCAAGGAAACCATGGAGGACAATCACCTCTCTTCTTATTTTTGTGACATACAAGGTTAAAAGTTATAGAATAATATCAATAACTTCCAATCATCTTCGTACTATGCAGTCTGGTCCACCTTTGTCTACAATCTATTTGCTTCTTCAAACATTAGGGATGCGAGTAGTTATGTGCAATTCAACAAAATGTAAAAACTGATTCATAATGAGGCCTCTACTCATACTGTGTAGAAGAGCTCAAGCAAAACACAAACATCAAACACAATGCTATACAATTACTCTAAACCCAAATCCCTTTCATTTAGCTTCTATATCTTCGTGCAAACAAATACCATTATTCTTAAACACGATCAATCAACAAAAGAACTAAATTAACATCAAATCATTAGCAAAATCAAGCATAAGATTTATCTTATACAAGACGCGAAGAATCAGACCTCAATAACGTTAGGTACGGAGAGAATCTCGGAGAAAGCAAAGAGTGAAGGATGTGAAGTGGCTTCACCGATAACGCTTACGAGAGAAGAAGCCTTCAAATTGGATGCTTGATTGACGAAGTTTTCGATGAGTTCTTCTTGCTTCTGCTCGATGTCCATGATATGAACTTCAAGGATCAAAAAATTGAAGTGAAGTGATAATTAGATTAACAGAAGCTTTAGATAGATCTTATGATTTTTAAATTAGGGTTTGAAATTGGATGAATCTTTCGTGTTCATTGGGGTTCACTTCTACAAACGACAGCATCTGCTGCTGCATTACACAACACTTGGGATTTGGGAATGTAACTCTCCATTTTTTTCTATAATTTCTTGATGTATAAGAGTTAAAAAAAAGTTTATAAAAAAACCATCAACTTACTATAATTTTGTTAGAATAATGTTAACATGTCACGTATAATTATTAATTCACATATATGAGTTACTTTATAATGCAACGAAAATTACTCCACGGATTTTCATATCTTGTTTTGCTCTCAAAATATTAATTGTTTACACAAATTTCTTTCGGAAACTCTTTTATTTACATTCTGTAACTTGTTTTTTTTCTTTCACATCTGACCGTGAGCGCCCTGGTTCTTCCACCATGAAGACCCATAGGCTTACTCGATCGTATTAGAAACATGATAAATATTACATTGTTATTAACATGTTATAATGCACTGTATATTATAACAATACGTCAAACTATTTACAATAATGCATCAAACTATTTACAACGATGGTGTAAAAAAAAGAACAAGGACAATGTCTAAGAGAAAAAAGCAACACCCTTTGCTTGTAAAATTGACATATGCATGCTTTGAACAAACAAGATACCACACATTATTTTCAAACATACCTTTATGTATAGTTAGCTTCTTTTAAAATCAAATTTATAACTCGTAAAAGTCATAACATTTTTTAAGAGATGTGTTACTAGACCCACGATTCTTTGTTTAAACGGCAAGTTGTGTGGAGTGTATTGTTAATTATACGCCAATCACATCTATGGTCGTAGCTATCAAATGTAGTTACATCTTTTATTGGTCCACTAACTGATGACGAAACGAGTAACAATACTAGGTACATCCAAATGATGGTAGCAGGCAATTCTTCTTCGTTATTGATCCTCATACTAGAGGATAGTCACAAGAAGAATAACCTTTTTGTGACGAGACTAAAAACCTTATCTTTTACATATTCATAAGGTTAATTCTCTCGAAAAGTATTGGTGCGATTTAAATTAGTGATCTGCTTTAGATGATATGCTTTTCATGAACCATTAAAAAGTTATAGCGTCACGAATACATGAATGAGCTAAAATTTAAAGCCCCCAAATGTATATTAATAGAAATGATCGAGCTCTCTTGTAGCCCTTTTAAAAACATTACAATCGCAATGTCAAAACATTACAATAAAGTGAACTAGCATAATAAGTAGATAAAAACCCATAACAGTTGTCGCATGCAAAGACCAATCATCATACATGATACAACAGTGAGATTAATCACTTAAACAGTCATAACAACATGAAAAAAAATCTATATAAGGGAGATCAAAAGAACTCAAAGTCCAGATAATTACCCCCAGACTTGGTCTCCATTCCTTTACTATCATTACCCGCCACAGTCGGGGCGGCTTTCTGAAAATTCACCGGTGGCGGTGGTTCCACCTCCACAACTCTCGGCACTTCAGGCGGAGTACTGCAACGAACCAGAGCCCAGTTCACGCCTTCGAAAAAGGCGTGTTGTTTGATCTCGGTGGCTCCTCTTTTGACTCCAAGTCTGTTTTGTGGTTCTTTAGCCAGCAGTCCCTTGATTAGATCCCGGCTCGCGTAACTAGTAGCTGGTGATTCGGGAAACTTTAACTGCTGCCCAACCACATTAAACAAAGTGGCTCGGTTTCCTGAACCCTTGAAAGGCGTTTTACCATATAACAACTCATGTAAGAATATCCCAAATGTCCACCAATCGACAGCACTTCCATGTCCTTCTCCTTTGATTATTTCAGGTGCTAGGTATTCGTGAGTCCCGACGAATGACATGGACCGAGCGGCCGTTGGCTCTGCAACGAGCTCAGGCAGTGATCCAAACAGTGGGGCGAGGTCAGCTCGGGATTTCCAAGTGCTTCTTTTTTTGGCTTTTGGAGTGAAAACACGTGGGAGGAAACACGTGGGTTGGATGCAAACTGAGGTGGGCTCAATGCACGATGACTGTCGTTTGGAAGTATCCTGATTTTGAGATGATTTCACGAGTGTAGGCAAAACTGCACACCTTAGAGAAAGGTCAAAGTCAGACAACATTATGTGACCATCATCACGTACCAATACATTTTCAGGTTTCAAATCTCGGTATACAACTCCCAGCATATGGAGATACTCGAGCGCTAATAGAACCTCAGCAGCGTAAAACCTGATTAAAGTAGGAAAAAAAATTAATTAGCAGGGTTAACCTCGTATTACACAGATACAGAAACTAGCAAACAGCCTGTAATATGGCTTCATAAATATCATACCTTGCTGCATGTTCCGAGAAATGTCTTCCAGGTTGGCGCTGCCTTAACATGTGAAGATCACCACCAGGACAATATTCCATGACCAAACAAGTGAACCGATCGGTTTCAAAATGAGAATATAAGGTTGGTAAAAACGGGTGGTCAAGTAGTTGTAATATCTCTCTTTCGGTCTGAGCTCGTGACAATTTATTTCTACTAGAAAGGGATGCTTTATCCATCACCTTCATTGCAAAGTAGCAATAGGTTCCACTCAGCTCAGAAAGATACACACTACCAATGTCACCACAACCGAGCCGTCTCAACAACTTAAAATGACTCATGCCCAGAAGCCCATCTCGGGCCCGAATAGCAAGAATAGCTTTCCACCTAGGATCGTTCCCTTTGTGAGGCTTGTTAACACTCCCAGTGAAATTACTCCAGTTGCTATCATCACTTAGCCCGCTACTATCACTTGCTCGACTAATACTCGTTTTTCCACTTTCCAGTGAATCCCCTCGAATACTCCCTTTTGTACTTCCATTAAATCTATCAACACTAAGCATTCCATCACTTGTAACCCCATTGCTTGTACAGCAGCTATTCCCAATACTCATAGCCGTGATAATACCAGTGCTATCAATGCTGCTATGTGGGCTTACATTACCACTAGGAGGTAAAGAAGCATCCCAAACACACTCCTTTTCAGAATCTTGTTGCAATGGAGAGCTCTCGGGCGAAAGACCAGGTAACGGGCTTGCTTTGTTTCCAGAAACCCGGAGTGACAAATCTTCTACAAACGGCCCCTTTAATGACAAGGTTTTTAGCAAGCATTCTGGATTAGGTGATTTGTTTTGGCCCATGGGTACATGCACCGGGCTCATGAGATCAATGTCAACGGGCTCTGGAGGATGACTAGCTCCAGAGAATGATGTAGAACCAATATCATCTAAAGAATCATCGCTTTCTTTTAATGTAATAATATCTAACATAATCTCCCTGTTATCATGCTGCAGTGAGTTTTTCCCCTTCCATGACCTCACAGACCCCGGTACAGCAGAATAGTGAAGATTACCGTCATCTTTTACTGAATTGCATTGTGTGTTTGATAACTTATTCATATCGAGTGATTGCCGGTGAACCGGAAACTTTCTTGATTCATGAATCCTTTTCATTTTTGCTTGATGTACACCATCACACGCCACTACTGTAACCACTGAAACTCTGAAATGCCTAAATGAACACAATTAACACCATACATAAACATCTGAAAATTATAAAACAGATCATAAACTTCATAGTTATACGTGCGTGCACATACATTATACATATACATACATACAGACAGATAATGATTGATCATACTAAAATAAATTCCGGATAACCAATCTAATGTGAAAAATACCCAATCTGATACATGTATGTGCAATGCAGATCGGAATTGCTTCAGTCAAAAGATGTATCAGCCTGTAAATGCCAATAAACTCCTTGAAGTTTTAGAGATGCTTGTGTTAGAAGTTAGAATATCACACACAAACAGCAATCATCTCCGGCGTTAATCAATCATTCTCCGACAGTCAATAAAGTTACAACCGTAATATTTGCAAAAAGCAATGAAAAACATAGTGCGAAATCATAGATTAAAGTACCAAACGTCTCTAGAATCCATAATAACCAATAATTAAACACAACTTTTACAAATCCCTAACTTCATTCACAATCATGTGTCCCAAACATATAATAATAACATAATCAAAGCCCTCACACCACAAATTCCCAATCAAAAAGCAAAAACACAAAAGCAAAAGTAGATTACAAAACCAGCAAACAAAAAAACCACAATCGGAAAACGATAAACATACTACAATGCCTCTAACATCACAGTTCACAATCAACAACCGCAACAGATTAAAGTATTAAACCTTAGCCTACGACATTACGCATAAACTTATTACCTCCGATTAACAGCAAAAGTAGCTTGATCAGAGCGAAATTAAGTGGTGATTGCAAATGAAAATGAAGATGATGATGATGACGAATTTATGTATCTAGGGTTTGTAGGTGCATATGAGGTGGGTCAGCTGTGTGTGATAAACGAAAGGAATGCAGAAGGTTTAAGTGCTGCCATTAGTATGACTCAACAGCTTTTGCTTTAGCTTTATCTTTCAACATCTTTTGCTTTTTTCCGTTTGAATACAACATATAATGTTGTGTTTTCTTCCTAAAATAACATCAAAAATTATTAAAATAGGAAAGTAATTGGGGTTTTGGACTTTTGGTCTAGACATTCGAGAAAATTAAGGTGAATATGAATATAACTCTATATTCAAGTGGTCGTTATTAAGCAGGTATGTTTAGATTTGATTTTATTATCATACTTCGTTAGTATTTTGGTATTATATGAATTGAGTAATAAAATATTAAATAATTAATAATAAAAATTTATGTATTACAAAACCACAGCTTGAAAATAAAATATGATTATAGATACGTATAAATAGCTACTTTAAGTAAATAAATAATCATATGTTTTTTTTAAATTTTATTTTATAAAAATGTAAGAAAAATTATTTTTTTATATTTTTTTTGTTGGATTCTATATTTGTTTTTTGTTTTTAAAAAGTGTGTTTTTAATAAAAAGTTGGTTTTAAATTTATTAAATTATATATTCTTTTAAATTTGAACATGGTATTAGTAATATTATTAGTATTCAATATTATTATTAATAATATAAAGAAATAAAAAAATTAGTGTTATGAGTCTTACAACTGTTTCACGTTTATAAAGATTTCATAATACATTCAAGAATATTTTATTTAAAGTTTGAAATTTTTTGAATTATAAAAATATCTAATCAAAGATTATAATGACATTATCATATTCTAAAATGAATATTGAAGTCTAGGAGAGGAAAAAATAACTGTTATGTGCCCTGAATACATCTTTTATTATATATTATATAGTATACATATATCAAACAAAGTTTAAAAAATAGAGAAGTTGTGGGTTTAATCATTCTTAACTCTTCTTTTAGCTAAAATGGTCATTTAACTAAACTATTAGGTTTTTTTAACAACTAAACTAATAGATCATCTACAAAGATTGATACAGATTTGATAAAATTTGACAAATGGTGACCTGACATCTATTTGAGTGACAACACGAGTTACCTTTTACTCGGTGAAAACATAATACGTGATGATGTCATGACGATTTTTGAGCTCTAGAAAATGACATTTTCGTATACCCAATTGAAGATGACATGTGATAGTGTGTTACATTTTTCAAGCACCCAAAAGACGTGAATAGAAACTTTGTGTCCATGTGACGTATTTTGCAAAATCCTAGTAACACGCCCATGTCTTGTAAATCCTCTACTCAACACTGTCATTCATGTGAAAATAAACAATTATTTGTAACTAGGCGTTTAAAACCGTTGACATTGTTCAAATTGAAGCAAGTCGGTCTGGTTGGTTGAATTAAGATTCAAAAAGTTTAGTTCACGATTGAGTTTTTCAAAGTTTGATGGTTAACGGCTATGTCTGCTTGAAACTCGAATTCAGGTGCGTAATTCCGACTAACCAATTCAACCCAGTCAATTTAGTTTGTCGTAACCAGAAACCATAGATGCCCATCATAACTATACTCCAACAATACATATTCCAACCTTTTCACCGGATAAGAAATTGGTTAGCTTGTCAAGTGAATCAAAAGATTGACACATAAATATTTTAATATTTAAAATATGGACAGTGTATACATAGATATAACATAGAACATTTGTGTCATCAATGGAGAAAGAAATAATAAGAGTATCTATAGTACATTTTGTAGGGTACGTTGTCGGGGACGTGGGCCCTATAATGGCATTGCTTTTCTCTTCACGACTTTTCATGGGCAATTTAGAAACGTTTGTCCAACCCTCATTTTACCATTCGACCCAAATTTCCATATTCTCGTAATTTTATAATTATTTGCAAAAGTATACAAAACCCATGTAAGGCAAAAAAAATACTATTAAATATTTCACATATAACCAATATAAATGGTTTCGACTAATATAATACGGATGGTAAGAAAGTGAATTATACGGACACATAGCGTCTTAGTAAAATATTAAAAGGAATAACAATTATATATTCGTAATCTTTATACAGACTTTTACGCATAATTGGTTATATATGAAATGATCCTCTTCTACTATATTTATTTAAACTTAAATTATAGCGTTACCTTAGTTTTGAGAGAAAAAATTTATGTAATACGTTTGGTAGATAAAACCAATCATATATATATATATATATATATAATATATATAATATATATAATATATATATATATTATATATTATATATATATATATATATATTATATATATATATATATATATATATATATATAGTTGAAAACTAATATTTTATTAAAAACCCAAAGAACCATTTTTAGTCATTCATTTCTATTTTTATATTTTTATTTATTTAAAAACTATTAATATTTAACAGGGTTATTATGGTAAATTAACAAACTAGATTAATGGGTAGTGGGTAGCCGGAGAGCGTTCACGGTTAAATTAAGGGAAATTTATCAAAATGGTCATTTGACCAATTAATATTTGTGTAATAATCTTTGACTAAATAAAATATCAAAATAAACAACCAATGAGAAATGACCACGTGGCATATTATCGTCTTCCGACGATACATATACCTGATATATCGCCAAAATAAAAGGTCAGGCGATACATATACATGATATATTGCCTCGTCTTGCCCAAATTATTAATAATAATAATAATCTCGCTTCAATCTCGCCTAATATAGATATGTATCGCCATTAATTAAAAGTATGAAAAAAATATAACACGGGCTAAGCTTAAAATGTTAGTGGGATTCTTTTAAATTGATTTAAGCGAGACGCATGGATTTGTATCGCCCGGTGGCGATATTTTGACTAATTTGGTAATATTTGAAGTCAATGGCTATTACACAAAACCAGATTGTTCAAATGACCAATCAGGTAATTTTCCCTAAATAATATTTTTGATAAGATGGGACGAGAGATTTGCAGGTTGCAATTCGAGATTTGAATCCGATATTCAAATGCCACAATTCAATTGCTTTTCCTATTCTATGGCGTCTACAAATTTGATAAATTGATTTCTATATGGATCAAAAGTTAATTCTTCCTTTCAATGTGAGATGTCGGATTTTACAAAAATAAAAAAACAGGGTACTAATTTGCAGTTATCGATAGATGAATTTCATATATGTGGTGAAATCAAGAAGTTACGAACAATACAGAGCTATTTATGGGATCAAATGAGGATGTTAACAACACAAATTATGCAAATATGGAAATCAAAACGGGTGAATGAAATCGCAAAGAGAATGTCACGTAGATGGTGCAAAATATATAAATCGTCTATTGATTTAGTGAGGTTAAATTCAAGAAAAAAATTGATAAAGACAAATACCTGATAGTTAGGACTAATCAGTAGGATGTTTAGAATTATAAGATCTTCAAATCAATATATACAAGCTCTTTTGGTGATGCATTGAACTAGGATGACACAAGTGAGTGTTAAATGTGGTTTTTGGTTTAGAGATATGACTTTTATTATCCTCATACAAAGTTTCCAAACTTAATTTTATATGTATTGGTTAAATTTTGATGCATCTTATACAAAGTTTGAATTTTGTCCAAACATAATAGATATATATATAAATTTTACAGACAAACTGATAAAAGAATTTAAATTAGAAATATAATATTACAAGGAAAGAAAGCCGAATCTGACAAATGTCAATTGGGTTTATTTGGGGCGGATCTTTGTAGGGTTTAAAATGGGCCAATCATTTCACTTGGGCTTAAATAATAATGGTTTTTGAACTTTGATGTGTGCTCATGTAAATATGTAATCATGTTTATAACTTACAAGTAAAAGTGTAAACACACCTGAAAAAGTTATTGGTTTTTAGTTTATATTTTTTAGATTAATTACATCAAGATATTAAATTATTTTTATATTTTTATACTGTATGTGAAAGTAGTATATTTTCTGATCTTATGTAACTTATGTCTTATCATTATAGCAAATAAATGACAACATATAATTTTCAAGTGATGAAGCGGTTTGTCGCATCGCTAATTTATTTTGCTACTAAATCTTAATTGATATATTTTGAAAACAAAAAAAGCGTTAGATACTGAAAAATTAAGTGCTTTTTACTTGCATACAATGATTAAATCAACATTTTGATGTACTAAAACCTTGTATTTTTTGCCAGGATTGTAATTCTTCAATTTACAAAGGCAGCATCTATAAAAATCTCGGCTCAAGTTAAATGTAAATCTTACAATAATCAACATATCATGAAAGTTTTTGCAACCTAGATAAGCCTACAAACAATGAACAATTGTTATTATCATCAGTAAATCATCCTATATGCCACATTATAAGTTATACGGCTTGATACCCTAAAACACTTTTTTAAGATCTCATTAGGTCGCACCAAAGACCCAACACCAGTTAAGAGATCAAAAAAATCTCTTTACGAAAACAACATCAAATGCGCACACCTACTTGACAATCATTAATGTGTGTTTTGATGTAAGATATCATAGCAAATTGTCATAGAACCGTCCTATGAGGCCTCATGCGACATTAACCTTTTAGCCACCCCAAATTGGAAACATGATAGGAATCATGTGCTAGTCTTAGTTGTCTTTTGAAATTGTAGGAGGGGGATTAGTGTAATTCCTAGTTCTATAAATAAGGGTCATTGATCATGTGATAAGATAGGTAAGATAATAGTTAGTGTAAGGCTTATTGTATTAGCATGAGTAGGACATAACCCTGGGAACTTTTGGTTAGTTATATTGTGTAGATCCTTTGGATCATCTTCTTCAATTCTATAGTTGAGTATTTGATTTCATCAAGTCTATATCGGTTCTTATCAAAACATTTGATAGAAACCTAGGGACTTAAACAAGAACACAAGAACACAAGAACACAACTGCAGTCCTCTTCGAGATGGACCAGTCTCCAAACTACAAACCAGTGAAATATCAAAGTACTCCCCTATTTACCAAACAAAAACAACTATTAATAGTACTACTATCAGTTAAGTAATCACTTCCATTTTTCCACTCAGCCACTAATAATTATTGCATTAATACTACTATCAATTATGTAATCTCTTCCATTTCCCCACTAGTCCCTAATTGGGTTCAATAACCCACTGTTCAATAACCCACTGAAGTGCCCATGGGCTGCTGGGTTGACCCGTGGATCCTTATCAATTCTTCGGCCCCGGAGAACGACTTGTCCTCAAGTCGGGTAGGAGAAAAGTGGTTTGCAGTTGTGTTTACCGGTTCCTTGAATGGTTCAATGGTAAGGTGGTGAAAGGTAGCTGAATTTTGCACACCCTGTTCCACTCCTTGCAGCTTGTATTTTTTACCATTGATGGAGAACATCAAAAACATTTTACTCCAGTTTGCTTGAACGGTATTCAAAGTGGCCAGCCATTCAATGCCGAGAACTACATCCGCTCCCCCTAAAGAGAATGGATAGAAGTCTTGTATGATTTGAAGATCATCTAGCTGCAACACAACATTCTTGCAGATTTGGTTACATTGAATGACATCCCCATTGTCAATTCGCACACCTAACGGGGCTACATTTTGTGTGGCCAACTTAGCTTTTTCGACTAGTGTATCAGCCACAAAATTATGGGTTGATCCACTATCGATCAGAACCAAGACCTTGGAGGAGTGAATAACACCGTGAAGAGTCATAGTTAAAGTAGGTGACTTACCTAGCAACACGTGAAGGCTGATTTCAGCCAAGTCTTCTTGATCAGTCTGTTGTTCATCCCCTTCTGTGACTGTTGGAGCTGCTGCCAAGAGTTGAAATTTACCTGTTTTGCAGCGATGACCTGGTACATATTTTTCACCGCAGCGAAAGCATTCTCCCTTAAGAAACCGGGACTGTTTTTCAGTCTCAGAAATACAAAGGGGTTGATCTTGTAAAGGGACTGCAGTGGAAGTGACAACTGATGAAGAAATTGGTGTTTGTAACCTCACTCGAACTCTTACCGGCTTGAGCCTGTCCTTGTTTAGTTTCATACTCCATGGCCAAACTCATAGCGTTGTAAACCGTTCTAGGCTTATGAATGCGGACATCCGATTTAAGTTCTCCTTTGAGCCCATTTAGAAAACACCCCTAGTAAGCAATGATCGGGCCAGTTGGAAACTCGTGCGGATCTTTTTGCGAATTCTTGGCGATACTCCTGAACGGTGCCGGTTTGTTTGATGGCACACAAGAATTCATCTGGATTTTGGAACTCGGTCGGACCAAAGTTCTTGTGCAAGGCATGGACGAGCTCTTCCCAATAGGCAATGGACTGGTCTGCGGATAGCCATGAATACAAGTCCAACGCCTCCCCTTCAAGGTGCATAGAGGCTATATCCACCTTATCTTCATCTGAAACATTGTAGTATTTGAAAAACTTTTCTGCTTTGAGTATCCAGCCCCTCGGATCACCACCGGTAGGGTGATTTTTGTTGAAGGTCGGTGTTGGTTATGCTTCCACGAGGACTCACCATCTTCAAAGCGACTGGAATTACCACTGGACTTGTCCCTCGCTGTTCCCTTTGATTTAAGGGCAGCCACATCTGCTTTGAGTGACTTGAACGTCTCCAATCGTGCGGCGATTGCCGCCAATTGAGCGGCAATTGGATCTGTTTGACCGCTGCTGCCATCGGGATTACTCCGGGTGTTAGGTGTCATTTCGATTTTCCCGACAATGAAACCAAATGATAGAAACCTAGGGACTTGATTGAATTTAAACAAGAAAACAAGAACACAATTGTAGTCCTCTTCGAGATGGACCAGTCTCCAAACTACAAACCAGTGAAATATCAAAGTACTCCCCTAATTACCAAACAAAAACAACTATTAATAGTACTACTATCAGTTAAGTAATCACTTCCACTTCCTCACTCAGCCACTAATAATTATTGCATTAATACTACTATCAATTATGTAATCTCTTCCATTTCCCCAATAGTCCCTAATGGGTTCAATAACCCACTGAAGTGCCTATGGGCTGCTGGGTTGACCCGTGGATCCTTATCAACATCTCACTCTTTAACACTGCTGCAAGATCTAACCCTGCTATGTGGATTTTCTTAGACAGATAATATGCATGTTGTAATAAATCACGAACTGAAGTTAAGTTTTCAACATATGAAAAATTAAGAATAATGATTTCACAGAGGAATATGTAAACACACGACACAATCTACATCTGCTGATCCATACCAACACCAAGAATCAACTGTGCAAGATGAGTCAAATATGGTTCTGCCTGGGCCCTGCTGCTCAAAATTGGCCTTAAACTCTGAAGCTCAGAAGTAAACTCCCTTTCAAATTTCCTGCAAATTACTCAATTATTAGACAACCAGAATAAATAAACAACCAAATAGATAAATAATTAATTAAAAAAAGAGTGAGGAGGATGTTTACAGGACACATTGAATGACTGATGACTCTTGGGTGGGTGAATTGGGCTTCTTAGAAGGCTTCCTAAGATTCATTAAAATCTTGCAACTTTCAGAGGAAAGATCGTTGGTGTCTTCTGGAACTTCAATGGAGTTCATCAGCCACTGCGTGGCCGCAGCATATTGAAGGCATACAAGCTTTAGTTTCTCTAATTTCTGCACACTCACCATATAATAATTTGAGTTATTATTCTTTTCGGAGTCATTCCACTACTTTCACATTTTTATTTTGAGATTCATATGTTTGAATTTCAGAAAATGGAGCTCATTATGAATAACAAACGATGCCAAGTTGCTAACCTTGAGGAGACTTGGTGAAAGAAGTGAGCATTCCTTGAGACACTTCTCCATGAAGAAGTCATGATATTGGATTACCTATTTTCATAGAAATACGTGGTTAGATTAGAGATCATATAAGGAACTAGAAATTTTATTGGAAGGAACAAAGAAATGAGAAGAAAAACATGGAAAAAAAATTTTTTAGAAGGTGAAATGCAAAAAAAATTAAAAGACATTACATAAATGATTTTAAGAGTAAAGAGGAATCACACATACCTCATCTATGCTCTTTGCATTCTCAAGTTTATTATGCATTACATGCCAATTTGGTTCAAGAACCTAAAATGAATATACAAAACAGCTATTCAATCAAAATACCATGATGATGTCTAAGAAATTCATAAATTGAAATGTATTTCTTGAAATTTATTACAAAACAAGCAAAAGAAGATTTCAAATACTTACAAATATAAAAGCTTATAGGCAAAACATTCAACTTACCTCAAATGTTAAATAATGAAGAAGACTATTTATAAACTTAAGCATATTTCGACACAATATTGAAGATGTAGATATTGCTGTTCCATGCATATCACGTGCTCGTGCACCCTTCAGCAATATAAGTATAATTTACAACACAAACCATTGAAAAAGAATTTTTAATAATAATTTGTGGTAGTTATGTTTAGTCTCGTACTTGATGTACTTGCCATGCTGCACAAAGTTGCCGATGCACGTGTTTGCAGTGAAACAAAAACCGAAAGATCAACTGGTATTTTGTCAATGCTTTTCTTGAAATCACAAGTGATAATGGCCATTGAACCTGAAATAGAACAAAAATAAAAATAACATAATGCTAGTTGACCATTAATTAAAAAAAGGGCGATATCATATATGCCACTAAAATGCTAAAGTCTTGTAAAAATATCATATTTACCCAACCAAGAAATTTAAATTTCTTATCACCCATTTCATCAAATACAATTTATAATACGACCATTATACCCTTCTCCTCCTTGGGATTCAAATTCTCATAACCTAAATCCCTACGTAAGATAAAGGTACTAATGTCAAAACTATGATAATGGGTATATTTGATATCATGATCTTTTTGGATTTGTAAATATGATATTATTCAAGTTTTGTGGCGATATTTTCCCATATAATAAAGTTGAATTGGTCAAGTGGGGAGAGTAACAATACCAAGAACCATATAAGTTCTAATTTTATTGCAAATAAGATATTTGTTGCAAGCATTCAAGTAAACAGATTGGTGCAAGATTGTAAGGGAATCATAGTAGTTTTGATTTAACAGAAAGTCGATTATCAGTTGTTAAATGGATGCAAAGGGAATAGTCTATATCCAAATTCCACACACATCGAAGATCGTAAAAATCAATACTCTGGTAATGTTTTAATGCAAGGCAAATACAATTCATATTAACTACGGAATCCTACAATGAATTCCTGTCCACTACAGAAGCACAAAATATAAAGATAGGAGGTTCAAATCCCCTTTAAGAATTTCAGTCCCCATTCCATTATGATTTTGTTTTATATATTATTGAAGGGTGATACGATTTATAAGAAATCCAATCCCCATTCATTGGTTCATGCTACACTTAGGCTGCCCTTAGTACATATGGTGTACACGACAGATACTCTTTGTGTTTGTCGTTAGTCTTAGGTGTAAGTTCGTAGGGTGCCCTTGGGTATAGGTGTACCATACTTATAGATATGCCATTAGCTGTAGGAGTGCCTTTAATTATTAGGTGGCCCCCTAGCAACATGTATCCTGAATGGGAAGAATGCTGAGAAATAAAAAAAAGGTGACATTACCTTGTAATTAACAGAAAAGGTTTCAACACCAGTAATACTCAAGGGCTCGTCAGTCTCTGCCACTGTCTCGCCTGTTTGTAAATCTTTAAGGGTGCTCAATCTCTTCAGTAAAGAACATGTGTCCTGAAACCAAAATGTCATAATACCTCATAAACAAAATATTTGCTTCAATTTTTACAATGTCTAAATGTTACAAACCACAAAGCATGTGACGTCTTCATGCAAAGGATCTGCTGCAGCTGCTGTTGAACGCAGTGCAATGTCCAAGAGAGACTGAAAATTAAACCCAAATATTAACTTAATCAGTCCAAATGTGTTATATTTATGAATGTTCACCATATACAAAAACACTATATATAAGTTTACACGAAACAAGTATAAACATAAGACAAGGTAAGTGGATAAAGACCTGAAGCTTCTCAACAGAAATCTCATTTGGTGTTTTAGCCAGTTCATCACGGGCAATATCCATAAAGTGAACCAAGAAATCACCCTGTAAGTCAAGTCAGCTAAAAAACTAGTTAAATCATAGCTGATGATAATAAATGGAACACTGATGATAATAATGCAATCAGATTCAAAAATCTGATCTAGTAATTTCAGTAGGGCTTTAGTTGCTAAGCACATACCTGATCTAGAAGAAGGTAATGCTTAATAGAACGTAGCTTTCCAATGAGTTCATACTATCAATGACAGCAAATATAGTTGATCAGTAAAGCAAGTAAATAAATCACAGCACCAGTCATTTTGTGTAAGTGCAGCAAAACACTTACTAGAAAATATAGTAGTCAGGAATAACTTTTGAAATAAAATAACCATACCTTATCCTTCATGAGATTTAGTAACTCGCTACTAGCAAAATCATAGGCCGATTTGATGCATTCAAGATAGTGATCATTGGACCCAAAGTTGATCAATTTTGAATTCTCCAATGTGGGGACCTATAGAGAAGCTAGTATAAAACTCTCAGCAATAAGAGGTGGCAAAATAGGCTTCAACAATTCAAACACAGGTTCGGGTCATAATGGGTAACTTTTTTATATGTTTTCAAGGGCAGGGTAGAATTGCGTTGACCCAAGACACTTTTTGTCCAATATTGGAACAATTAGTAATTCAAATATGACTGTACAAACTATTTTTCTTTCTATAATAAACTGATAATATGAACTAACAATTTACAAGGTTGTATGAGAATTCGAACTACATATTGGAGACGTTTCCCCTTTTTGCCTAACTATGTTATTTTAGCCACTTGACTAAAGACAGATAAAACATAACCTGAACAGTGTGGCCACATTCTCTCATGACGTTTAAATATTTCCCTGTTGTTAAAATGGTTTCAGCCGAATTTGCAAGGAAGGAAGGAATATCATCTTTGAGACTGTATCTTTGTCTCCAATAGGTGGCATCATAATCTTGGGTGAGAGACTCCTACGGAAATTACTCTTGTCAGAAACACAAACTAAGCATTTATAACTATTTATTAGTGGACGAGATCCTACTTTTTGAAGAGATTTGTTCTCAGCAATGAAGAACTCGTCATGAGGGTCATCAATAACTCCTTCATACACCCACCTGCACATCTTATAATATATTACTTAGATTAAGACAGTTTTGATGTTCGAAAAAATTAATTGTGTACCACTTTATGGGTTTATTTAGAAAATTACATAGAAAAGAAAAGGGGTTTATGAAATATGTATCGGCAGTTATCACCTTTCTAGTATGCCAAGATAAGCAGAATTTGCAGAGTCTATCATTTTCTCCAGCAATGACCTCACCAAGTAGTTACCAGCCATTAACTTGGCCTGGTCATAGATTCAAAGTAAATATATAAACTGAACAGGTGATAGAAGTCAAAAGTTGAGAAATTTACCTGACTCTGTAACAGGTTAAGAACCGCAGAACCAACAAAATTATATGCTGAGGCCTTTTTTATCACTAGTGACAACGCTTGCATTGATCCCATCATTGGCTATAAACATAATAAACCATAACATATTAATCTTGAATAAGAAGAAGAATATAACTTGCACAAATTCTTATTGTACACTAAAGGCAGGTCCACCTTTTCTCAGAGGCATATATACTGATAATGCACAATAAATGCTTTCGATAGATCAAAATTTGGGAGCTTTACATCAGAAGCTAACGAATGCTGATTGTGGGTCATTTGTGATTAGTTCTGAATTCTGATCAATTTGTGCCCAGGTACAGGTTAAAGATACGAGTAAATTTGGAGTTGATGGGGTTCATGTTTATCAAGAGTCATTCAGTTCTATCTGAATGAGTATCTAGTGGCAAATACACAAAATAGTGTATGCTAAATTTTAATAGAGAAGTACCTGACAATAGAACCATAATCCTTGTATTGAAAGTCTTCCTAGTCGAAATTGATGTTCAAGCTGTGCCACCATAGCCTGGTAATCCTGATAAAGATAGGGAAATATATGTGGTGTCAATGTATACGTCAAACATAAAACAACAGAATATATTTGCTGGCACATTTTAGCAACAATTAGCATCACATATAAAAACTTACTAAGAGGAGGGCCCTGAGTGCAGCAGCAAAGGCATGATTAACCAATCCAGAGTTGAACTGGGATCTTGACTCAACAAACTGATTGATGAGCAAATAGCTCTTGCACAAAGGGAATATCCGCTTTGCTGATTCCTGCATATGCTTCCCACATTTTAGTTTTCAAAACTCAAAACCTTCCATGAACATACGTACGTACGTAGTATACATAAACATGTGTGTGCTTGGTAGTAGCATTTAGTATTAAAAAGTGCAAAACATATGAAATGACCACATATGTGAACATTCTTGCCTGGAGTGCCAAATCCATAGATCCGGCAACATGGAAGCTGTAAGAGTCCTCACTCCCTCCAACTTTTTTTATGGAAATATATCGCCCATCAATACCAATTAAAGCAGACAGAAGATCATCAATTACAATCAGTTCCTGCATGCAGTAATGTACCAGAACCATTAGTCCGTGACATTAATATATGCCTACCAATACCCGTTAAAATAATTCACCAACCCTTGGCTCACATTCCTGACTCAGGGGGTATTTGGATTTCGGAAGTGCATTTTAAAACTTATATGATATTTAATCATCATAGTTAAATAATCTGTCGAAATAAACATGTTGTAGCCTTGTAGGCAACTGTCCTTCAATGTGCTTATGCCATTTAAAGTAATAATAATCAAATAATTAAGTATTAAATTGTTTCGTAGATTTTGATTATATATGCAATTAATAGATTAAATAACGAAAAAGGACATATGCATATGTTGTCATTTTTCTAAAATGTTAAACTAAAGTAATGTTTTTTATACTAGTTACTGATCACTAAAAGTGTCTTTTCAATGTTTGACTCAATTTTGCACCATCAGATGACCCTAACATTGCAAGAAATTCTCCAATTGTATGGGTCAATCTTACTTGAGAAATGTAATAGCAATGTATTTCATCTACAAAAGCTTCATGGATCTACAAAGCTCCTTAGGGCATCTTCATTGTATGCATCGAACTATATACCAAATTCAGTGTGTTGTTCCAAGCAAATGGTTACAGCAAATTTTGGTTCATCTCCAATGTATGCAATTGCATCAAATATAAAGTCTGCAAATAGTACTCTTTTCCATCTAAATATACTTAAGTACTTATTAAATAACCAAGATGACATATAACACTGCATACATACCTTGAGCATATCATATACCTGAACCCTGACAGGAATACTACTTTTAAGCACTCCAGTGTCCTGGTTTTACATGTAACCTCCCATCATTGTCATCATATTAATCACCAAACTCTATTATACTCACTTCGAAGTGACTATTTTACACCTTGTGAATGTAATTCCTCCATGGATGAGGTATTTGATGATTGGGATCCTCAAGCTACAATAAGAGTTTAATCATTTTCTATTTTCTAGTTTTCTTGACTTTCTGCATAAAATATGGTGAGTGTTTGTGCAAAGAAACAAGTCGACCTCAACCCATACCACCCAACCAAAGCAATGGCTGCATCCTCTATGTCTCGGGATTCCAAAAATGATATAGTGTCCCAAGGTGCATGTTTAATGCACAAAAAAGTCCCATATAACTACCTTTGTAGCTACGTAAACCAAGAAGAGGGAGAGTATGAGAGGTGGTCAAAGCCACTGTTACAGTTTCAACAATGAAAAAAGACCTCTATGGAATCAATCTAAACCTAATGATCAAATCTTATTCCAATGTCTATCCATTACCTCAGAGGTTTAGTTTTAAGGTTTAAGTTTCTCCAGGAAAGAGCCTAAGCTCTTAATACAAAAAGCTGGAATCTTGCAAATCATAAGCCTTCTATCATGAGCTCAAATGCTACATTCCTCATTAGTCATATCTCATATCCGTTCCAAATGTACAATCTGTACAACAAAAATCAAAAAGACCTATCTACTACATTGTCTATACATATATTGACAACAACACATGAGAAAGATCTCAAAGTCCATATGACTTAACTTAAGAGGAAGAAAAGAAATCAAGGGCAAAATGAGGTCCCAAAGCTGGCATGGCAAATATTCTAACAATACGAGAGCAAGCAATGAAAACTATATATATTCCACATACATAACAAACTCCAATAAAAATGAACAGACAGTAACATTGTATAATTTTGCAGGTGTAACACATCAGATAACTCTTGTACGGCACAGTAACATTGACTACCCTAATCAACACTTATAACAAAATGTCAAAAACTGCATAATCGATCATAAAATCAACTCTAGTACCTGCAGTGAAGCATTGTAGCAACCAATAGGCTTCTCGGATTCCAAACTATACAACCAAAATATCAACAGATAATCAATTTCGTTAGAGTATCAACGTGAGAGACTAGAAGAAAATCCAACGGCACGACCAAATTCAGTCCACAGAGAAGCAAAATTACCAAATATCCACCGAATTCTCCTTCGATTCGGCCAATACAGATGTCGATTTCACTTCCTGACTCAATGTTGCAAAAACAAGCATAGATTACAGTGTTAGTTTACAGCGATTTTGACGATTTCAACCGTACACGATGGAAGAAGATCTACCTGGTGGTAATCGCCGGTGAGAAAAGGTCTTTCGGTGTTCCATTTAGGGGTTGAAGGACATCGAGAAGATACAAGTGCATCCATGGTGGAATCGAGATGCAATTAGAGGGAAAAAGATGCCTGTGAAAAAGTGGAGGTTTTGAGTCCGTTTTAGGGGTGTGTGCGTTGAGAACCAAATTCAGTTCAAAATGCTAAGCGATTTAAGAGTTGGATGGGCTAAATGATTAAATGTGACTTGTGTTACTCGATGACCGGTTTATGTCTGTTCGATGTTTGTACTGTCCGTTTGAATTTTTCACTCGTCTAAGTTTGATTTATTGTATGGATGTATTTAATGGGGCGTTTTCGTAAGGCTAGGTGTTGTGGAGTTATGAAAGGGTGTGATCCTTTGCCGATAAGTAAAGATGTTCTCAAACAATGTAGCGGTGTAAAGGTGAACGGGCGTGAAGATAGGGATCCAGGATAGGTAGACCCGCTGGGGAGGGTAGACATCCTCGTACTAAAACCAACGTAATAACACATTGACAATTTAAAAGCAACATATCTCAATTCTAAAAATATTATTGTGAACAAAGAAACGTCAAAAAAAACCCGAGTTATAAACAAAAATCGCACGAGAACACTTACCTAATTAAAACACTTTTAAAACTTGCTTATCATTTTATGAAGTTTTCTCTTTGTTTTGTTGCAAGTAGAATGTCTATAATAGTAAAAAAAAGTTATCTAAAATATTCATATAGTGGATTTCAATATCTAAATCTGAACTTTCGAATCAGTGAATGTTCAGATATTTCGAGTTTGGGTTTTCGAGTGTATTGGATTCAGCGTCTGATTCAGATATTTTTGTACACTCCTATCAGAGCAAAGCTTCTATCTTTTTCATTATTAATTATGGGGTTTTAACTAAGGGCGACTAGCCGGTTGATATAAAGATGTGGGTGATGGCTCTTACACGTAGTGATCGTTCAAGTCTTATTATGAGCATTTGGGGAGTATTTATAATTAGTTTAGCGTGTGTGAGACGAACTTGACAGTTTATAAAAAATGATTTAACTCTAGATATTTTTTTAAAATCTTGACTCATACATCTATCTACTCATATTTCCAAACTAGTTAAATCAATTCATATCTTTAAAAAGATTTTGACTCTTATCATTAGCTACCAACTTGTTTTACGACGTTCTAAAGATCCTGGAATGTTTTAAATTCAATTACCAAGTGAAAAAGGCATGGCAAAATCCAATAAATGATGGAAATTTTCCATCCACAATTTATGATGGAATTAATTTCACACTTCTAATTTATAACTACAAATTACAAAATCTGCAAACTTCATGAACCAAACAGGCATAAAACTTTATTGTGTTCAAGGCAATCTGTTGCTTTTGATGCAAGGAACTAGCTCATATCAATAATTGTGCATGCATTCTAAATCTGATTATTATTCAATTCAGAAGTAAGTTCTCCGTTTAATCACTCGGTTAATTATCTATCTATATAAAAGAGAAAAGTTAACAACAATATGATTTTATTAAATTTTATTTTGACCACAAAACTTTTGTTTTTTAACTACACATCACTCATTTAAAACCATGTTATACACAAATAACCTTTTCATATTAGTTTGTTATTTCTTTGGTGATTGAAATAGTTTACATTGAATATTTTTATTGTTCTCATATTTTTTATTATAATTAGTCTTAAATATCTTTTGTGTTATTTTTATGACTTTTAAAATACAATATATTTTTAAATTAAAAATATCTCATTGTAGAGTGTTTGTTTTTAGTTTATTTAGGGAAGTTTTTTAAATAATTCCAAATACAAACAAATGTTTATTTTTATCTATGTTTTGATATAAATTTTATTAATATCGAACAAGTCATATGTTATTTATTTCGTCCACGTTTCCATTTAAATATTGTTAAATCAGTTCGTGTTCGCCGCTTAGCGCAGGTGATACACACTAGTTCTTAGAATTGAAACACCAAAGTGGAAGGAGTTTTTTAATGTTAGTGTATTGAGGACAATCTGGATCATCTACACATAAATGTAACATACTACAAACAACGTAAAAATGGATGTGCACATACATACATTAACTTGAAAACGTTAGCTATTAAGTTGCCAAATGGCAAAGTCAACATAAATAAAAGTATAAATCTAAAAGAGAATATCAATGATATAAAGTATCTAAATATATTGAACTTGCAAAATTAGAATCAAAATTATGCTGCATGCCCAAAAAGCTTTTCATGAATGCAATTTTTGAAGAAATTGATAATTTTATCCAAATATCCAAATACAGCTCAAAAACAGAAGTCGAGTCCCATCAAACAATCATTAAACATGAAGATAAAATGCTAATAGGTGAAGCCTTTAAACGAAATGGAACCGTTTCAGAATCAAAATCGATGAAGCCCTTGAAATCAGAATCCAACAAAATCAAAATTAGACTTAGTTAGAATCAAATAAAATGGAAACTAGAAAATTGCGGTTTTAGGGATTTTCACCAAGAAGATGAACCGGGTCGAATTATCCACATGAAATAGCTTGGAGGGTCAGGAACAATGGGCGGAAAAACACTATTAACTTGCTCCAGAAAGAGAACACGTGACTCTAATTAACCTTGGTTTATTAGAGTTGGTTAATTAGAGTTAATATATAAGAAACTCAATTTTATGGTATTAATTTTAAAAATAACAAACTTAATAAAAGCTTCATGCATTTAAAAGAATGATTAAACTATATTAAAAGTCAATAAGTGTGGGTTTTCTGTAACAAAAATAGAACTAAGAACTATTAATAATCTAGACCAATGAAAATAATAATAAAAAATAATCACTGAGCACCTGTCACTATGCAATGTACTCTTCATGGAATAACTTTTTTCATAAATAGTTAATTGTAATTTGTTATCATCTTTACCCTGACCAAAGGTTTGTCTTATTCAATATTCAAGATTAAACTTCCCATATTGTACACCTATATGTAAGTTACGTCAAACACAGATGGTGAAAAACGTACAAAGGATAGGCAAGATTTGAAAAATTGTTTATAAAATTCAATGTTTAAATAAGTGGTCAAAAGATCTTAAAAGAAGTTACGTAAAATAACATCGGAAAAGCAAAATAATGATTATAATAATAATAATCATTTTTTACTTCTTTGCGACAAATCTAGTTTTAAGTAATTAGTATGAATCTTAATTTACCAGTTAGGGATTTTGATTATTTTTGTGCAACACTAAATCTATACACTTTTCATAACATCATAATTTACTTCATTACTTAATTACGACATTTCTAGTCATCTAACCAAAATTTGCTGCTTCTCGTGTTTCGCATTGGTTAACAGTCTTTTTGCCGTTGTTCTGAACGGACATGAGGAGCTCACGAAACCATCAACCAAGTGGAGGTAAGTTTTCAGATCGTGACACGTGGCGAAGTCACTTTTAGTTAGGTATGGTGACGCGTCACTACTAAGTCGAAGTTCTTTGCCTATGTCAGCATACCCGAACCAATCGGTTGCATCAACTTGTTTTTGTAGCCATCCTTGCAACCCGATTCTTCGTGTTGCCACGTCGTTGCAACCATCAACCAAGAATCCTGGGACTTTCGTGATCACATCGGTTGAGTTCACGATTCTGAGAACTTGAGTCCCGTTTTTTTCGAGTTGTGATCGGAAACTTTTGTTTCCGACGCGTGGCCCACCAAAGGAGACAACAGTCACCATTGGCGAGTGGTTAAATGACGAGGTTATGTCATAGGCCGTGAGTGTGGCTAGGGCCGCACCAAGGCTATGACCCGTGATTGTCACGCTAAGGGGCTCGTCGCCATACGTCTCGATGATCCTTGATATCTCCTCCCGCACCATGTCGCGTAAGCTTGGAGATGTGGCGGTTGCTGACGTGTACATACTCATGAACCCTTTTTGCACCATTGCTCTTTTCCTTTCAGGTGCCACGTCATTAGGCAATGACGTCAACCCCACACGTAAGTTCTCAATCCACTCGAGACACGTGGCGGTTCCCCTATAGGCGATCACCACATCCCTACGACCCAATCGCGCGATCTCCTTCTCATCATCGCAAACCGCCACGTAACCAATCCAGCTGGAATTCGTCGACGTCCAGCTCGGCATCTTGTCAATCCAACGTGGCAGCTGAACCCCACACGTGGCATGCAAGTTTTTAGTCACCTTATATCCACATCCCCCCAACCCACACCAATCCAACATTGTGTTTTCCGTAAACTTACACGTGGCATACTCCGGTGATGACGTGTCAAACTCGAAACACCGATACGCCGCCTCGACGAAATCCCCATACCGAAGGATCTCACTCCTGAGACCATCATCCAAGGGATCAAGCAACCCTTCCCAGTTCTTGATCCCTTGATACTCCTTCCACTTCTGACTCAAATTAGCCACACGTTGCGCCACCCGCGCCTGAGCAGAACCAGTACTCCAAGAACCCTTGACACTTAAGTGTCTGGTTCTATGGCTGGCGCGTGTGGTGCACCGTGAGATCTCAGCCACATGGGTTGTAGATCCGGCTAGTTCGCATGGTTTAACCATGCCAGTTACACCCTTCATGATCTATATCTATACTTATATGTTGTTTCTTGTGAGTAGGGTGATATATAACTGATTTAAAGAAGCATTTTATAGTTGGAAGTGTGAGAGAGATGTAGATAGAGAAAAAGAGGACGGTGGTAGTTGAGTAAGTGCTTTTGTACGTCAATGATTTTGAAGGATTTAGTTGAAGTATGCTTATCGGACCCACATAATATACTCCGACCATGAATTTTGAGATGAAATATATATAAGTATATAACCACACGTGCGGATCATAGTACGCGTTAAAATGTAAAATCACATGAAAATGGTTAGAGCACTGGATTGGAGTTGCTATTGGGGGTCTGTGGAGAGAGAGTATGAATAGAGAAATTGTAAATATTTTGTTTTTCGGTTGAGGTCGGATTAGTATTTGCGAGACGGGAGGGAGAAGAATATGATTATGTTAGGGTCGGTTTTGAGAATTTACTAGAGATCTTGGGCTTGGGACGAGAATAAAATACGGGTCTTCGTAATATGACGTATAAAAAAAATCTGAACCAAATAATTTGGGTATAAAATTTTAATAATACGACGATAATTGTTATAGCAATAAATTAAACGAAAGTATTGTAGCAAATTGCTCACTTTTGCCTTTGAAATATTAAACGGAATTTGTTTTATTTAGTTTAGGTATTATTATATTAAATTGGATTTAGATTAGATAAATAGTATTTGCCTAAACTATTTAAAATGTTAATGGACTTGTTAATGTTACAATTTGACGCAACCGTGCTCAAAGAGTTCTATAGGAAATTACGAAGGCTAATAGTGTTCTACAGCCAAAAGTGAAGGAGCTTGTAACTTCATATCGTGATGTATTTATTTTTTAAAGATTTTCGAAATTTGTTGTTAAGAAAGAGAGTAGTTATCACTCACTATCTCAGATTAATACATACACATAGTTAGTACTTTGACTCCTACCAGTGTACTATCAATTTAAGTGTTAGGTTGTGTTATATGTGGGCACTGAGTAATAATTTGTAACTATAAAATATAAAATGAAAAAAAACAAATAAAGAATCTTTAAAATTATACAAAAGTTTATAGCGGTGGAATTAGGGTTGCAAACAAACAAAGTCTTGTTCGTGTTTGTTCGTTAAGAAAATAAACTTGTTTATAAACTGTTCACTAACATTTACTGAACGATATTCTTTGTTCGTGTTCGTTCAATTAGAAAATGAACATGTTCATTAACTGTTCACGAACACTTACCGAACGCAAATGAACAAAAACAAAAACAAATAACACCAACAATTGTTCATAAACATGACAAAACACAAATAAACTCATGGACACAAACAAATATAAATGATTATTGATTATTGTAAAATAAATTTTACGTTTTTATTACAAATATTACACAAAATCAATCAAAAATAAATAAGTAATTAACATAAGTATAAAAAAATACTTGATATAATAGTCATAAAAATATCCGGCAGAAAAATTAAGAAAAATATAAACGAACACGTTAACGAACATAAATGAACATATTATCGAACGTTAATGAACGGACATTAATGAACATAAATAAACATGTTATTAACGCTCATTAACATAAATGAACAAACGCGGCTTGTGTTTATATCCGTTCGTTTAACTAAACGAACGAATTTTTATTGTTCGTGTTCGTTCATTTACTAAACGAATAAACATAAACGAACTTCCAGCCGGACGGTTCACGAACTGTTCGCAAAACTGTTCACGAATTATTCGCTGAACGTTTAGTTAGTATGCAGCCCAAGATGCAATAACGAGTGAGTGGTGACGGAAAGTCCATCACGTCTTGGTTAAATAATAGCACAATTCCATCACACATTCGTTGTAAGAAAGTAATTATGACTCAGATTTAGGGACGAAATATTATATTCTTCTACGCATACGACAAGTTTAAGCATGTTGTAATTAGTGAGAATAATTAGTAATTCGTATTTTAAGCCACAAATAGTCATTTTGTTGTAATTTTGCACGGTTTCATTTGTCGCAATAATCTTTTTGTGTATATAATTTTTATAGGTTAGAACCCATGTTATATACATAATAAAATAATTAGTTTTATGAATATTTTATGTTTTAAATGTTATTATTCATTGATTAAATAAAAAATATGATGAATATTTAAAAGTTATAACACATATTGAATTAAAATTATTACTTTATATTTAATATGTATTAATAAATTGTTAAAATAACTACATTTATATTTTAAACGTTTAATAGTTTAGTTTACTTATTTACAATAATTATCATTTAATATGAGAGAAAAATAAAACACAAGTATAGATATATATTTTTAAACATATTTTAGTTAAAAAGAAAAGTCAAATTAGTTGTTTTTATAATCTTCGTATTTATTATGAGAGAGATGCGAGAAAATGATTTTTGTGATATGTTACAATGATGACACGTGTCATTTGATATGTTAGAATGATAATACGTGTCTTAAAAAAACTTTCTAGGTTATAGATTTTAACGTAATTCGCGTTATCATATATTGATTTGTGTGCCATAGACAAAAATCACAACAAAATACTTCGCTCCATAGACGAAAATTACAATAAAATATTTCATCATATCAAGCGCGTGTATCCACATTTTTCACTTTTAATTCATATTACATATTTGACAAGTTTAAGTGCTATAGTGTGAATTCAATGAGATTTTGTGGCACTAGATAGCCAACTTTTTAAGTAGTAGAAAGATGGATATATCTAGCAAGAAGATAAAATGAGATCATGATGGATACACCAGCCATTAAAGTATTATCACCAGAAGTGTAGGATTTACAATTGGTTATATATGATACCCAAAATGTAAAAGTTTTTGCAAAAGAAAAATGTATAATTCGTGTGTCATAGAAGTGTTATCTATGTTGTGAATACTGGTGTATAAAAACATGAACTATATTTGCTATTATCAGCGATAACAACAAATAACAACTTAATCATTTTTGCTAATAAGGTTTTTTTAATTTTTTTTTCTTTTTTGGTGATCATCAGCGATAACTTAATCGTTATTTTGCTAATAAGGTTTTTTTAAGACTAAAGAAAAAGTAATAGACATCAATGCAATATAAAATATATGAATTATAATTTTTTAAGACCGTTGTGATTTCAGACACCTAAAAACCTCGATAGACATAAGGTTTACAAAAGGACGTTGCCGCCATGGTGGGGTTCTAGGAACAACTCCCCATAGTGAGGTTCTAGGAACAACTCCTCATAGTGAGGTCTATGGCGCAATGCCCCTTGAGGATTATATGTTTGATTGAAAGTTGCGTTGAAACCACTAACAACTTGGTTATAAGTCGCTATCTGGTTTAGCAACAATATTATAAACAAGCGAGCTCTCAGTGGCTAGTTAGAGGTGTAAAAACTAGTTTTTTTCTCAAATCGGTGGGTTTTTAAAACGAGCATTTTTTGTTATGTGATCAAGTTTTTTTTTGCCGAGCCAGTTCGGTTTTATAAACCAATTTTTCCAACTGAATACTCAAACCCCTCGAATTGGTTTGGACCGGTTTGAAACCGTTTTTGTCCGGTTTTAATCGGTTTTTTAAACCGATTTTGTGTGTCGGGCTACTAACCGGTATACAAATCGGCGGTTCGAATAAGATTGAAACCGGTTTGTGTGACATTCGTCATTTTCGACTATCTTTGTATTTGTTATCCTGTATTGTAAACCCGACTCATTTTGGTCTTCGGATCTTTGAATATTAATAAAATGATGGATTTTATGTTGTAATCATGTTTCATACTTGTCGTGGCGTGACCCACAGTTCGTTTCAGCAAAATCAGTTTTTTAACGTTTTCGGTTCATTTAAGGTCCGGACTTGTATTTTAACCATCCAAACCAACCAAGACCTAACCCATAAATATTCTAGAACCCTCCAAACATATAGATACCTAGTCATAATTTATTTAAATTAAAATTTATTTTAAATAAAAAAATCAAAGTGCATCATTTTACCCACCGGACAAACGCATTACCCATTTCCTTAAACCCTAATCTTTCCCTATAAATACCACTCATTCTCAACCATTTCACCTGCACATTTTCATCTTCTTCTCCCAACATTTTTGATCTTGTAAGTTGTTCTAGCTAGTTTTGCTTAAGTTTGACTTTAAAAAGTCACGGAACCGAATCTTGCATTTCAAATCATTTTGGGTATGTAATTTTGGTTATTTTCAGTTTTTCTAAGTTATTTTATGTTCAAAACCATTTTCATCTTTATTTAAATCTTGTGGGCATTCAAACTCATATTTATGCATTTTAGACCCGTTTGGGTCGTTTTCGGGAAGTTTACTCGATTAACTTTCTTGTTTGAGTTTAGATCTGGAAGTTTTACCTTATTTTTAGTTCAATGGTTTTGGACATGTGGTAACCATCCTCGGGTTCATACCGAGTCAAAGACCGAACCAAACCGAACGCTCGTTTAAGCACTTTAAATAAATTTTAAGTGATCATATTACATCAAACACTTTACATCTGAGTTTTTCTTGATATTTTAGTTATTATATGGTTGATATGGAGGTGTAGAACAAATCTTGGCTTGAACCCAATTTTCGGGTAAAAACCGAGTAAAACCGAACACCCGTTTTAACGAGTTAGTCAATGTTCAAACCACCAAAAGTTCAACCTATCTTTTTAGTTATGTTTTAATTTATATTACTCATATTACTTAAAATTTTGGAAGTGTTAGAACAAATATTAGCTCAAACCAAGTTTCAGGTAAGAATAAACCCGAGTAAAAGTCGAACTTATCGTCTTAACGAGCTAGTCACCGTTCAAAACGCCAAAAGAAAAATATTTCCTAATTTTTTTTAACTTATGTTTCGTTTTATGTTATTTGTATTGATAGTATTATGGTATGACGGAACCAAACTTGGTTTTATACTAATATCGGGTTTAAGCGAATTTCTTTATTAATTAAAGTCTCAAACTCGGGTTTAAGAGAGTGTAAGTCAGACATTGATGCTTACATTAATGGGATCGTGCATACTAGCACTAAACCAACTCCCATATGTAAAACTTAACAATGGTTGAGTAAAACTAAACATTAAGGACCCGTTTTCTTGTAAAACTCATTTTTATACTTACGTTATTTAAACACACTTTGTAAAATATAAATAAAACTCCTGAAAACCAAAGCCTTATTTTTATAAACTTTTATACCATTTATATTTCATCTTCAATACTCAATACTTACTCAAGATCTTTCAATCTAGGACACACACGTTAAAACCGTCGGACTCGCTTACTTGAGGATTTTATTCAAAATTTATTCATCAACGTCATTTTATTCCATGTGAGTAATTTCATCCCCGTTATCTTTTCTATACTTTGGGGGTAGCAAGCATACTTACTCAACAAAAAAAAATGATTTAACATCTATATCCTCAACCCACAACCACTAGGTTATGTGTTGCTTAGAATAATTGTCCAATTGTATGTTATATACCTCATATGATTAATTGTTACATGTTTATTGCTTTTGATCGTTTAGCCTCATCCTCATCCTCAATAAGTATGATCATACGCTCCTTCTTGTAATATGGTAATTTTATCAATTAGAAAGGAGCCTCATTTATTTATGATTGATATACCTCAATTGTCACTTTTATTTACGGCTTCACATATTTGAGTTGTGGATTTTTGCCTTATATTATATTTATAAAGTCATGGAATTGCTCACCAACATATATGTTGACAAAACATATTTTATGCAATGCTACAGGTTTGATTATCGGTTGATTGAAGATTTAAAGACGTTACTTTATTTTGGACCGTTAGGTTATTAGTTAAGAACTATTTATTTTATTGTATTTGTAAGAACATGTTATGAAATGAATAAGTTGATTAAATATTGTCACTTTAATAGTGTCGTGTGCATTTGAACAATCTTAGTTGCGCCCCGGTATGTTCCGCCGCTTTGATCGGGGTGTGACAGTTTGGCTAAGACCTTTTTTTTAACAGACCGGTTTTTGATTGGTTTTTCACGAACTGGTTTTTTCCCGCCTCTTGTGACAATTGATTAGTCATAACTTCAAGCAATGGTAAGTTGGTAACTGCACAGATCGTTAACTACTCAATGGTGGTAACTTATACGTTATTAGTAACGGAGTTGCTGTTGATGGAGTTTCTACTAAAGGTTTCTAGACGACGCATACAGTTATAATCACAAACTATATGATTCACCAACTATAAAAAACTAATATTTTGTTTGTGTTAGTGGTACCTACGATTTCATATACGATCATGGTATATGTTTTCATAACATAATTTTATATTAGCTTTTGTCTTCTCACTTAAACTTTTCTAATAAAAGAGTTTCAAATACAATTGAAATTATTTAATCTGAAAATAATATGTAAACAACTCAAAAGAATATTAAAGGAAATCCAAATCCGCATTTCCTACACACCGTAATCTGGGATCACATAGAATACTGTCAAATCTTTAATTATAGTTAGTTAAATTTGATTATAATTATAACAATTTAATATCGATAAACACGTAAATATCTATTGTCACACAATCTCTTTAACTTTTTTAAATTTCACAATATATACCTCAAGATTTATTCAAATCATAATTAATAAAGAACTAAAACTTTTTAATAGGCAACTTCCGTCCAACAATAATCGAATATATCTCTAATTAGGCAGCTTATACTTTCTTTTTTTGTATCATTAATAAGTTGTGTTCTGATAGAATCGAATCCAACGTGTTTGGTGAATGATCCTGTAAATCACATAAAAAAGAGGCACTTGGGTGGATATGATAGCGAAATAAATTCAACTTTCTAAAGATGATGCTGCTCGTCTTTGTTTTTGTAATAATTAAGGAAACTACTCACGTTGTTAATGGTACGTAAAAGCAATAGTGTCCCAAAAGAGAATAGATATTTATATTAATACTAGCTTTAGTAACATCGTGTATTACACGGGTTAAATAAATAAAATATAAATTATTAATTATAGAATAATAGACTAAGACATTATATAATTGAAATTACGTATGAGCAACAACTATAAGTGATAAAACAATAATATGAAAATTTTATTTTACTTTTTGTTTTTTCAAAGATAAATTAAACATTTTGTTTTAAAATAATGTTTTAAAAAAATTTCATTTTTAAATTTTTTCTTACTATAACTCCTTATTTTAATTATTTTTGTTTAATAAAAATTACTTTAAAAAACTAATTTTGAAATATAACATAAAAACAGTTTTATTTATCTATTTTTGGAAAAAAATCATTTTATAAAAAAATATCTCTATAGAAATAGCATTAATAAAAAAATTATCTTTCTTATTTTTATTAAAAAGCTGATTATAATGTAAAAATAAATAGATAATATTATTAGTAATTAATATGGTTATTTAATAGGAGAGAGAAACGAAATTTTTTTGATGAGAATGAATGTGGTGATGACAAGTGACACATTCATTTACCTTTTTATTAGAATAAGAATATAATAAATAAATATTTAGAGAGGACAGGTGTATTTTTGATGAAATCTAAAAAAAATTATGGCTCTCTTTAGTATCAATTAATAAGGGTTTTAGATAATAAATTAACAATCAAATATCTTAAATGCAAATCTTCTTATTCTAATAATTATTAAAGCTTACCAAATTATAAATACTAGTTTTAATGAACCCGTGTATTACGCGAGTTGAATAAATAAAATAAAAAAATTTTAATTATTAAATAATATGTGATTTAAATTATGCGTGAGTAAATAGTATAACTAACAAAATAATGATATCAACTTTTTAAAAATGTGTTTTTAAACTTTTCTTTGTTTTTACTAAAAAATAAATCAAACATTTCGTTTAAAACAAAACACATTTAAAAATAGCTTATAATAAAAAAATAGAGTATAATGTATAATGTACGTTCTAGAAAAAAAATTATAAAAATTTGTTTTTTTAGAAATAAACATTAATAAAAAGATCTATTTTTTAATCTTTTTAAAAATAGCTTATAATAAAAAAATAGAATTAAATAATATAATTAGTAGTTAATTGAGTAATTTAATAGGTGAAAGAAATGGCAAAATTTTGTTAAAAGTGAATATAGTGTTTTCATGTGACATCTCTAATTATCATTTTACGTCATGTGACATCCTTAGTTATCTTTTTTTTATAAAAAAAGATTAATTATATCATATTTTCACATATAAGATTGTGATTCTTAATATTCATTATTTTATTATTATAATTTCTTAAATGTATTTTTATCAGTAACTGATTAAATCTAACATACAAAAAATTTGTATGAAACTAATTATTTTTAATAAGCTAGATTTCTTTCACCAAGTCTAACCTAGTGTGTTTCATAAATAAAAGAATGAAGTTTCAAAGTATGCAGATTTATTTACTCTTAAAAGTTTAACTTTTAAAGATAAAAAAAAGATAAAAGAATTGTAATTTGTTGAATTGGTTTTGATAGAAATTATAAAAAGAGTAAATTACAACGTTTTATGTCCTTTCTACCGAGCGTCCTTAAACTATAACGCTTTCATAATTACATAATTACACTGAGTGTCCTTTATTTAAAAAACTTATAACGTTTTATTATACATTATACGTTTTTTGTAAAAGGTCATTTTACCTTTACCCTTTAAAAGACGAAATATGTAATTTTAACTAATCTTTTATTTTTTTTCCTTTTTGTTTTTATTTTATTTACTTTACTTCTTTTTAATTTTTTTCTCTTTTCTAACCACTTTTGTTTTAATAAACTTATTTTCTTAATGGTCATTTTGACAAAATATGTTATTATTAATCTTTTATTTATTATTATTATCATAAATATTAGTAATAATTTAGTTTTATTTTTTCTATAAAATGTAGTTTTATTTATAGAGTTTTATTTTCTTATAATTCTTTTTTATTTGTTTAGTTTGTTCATTACCTTTGTAATAAAACTAATAGAAATTAGAGAACTAGATTTTTAACTTTTTTGATACAAGATTTTTTAATCATGTCAAGTTTTTTTTGTTTAGGGTTTATATTCAAAACCGGTTGGAGAAAGTAAGATTTTGGTTTATGATATAAATTTTTAATTTTTCGTATTCTATCAAATGATTTTTTTTAAATAAAAATATAGTTTGATTGCACGTAACTTTAATTTAAAATAAAATATAGTAAAAAGGTTACTAAAGAACTACTCCGAGTTTTTAAATAAACAATCATTCAAAATTTTATTATTAAATGTACTTTTATTCATGATTTTATTTAAATTGTTAATAATATTTTTATCAACGGAAATCAATACCAAAGCACTTAAAATTAAAACGAAACCGAACCAGACAATTACTAAGGGTTTGCTTTAGTTTAGTTTTACGATTGAGTTTATTAAACATTTTTCAGTAAAAACACTTACATACTCCGTATATTAATCAACGTTTAATTATACATATAGTTCAACTTAAAATAATTATAACCAAATAAAATATAAATATATATGTTTTAACATATTTTATAACCAAATAAAATATAAATATATATGTCATTTGATATGCTATAGTAATGACAAGTATCTCAATAAAAATTTATTTTACTATAGGCTATAAATAGATGTGTTGCCATATCATTTAATCAAGACTACAAAGCTTATTAATGACATTGTGTTGCCGTATTATTTGTTTGCTTGTTCGTAAGTTATTCTTGATCGGCTTCCTACTTGGTCGAAACATTAAAAAAAAGGTTTTGATGTAACTTTGTCTTATGCTCCTTATGTGGCGATATATGTGACATGTGAGACTAGGCATCTTCCTTTGTGCTTTACGTACGATTACATCTAGAATTTGGGTGGTTGTAGCAAAATGACTAGACTTGAACTTCTACTTCAATTCTCATTGTCAAGTCCCATCATGATATTAGGCTTTAGATGTTTTTATTGGTGTTGACTAAGAAAATAAGTTGCTTACTGAGGCTATGGTGATGACGTATTGGTGGGTTATTTGTGTGTACTAGAATGAGTCCATGTTTGAGAAGGATAACCGGCAAAGGAATACTATTTTTATAGCATTATTGATTACTCTGGGGTCGTTTAAATAGTTCGGCGTTCGAAATTTGTTCGAACTCGTTCGAAAAAACCTCGGATTTTTGTTCGTTTGAATTTTGGCTCGGTTGTAAATGAACTAAACGGCTCGGTTCGGTTTGAAAACGAACCGCGCACAAGCAAAGGTAGCTCGCTCGGCTCCACTTGAATTATTTTTTAGTTTAGTTTTTATATATTATATATTATATATTATATTGTATATTGTATATTGTATATTGTATATTGTATATTGTATATTGTATATTGTATATTGTATATTGTATATTATATATATATTATATATGTATATTATATATTATATATTATATATTATATATTATTATATTATATATTATATATTATATATTTGTTAATCTATTTAGTTATTTATCACTTACCATTTTTTTAATTAATAAGTCAAAAAATCAACTACCCTAATGTAAAACTTTAGTTCTATAATCAAATCATCACTTTACAGTTCAACATTCTTTCACCATTCCACTCATCATCACTTTCCAGTCGTCCCCCGTATCCCCCACCTCCCTATCGACTGCCGAGGCGCTGACCTCCGATACTCGGACATGTAACCCGACCTCTAGCACTTTGACATGCGACTTCGACCTTCGACAATTAAACTTGCAATAGTCTAATTATACATCCCACATTCGACAATCCGTCTTCGAAGCCTGACATTGTTCAGTTATTCCTAACCGCGATATCTTGAAGTTAGATTTTTTTTATATAGTTTGATTCTTGAAGAATATTTCCACAAACATTGGTGATAATACTATGGTTAGAACTTGAAATTAAAACTTTTGAATGAATTATTAGTTTTGCTTTAAATATAAAACGAAACCAAACAAAACCGAGCGCTAGGTTTAAAACCGAACCGAGTTGAGCATGAAGAATGCGCTCGAGTTTGTAAATTCGAACCGAACCGAGTCGCTAGGTTTGAAACCGAACTGAGTTTGAGCGGAGCTGTGTTCGGTTCAGTTCGGTTCGTAAACAGCCCTACTCGTTTATACGGTTTGTTAGTAGAAATATTAACAAAAATTGTAATATCAATTGGGTAAATTGGTTGCAAAATCCCACTTGACGTTGTAATATTTTAGTTTATTGTACCTGAATAATGGTAGTTTATTAGTTATTGAAATTGAAGGGTAACTTTGTAAAATAGCAATCAACTTTCAAAAGTGTTTCAGTTAAGTAAATAAGTTTTAAAAGTGTTTCAATTAAATCACTCATTTGATCGTTTGGATGTCCAATTTGAAAAAAATATGCATGAGTGACTAAATCAGAACGCTTTTAAAACTTGGTTACTATTCTGTGACATTTTCCCAAAATTTAAAGATTTTATGCGTTGTTTAAAATGGTAAATGATTTGAATACGGTAACTATATTTTACGGACCATTAGCTTCTCGGCCCGTAAAATCAATGCATGTTTAAGTCTAACAAATAAGCACTAAAAGAGTTTTAGAAGTTAATTTCAAAATGGATTGCGTTCACCATTTAAACATAATTAATGAGAGTGTCTCCGAGTATCAAACATCTTTTTGCTATTATATATATATATATATATATATATATATATATATATATATATATATAACTAGGTTAGATCCATGTATTACATGTGTATAGAATAAACAAAACATTTCAACAAAAAAATTTATTCTAGATGTATTAGTCATTGGTAAAATAAAAATATAATATATATATTTAAAAGTTATAACAAATAATGAAATCAAAATTTATTACTCTATATTTAAAGATAAAATATGTCTAAAGTCATATAATTTAGTATGTATTAATAACTTATTAAAATAGGAATCCATATATTTTTAGATGTTAAATAATTTAATTTACTTATTTAAAATAATTATCATTTACAATAAGAGAGACACTAAACACAAATATAAATATATTTGTTTTAACATATTTTAGTAAAAAATGAAATTCAAATTGATTGTTTTTATAATTTTCGTATTTATTACGAGGGAGGTGCAAGACAATGATTTTTTGATATGCTAAAATGATGATACGTGCCATTTAATACGTTGAAATGATAACACGTGTCAAAAAAACATCTTTTTATTATATGTTATAGAGTATAGATTACTAACTTTTTTATACATTATGAGTTGTTCATTTAGCTTTAATGAGTTTTACTTCCTTTTGTGCGTGTGTTTTTAATCTTAATTTCATTTTTAATCCCAAGTTCTTTACATATTTTATAATTTAACCTTTAAAAGTTTTTTCACTTTAAACTTTTGTCCCGTTAATTTTCATTTGTTACAAATTTTCGTTTTACATTTCGCTCTAAATTTAACGAGCTAACATACCGTAATGTACGCATGTGGTTTAACGTAAAACTACGCCTGAGTCCTAGATCGACTTAATTATTGTTTTTAATATTTTACGTTTCACGTGTGTGCTTTATAGTTTTTATGTATGTTTTACGTTCGGTTTTATTTTTTCATTATTTATTTGTCAATACGAGTTTTTTCAGTGTTGATGATTGTTGACGGTGAGTTGACATTGGTACAACTTTGCACGCATTTACGCCCCCGTCGCAACGTAAGGGGCTTAATTCTAGTTTGTATACAATTGCCAAATTATAATGTGAGTTCATTGTAGGTTTTATTTATTATGTACATATCATTTACATACCTTATAATCTTAGGCAAATAGGACAATTTACATCAATTATTGACTCGTTGACGTTAAAAGTATTACGTCCTTAAGAAATTAACCATCGAATATCACAAACGCGTGTAAACATGCATCGATTGTGAATGAATAGTCTTAAACATGCTCCCACAAGTTATTGGTGGGGTTTCTTGCATTCTGATAGATCAAACTACTCAAATGAAACTTATATTGTGTAGGGCTAAAAAGAAGGGATAATAGATATTCACTATCATTGACATTACTCTTTCTATAATGATTGCTCTTGCTTTTTGCATTGTTCATCAAGTATGAGGTCGGTACTAGTATTGTACTGAATCGCTATCGGTACCGAACCAAAAGTACAGATCCCGAATTCATTAAAATTAGGTACTGGGATCTAAATTGCTCGGTATTTAAAGATAGACAAAGGTAAAATACGGTTAACGTACCGCACTGTATGTACCGATCCCGAAAACACCAAAAGTGGGTACGAAGTTAGTACCGAGAATAAGTTTGTATGGGAAATTCAACATAGGTATCGGTATAGTACAGGTTCAGTTGTGGTATTTGGTTTCATTTGCTTGTCCCTATTCGTCATTATGCAAAATAGTAATGTTTCCTAGATTGCAAATCTTAAATCAAATCTTTTGTACATAACATAAATTTAGTTAGTGATGTAAATTATTTTTCTTCGTGAAAATTATTCAAACAATCATTGTCCAATGCATATCAACAAATAACCATTATATTTATATTACAAAATATCCATTGACAACTTAGATGTCGCCAACTCAGTGAGATTTACTTCAAAAATCTTGCTCCTTTTTAAACAAACAGAGAAAATCTCGCCCCTTTTTAAACAAATAGAAAAAATCTCGCCCCCGTTTTATGTACTTCATATAAAGAAAATATTTATTTTCAATACATAAATATCTATGATTTTTATAAATCTCATCATAATAAAAAAATCCAAATTTATTTAATTATCCCCATTTTTATAATTATAATTTTTAATCGTGAAACTTGTCTAATTCTCGGAATATTAATTTTTAATATAATTTAAAACTAGGTAGCATTTATTTTAAAAGTATTTTTTTTAATCTAAAGGCGTTTTAAAAGCGGCGTGATTTTTTTTATAAATTTTGTTTCCCAATATAGTGAAAAGATTTCAGAAAAAAATTGACGGAGATGAGTTTTTAATAATAATTATATAAATTTGTTATTATATTTATTTAAAAAGTATATTATTTTGTGAACTGAAATCTATTTAAAAGTGGTAAGATTCATTTGAAAATTTGCTTTGCTTTTGTTTCAAATAATGAGGAGATTTAAAAAAATCACATTTATATTATTATAAAAAATACTTTTGCTTAACACTTGACACAATTATAGATTTTCTTATTCTAATGTTCTCGTTTCTCTCTTATATTAACTAATTACAGTAACTACTAATGATATTTTTTAATTATTCTGTAGATTAAAATTAGTTTTTCAACAAATTAAAAAAGATATTTTTATTATAAATGTAATTTCTAAAGAAGCATTTTTTTATAAAATAAGATAGTTTTTTAAAACATCAAAAAATTTTAAAAATATAAAATATTTTAAATTGGTATTTTAAGAGATAACATTTTAACATACCGAACTAATTAAAATATGGAGTTACAATAATAAAACTATTAAAAATGACATTTTTAGTGGTTTGTTTTGAACAAATTTTTTATTTTTGTAATGAAAAAAATCTCCTTAGCTGGCGAGATTATATAGTAAAATTGGGAAGATTTATTTAAAAAGCCTTTGCTTAGTTGGCGGGATGTAATACTCTATTCTTTTTAATAAATTGACGAGATTCTATGAAAAATTCTTGCCTAAAATGGTGAGATTGGGACATGTGGCGGTTCCATATTGGTAAATAATTTAATAATATTTTTAATGCCTATTTTAGTAATGTTAGTTGATTAAATGATTCCTTTCTCAATAAAAAAAAGTTGATTAAATGATTGATTACGTAATTTTCACTTATTCTTATTTGTCATTTCTTTCAATTCATTTGATAGGATTGAGTCGTTGAATGTGTAAACTTAAAATTTTTCGTAACATTTGAATTTTCAAACTCACCATCTAACAAAAGCATCAAGTTGGAGGGATGCTCTCGTCGCTATCATATGCTTATCAATCATATTTTATCAGATTGCATCATATCACATCACATCATACATTTAAATTTGATGACAGTTGTGTTGTTACACACATCACTATACCACAAATACACAAGAGTTCATGATGTCGACATGCCGTGAAACACCCAAATCGCCATGTGGAGTAATACTAGCCGTTAGGGCGTGTAACAACAATAATAGTAAATTGTTGTTTCCTTCATTGGTTCGGTTAAATAGTCAATTTCATTCAAAAAAATTTTTCTTGCATCTAATTTCCCAAGATTTTAAAAAGTTATCATTTTATCATAAAAACATGAGTTTCGTTAGTTCTGTTAAACCTTTGAGAGTCAGATGCAAAGAAAAATATTTTTTAAGAAAACAACAAATGTTATCAAATTACAATGAGAATAATAAAAACGCGCTCTAAATATTTAAAATTATTTCATAGTTAAGAGAAATAATTGCAATTCAACATCAACAAAAGAGATGAAATGTTTCTACCAACTTCTTGTCTATTAACTTAGCTTTCCTCATGTTTTTGCGAGGATCATATAATATAATACTAAATGAATGTTAGGAATGTGATGCCCAATATAGAAATAAACAAATAAATTTATAAACTTTTTACTTATTGTGAAATTAATAGTCCTACGGTTATATACTATAATATACTATAAATATCTGTAATTATATTTTTTCGATACATTATTTATTAGAAAATAGAACACAATTATGTAATTTATTTATATAGCCGTCCAAAAATCAATATTATGTGACACAATTGTACAACATAAAGGTGCCCAACTCTTTACAAAGGAGAACATGAGTATATCTCAAACCATTGTATGAATGTGTTCGACACTTAGACTAAAGATCCAATTTTATATCATGTCCAAAATAACAGCATAACAGTGATTGATTATATAGTATATAGTTCGAATATAATGGCTGCTATGCATTTTAAAAGATATATTTTTTCAGATGTTAGTTACACTATTAACTATAATGGTGCATACAAAATATTATAATGGGGTATGTAAATTAATAACAACAGTGCGTCTAATTCTATAGTATTACATATGAATGAAGTATACAATTATAGCGACGTGCCAAACCCACTGGTGTGTTAGAAATCACTCGAACAACCGTCGCAGTAACCTCACAAACACACACATGTCAAATCTTGAATCTTTCATGCATTCCGTATGATTTTTCTTCAAACAAACCTTTTGTATATTTATATAGAAAACAAGTTTTTTATCTTTAGATCATAATTTTCATGTGAATTAAACTTTCAATTAGTGATTTATATTAATCAAATAATGTTCACTCTTTCATTTTTTCTCTCTTAAGAAATACTCTTTGTTAACTTATCATAAAATTTATTTAACTAGTTGTCCCTACCACAAGTTATTGGTGCGCTTGTTGTACTTGAGATGAAACTTACATATGGGTCGGGACCACCAAAAGAAAAGTGAATTCTGCAGTTTTTTTATAAAGGGATAATAATTCTTTCAATTCGCTATCATTGACATTATTCTTTTCACATGATGACCCTTAGCTTTTTAGCTTGCTATTCAAAATTAAAATAATAAAATATTTTCAAAATATCAAAAGCCTAAATGGCTATAAGCTAGATAATTTGAGTTTGTGGTAACTTATTTAATATTAACTCGTTAAAATCTTGATGGCTAAAGTTTGGCTCGCTAATATGACACGTTGGGTTAAAGCTCAACTCAGCTCAATCATTTTTTTATAAAAGATATGTTTTTTTTTTCTATTGATTATATCATAAATTAATTATAAACTTGTTGGAATTTTGGATACAAAATAATTACATTTATATATTTTTTATATAAAAGTTATTTATTTATTGGTTTAAGTTCTCATTTTGTAACGAATTAACTGTGTCCAAACTGAAGCTAAGATGAATTAGATTTCGATTCTCGAAGTTGAGTGATCGAAATAAAAAAAGTAAAACTTGGGTGATTATTATAGGAAATTTTGTAATTTCTTGCATAATGCTAATAAAGTTATGTATTGATTAACATAGATGTTTTATGTTACCAAGCCTTTTAATAAATATTATGAATGTCTATTATGGATCATAATTTTTATTAAAATTGGTATTAAACTTGTAATGAATAAAATAAGAGTTTTAATTTGGTCTCATAAAACATTTCATAAATCAAATGAGAGTTTTGATTGTGAATCATAAAACTTATATTAATATGAACTTATTAGCATGAGTATATAAACAAACTCATGATGAGAAAAAAAACAAGAAAGAAGAAGAAATTTATTCTCTTTATATTCAACAAGTTTTATAGAAATTTAGAGATGAGCACTCTCTAAATTGTTTTTCATACACTATCATCTTTAATCTTATTCCATATAACTTCATAACACATATACTTTACCCAATGATCTCTTGGGCCGAGGCACTCTCCGGCTGTACATATTGCTTTGGTTGTTGTACCCTAGGAAACAGACGCGTTGTCTTGATTAGAGACGTAAACTTTGTTTTAAGGGACCCACGTCTAACACGATCATCGACCACAACCATTAATATTTTGTTTGTTATTTGTTGTAGTCAAGGGTAATACTTGAATATTCGAATGTGATAAAGACTCATATCAAAAATACTGTATGAAGACTCGTTGGAGTATATACTAAAAATTAATGTTCGAATCAAATTTGGTACATAAATATTACTTGTATTTATTTATTTTTGTCGTATTTGTAAACGGTATTGTACTATAATATTTCACAAGGTTAACGAGAGTATCGTAAAAATTATTATTTTTATTATAATAGTTAACCTAGTCCTACAAAACTTACAATAGTTGTTATTATTCTAATCTTAACATCTGATAATGAGAGACATAAGACTTCTATTGGAAGACACTTTTAGACCACCTCAATAGAAGTGTAAACGAGACATTATCTCTTAGGTTACTTGAGATTAGGTTACTGAAACCATCTTGGAACCAAAATTCTAATTATACAATTATTATTTTTACTTTTAGTACAGTTATTAAATTAGTCATACCTTAAACATTTAGTATCTTTATATATTATTTAATACTAATCTTATATATATTTATATATCTCTCTCATATGCATATTTTAAACAATAAAACTTTTTGTTGCATGAATGGTGGCGGTTGTGAAAAACATTTCCACAGGTAGAGCAGTTGTAACGAGAAGAGTGATTTGTTGCTATTTGATAGTGAGTGAAATGTGAAATATGTAAACCATTGTTCATGGCCTGGCAAAAAAAAAATGAAAACAGAGTCCATACATTCATAAATTAACAAAATGGTATTGGACATAACAGTATCCAAACGTGTAATGTTTGCTTCATCATTCAAAGGTCGAGGGTTCAAATTATATAATATACAAGTTAGATTGATTTAAAAGTAGATTAGAAGCTATTAAAAAGCAACAAAACTTTCAACAATCACAAAGGAAATAAAAAAATCAGTTCTTTATTTGAATGAAAAATCACTCAAATTTGGTGGATCTTTAATGGAATCAAAGGTGTTCCCATTGTTTCTATATAAACTGTTATTGATTTTCTAATACTCTGTTCATGTTTAATATTACCTTCCTTTAGCCGTAAAAGAAAAGGATTAATTAAATAAAATATAGTCATAGATTACATTTTATTCTATTTATTCACGTTTCACTGTCAATGATTGGGGAATAGGCCACGTGGCCTTTTGGTAGAGGTTTGTGGACTATGGCGCGTAAAATAGTCGGCGCTCACTATCTGTTCGAGTAACATAAGGTTTGAATGAGTTGACATAAACTTTTCAGTTTAAACGTGGTTCAGGGTCGGTAGTCTTAAATTTCTATAAATAATAATAAAAAGAATAATGATAAAAATTATAATTCGACTTTTTTAAATATCCACAGTTTCGATCATTTTATTTCCTCTTTTTAATATGTATACGTTAAGCGACGTATCACACTTTATTTGATTTAAAAAACAGCTTTTTTCTTATGTTTTTACGACTTCTAACTGATTCTTAATATATATCATTACTTGTCAATTACGTATTTTGAACGCATTACCTCTTATATAGAGTCAGACTGTTTTACCGTTTAAACTTATTCTTTATGACTAGTCTACACTATAAGTAATTCACACAACCAATCATAAACATGACTTAAACTTCTTTAAAAAAACAAAAATTCATCGTTCCAAAAGCATTCACAATAGACATTCTATTTTTATCTTCGTCTTTATTGTTTGTAGATTTATGGTATTTTGGAACATTCACATATTATTTTTTTATCTTCATCCTTATAATTACACTAATAATAACTATATTTTTTCTCATTCTTTATCTAAATATTAATTTTTATAACTTTATTATTACGTTTTCTTTCTCATCCTCTCACAACCACTTTCAAAATTATTACAAGTGTTGAACGATGTTTCATTAGATATACAAATAAATAATAACCTTTTATGTATCTCTTTCGCTCACAAACATTCATAACCATTTCATATGATATAATAATTTCACTCATAACATAAAGATTCATTAATTATTAATTTTTTTATATTCTTGTGAGTGTGTAAAAAAGAGAAATGGTAATAAAATAAGTGATTCTGAGTGGGACAGAGATAAAATTTAATTAAATTTAGAGATAAATATAAATAAAATAACATTTAATTAAATTATCGAGATGAAAAAAGAAGATGATGGTGTGAATGCTATAAGTTTCTAACTCTGAATGCCTTTACCATCACAATCACATACAAATATATCGCTAATCTTTTTTTTTTTGTGTAATTACTTGTCATATATCAAACATGCACCGTTTAATGAAGCGCTCTATCAAGATTTAGTTCAAACTAGTATTAAGGCCCCCGTTTTGGTGCGGGGCGCGTAAAACCATATCAAATAACACTAATGTCATCCACCGTCTGTGATCATTAACATCGGAAAAACTCATATTAAAAAAAAATAAAAATGGAAAAATAAAATCGACGAGAAAGATGACGTAAAAACATTGAACCACGTTTATAAAATGTAAAACGTTACAAAGCAATAGCTAAGTCAATCTATGAATGGGCGTTGCAACGAGGCCATCAAGAACGCAAAAATAGGTGTAACAAATCTGAACTATACACGCACATTATGTCGTATTAAGTCTCAAAATTTAGAGGGAAATGTAACAAAATTTTTGTAAAAGAAGAAAAGAATAGGTGATCAATGTTAAAATTAAAAATTATAAAAGCATTTGATATAAAATAAAAAAGTAAAAGAAATATATTGAATACTCTTCACACCTGTTTGTATCGTGAACACGATAATAAATACAAAAATCACAAAACATATAGTGTTTTCTTATTGTTTTCTAATTTATATCACATAGATTAACACCACGTAACTATCTTGATACTAATATGTATATGATCATTATAGCATATCAATACACAACCATTAGTTAGATACGCATAATAAGTCATTGGTTTTTAATTGTTATAAGTTAATAAGACCACGTGGTATGCTAACCGTGAATGGTGACCGAGAGAGGCTAGGTCAAGTCGTACTCATGGGCACACCACACTACACTATGTGAGGGTGTCATGCGTTATAAGATCGTGAGTCTACTGATGCTTGGAAGTCGAACGCAACCCATTTGTGACCTTTGCACCCATTGAAAATCGATTTTCCCGATATGATTTTTTTTTAAATAACTTTTTATTACCACATAACTTTTATCATTTTTTTCACAACTCTAAATATTCAACTCTCATTTTTCTATAAAATTTGATCATGTTTTAATCATCATTGTTATTATTATCCAGAAGAGCTAATGACATTTTAGTCACAACGCTTGTTAGAGAGAACATTTTCTCTAGGTTCGATCCAACTCTCTTTTTATGTGGAAGGGAGAGAGTCCAACAGTTACATTAGAGCGATAAATAACAAAAGTCAACACAGTAGGATTAAACGAATATGAATTTATAAAAGGTAAGCATTTAAATAAAAAAGATTTTAAATCCAAAAAAATATAATAAATGATCTTATACATCAACATTTTTAATCAATGGTTGCGATCAAATCACAGAGAAAATGTTTTTAGAGGGTATTTTGAACATGACCACTTTTGTTGATTTGTTTCGTATTTCCTGTTTTTTTTAAACGTTCATAAGTTTTATATAAGATGATTTTTTTTGTATTATTACACCGTAAAAACAAGTGATTTCTATCTTTAAAATGAGTACGATAACGTTATATAATTTTTTTGAAGGTACGTTTTTAGCTCATATAATTTCTTCTCATCATTGTGACTTTGTGTAATTTAGTGTATCTTTTTGTTTATTATTGTGTTTTTTCTGAATAGTATTGTGTTTTTCTAAAATAAATAATTCTACAAAACATAATGGTAAAATAACACTGTCATGTAGTTTTAGTATGTAAAACTTGCTCATAAAATAATAACCAATTAATCTAATATATTAAATAGCACGGAATGATATCAAACGTAAAATACAATGATAAAATTCTATGGATTATTTCAAAATTAAACCAGACATAAATAAACTCACAACTGTCGTTTAATCAATGTAAAGGAATAATAAACTTATAAGAATTTGGTTTAAGTTTTGTGCGAGAAACCAAAAGTCATTTGATAAACGTTATGCGGATATATAATAGTAAATATTTGATCTCACGTTTGTACATGGAAGATTCAAATCCTCTAGTAGAGAGATCATGTGAGTTGGTAAATAACGGTTTTACACGATATTGATAATAAATAAATAATATCGTATGTTGACAATTAGTGTTTGGATAAGTAATCAAAGGTGGCAAACGGTTGATTAGGAAGTATTTTATCTACTTATCTACATGCTAATCATATCCAAAATTAATTAGAAAACGGCTATTAGATTATATTATTCTGGATAATGAACGTCTAACAAGGATAATCGTATCCAAGATAGAATAAAATCTAGACTGATAATGACAAGATATGTTAATAAAATTCAGTTAGAACATTGGCATCCAACAATGAACCCTAATAAGGTACTTGAAGTATTTACACGTTTTTGACCTTTTAAGAATAAAGTTGACCGACGTGAAGTTTTAATAATCAAGCATTTCGCTTTAGAACACCAATCTTGAGAAACATATAATATTATTACCTCTAATGAAACTATGAAATACACTAGATTTTTTGTTTTAGCTACTCCGTATCTAATAATCCAGAAGGTAAAATTCTGAGTTGTACAAAAACCGGTTTCGAACCATGAACTATTTTGAAATCGGTTGGCCAAAAACTAACCACGGTAGTCGAAACTAGTTTGTAACCTACAAGTTAAAACTGGTTTGAAATGGTCAAACCCAAACTGATGCGGTCAAAAACTGCTTTCACGTATGGTCAAATATTTTCTAAAGAACTAGTTCTTCACCTAGATTGGTTGACCAAAACCGGTTTTGGCTTTTGTGTGATAAAACCCAAACCAGTTTGAACTATCAAAAAACTTTACTCTTGCACATCTAGGTCAAGATGGGGTTATTTAAGTAACTCATAGCTTACAGTCTGTCAGTTAATATAAATTTGTTTGTTTAAAATTTCAGTTTATTTGTTTCGTACTTATGTACTAGCTGGTTTGAGAAAAAAGACCATATGCTCTTATAAAAGCTCGAAATGAATTTACTCAAGTAACTTGGTTGATATAAATTAACTCATCTCATCGTATATTGTAAATTGATACGGTATAAATTTAATAGTTGTATAGTTTGATAATAATTTAATACTTGTATAGTTTGATAATTGTGTTAGGTTGTTGTTCTAGGCTTTTATAAAAAAATTAAGTCATTAAAACCTAGGAAATACAAGCCAATTGCTCAAATCACAAGTTGGCACGAGTTAAACCCGAGTCTCATAGCTACCCGAGTCTAATCTGAGCCTAGTATGGCTCAAGGGCCCGAACTGGTGTGGTTCAGTTCAAATGGTTCGTCGAACAACTATAGAATTGTCAATCGGAGTTTCAACGAACCGTTCGACCACTTTATAGTTTATCTGTTTCTCCCATCTTCTTAATCTAGAAAGAATCTAAGAATCATATTCACTGTGGGACTTTAGTTAGGGAATAGAATCTTTTTGTGACACAAAAAAGAGAAAAGCTACTGAAAACCGACTTTTGTGAATCTCAAACATGAAAAAGTACACAAATTGTACAAAAGATTATTTAGCATTTCGTCGCAAGTTCGTCTTCTATAAGCTTAAACAAAACCACAATATCGCACTCCATCGAACACTTTTTCAATACTTTGCTATTAAACTAAAACAAAAACAAAAGCTGCATATGTAATTTGGGCGTTGGCTTATATATCTCGAGGTATATTCTACTTTCCAGCTTATCGCCTAGAAGCTGTCGTCACAACAAAAAATTACTTTTATGACAGTTTAGAAACTCTCACAAATAAAAGATTGAAACAAAACTTAGCGATCCTTAATCCAACTGGTTAAAATGAGATATCTATAACATGTAAATAAAGAAGAAGTCACGGGTTAAAGTTTAATTTGAGTAAAAATTGCTTAGAGTTGAGTTAGCGGTTTTTATTAGCAATGGGTTTCCTCCTGAAGGGGTTGGAGGTGCGGTCCCGACTGGAAAACGGATAGGCGGGTCTGATTAAAATAACACATATCATTCGAAGCAGGGTCGTACATTTGCCGTTCAAAAAAAAAAACAAAATTTAGATTATTTATGACATTTCTTTGTTTAATAGTTTTAGCAATCCTTAGACTAATCTTTTTCACCTAAAATTCACGTAATATTAGATCGATTCAGTAAAGTAGCTTAAAGTTTGTTTTTAAATAAAACTACTTAGCTACAATAAGTGTTACAATTTGTGGGTTTTTTTAATAGAATGCTAAATATTGTATTATTAATTTAAATTTAAATAAAACTTATATAAATCTCGCTTAATATTTAGTGATTGGATTTTTTTATAATTTGACTTCAACTCAACAATTATTAAAGTTTGATTGGCTTTAAGTATTAGACACTTTTTTGAGAATAAAAACTCACACACTCATAATTACTTGAAATAATAAATCAGAGACAAGTAACATAAACACGTAATAAACCGGAGCTTAAACTTTTAACTTTAAAAAAAACTTTATCACTTTAACTTAAAATGATTTTATCATTAGATCCAACAACCATCCTCTAACTAGACACTTTGGAAAAAAAGTAATAAACCAAATTGAAAAAAAATAAGAAAAAAAAATAAGAAAAAAATAGTTCGATTGACTTTACACCTTTACCAAGAAACTTGGAAAACTTTTGGTTGATTTACGAGTGAATTTTATTTTTTTCTTTTAGGTTAGCCCATAACAAAAAGTAACTGGGCCTGATGAAAACACTGGGCCCACACGTTGTCTTCTGAGCCCATTAGCTCATTTACAATCACAAAAACCCTAGAGTTCGCTATATCGCCATACAACCGCAGCACTTCAGAGATCACAATCAGATAAGAAGAAAAACTCCTCGTAATCACAAGTACGATCATCATTTTCTTCTTCTGTATTCTGATTGAGATCCGTAGAGATGTAGAGTTTGGGTTATTGTTAATTTCTACAGATATATTGATTAAATCTGATGATTCTAAGTTTCGTATCTCTATTTTTTGCAGAGAAACATGTCGATCGGAGAGCTTGCTTGCACTTACGCTACCTTGATTCTCTCCGATGATGGCATCCCCATCACGGTGATCAGTTTTACCTAATTTTGCTTTGTTGTTTCTTCATTCGTTCGTTATCGTCTCTATGTTTTGTTAAGCTGAAATTTTTTATGTTAATTTTCATTAGAACTGTTAAATACGATCATCTGATGATAACTTGATTTCTGCTACTTTTGTGTGTGATTTCTTTGAAATATGTTTAGTTAGATACGAATTTGATGGAAACGCAAGTAGTTGTTGAAATTCGTTATCATTTTAGCTATTGATCTCTCGCTTTTGTGATATAATGCTTTAAGAACATTAAGTCTACTAGCTTGTTTTATATTATCTGCTTTTGATCTGTTTTGAAGGTTTTTTTCAAGTTTGTAAATCTGCTAATTATATTTCTTGACAATAAGCTTCTTGATGTTTGACACTATTGGAAATTCTACATTCTTATATGTGAAGTGCGAGTTATGGTTTGGATTGCATTTTGTGTATGAAATTGAACGAAATGCAGTCTTTTTAGATTGTGTTCCTTATGTTTTTGTGTTAGGACGCAGTACATGTTACAAACATGATTACATACATGTTTACGAATATATTCATCTTTCGGTAACGATAGTTTGTCATGGTTATATTTATATTCTTGCTAATCCTAGGCTTTTCGTGTGGGACTTTTTATCATTTTGTTATCAAGCATATTTAGTGACCGTTAATATAAACTTGTAACTGCAGGCGGAGAAGATTGCTACTATTTTGAAAGCAGCCAATGTCGAATGTGAATCATACTGGCCCAGCTTGTTCGCCAAACTTGCGGAGAAGAAAAACATTGAGGATCTCATTGTTAATGTTGGTGCTGGTGGTGGCGGTGGTGGTGCTCCTGCTGTTGCTGCTCCCGCTGCTGGTGGAGCTGCAGCGGCTGCGGCCCCTCCTCCAGAGGAAAAGAAGGTGCACAATTATGGTGTTTGTTTTCATCGTATAAAGAAATTTATTTGTCTTGGTTACTAATGATTGGTTTCTCATTAAACCGTGGTTTTGCAGGAAGAGCCCAAAGAAGAGAGTGATGACGATATGGGATTCAGTTTATTTGATTAAAAGCCTTCTCTTAGTAAGTTTTAGCTATCTATTAGCCGCAATAGTTTGAGCAGTGCTTGATTTGGTGTTCTCATGATTCTCTTGCGGTTTATATATAAGTGTTCTCATTATGGGGTATTGGTTATTTTGGCTGCCTATTACGCTAGTTACTGGATTATTGTGTTTCAGTTTCTAAACTAAGTGATCTCTTTTGTGTGATCTTTATTTCGGAACATACACGCGTGACTTATTTTAATGGCTTCACTAGGGGTGTCTATAAAAGCATTGAACCAGCCAAACCAAACCAGAATGTGAGCACTGAGCGAGCGAGCAGCCAGTCTTTACTATTCGAGTAGCATGTGGCGTATAACACGTTAGTGACTTGCTCAGAACAGGTTGAAAAACTCGACTAGATTCAACTTAAGCCGCATGTTAAAATAGCATAAAGCCATAAATATATTAATACGTATTCTTAACTGAAGATCCAAATAAGACCTATCATGTTATTCAGCTAACTTACCTATGAAATTGTTGTAAAGCTATCGGAGATGATCCAAGTGTATCCGTAGAATGCAAAATTAATATAATACTAATTATCAATTTGGCGTATTATTGTTGTATCATATGCATTAAAAGTTGTACCTTAAGTTGTTTTTTAGAACATTCACAACCGTTCATTAAAATAATATGAGTGTGGTCCTTATATTAATGATATGGTTATAAGTGGTTGTGAGTGAAGGATATGAGAAATTTGCTGGTCAATTTGTATTTTTGAGAATCACTGTTCGAAACCTTATAATGTTTTAAATATATTTTAAGTGGTTGTAAGTGAAGAAGAGATAAAAGGTAATGATAAAATAGAAAAGGAAATTTATAGTGTAATTATATGGGTAAAGAAAATGAATGGGTTGTGAATGTTTTTAAGTCAACTAAGTATCTAGTGTTGGGTGGTATGCATTAATTGTTGTATAATGTGTACAAAAGGTTGTATATTTTTTTTTCCTCTTCTAACATTTGTTTTTAAACACAATACTTTTATATATAACATAATAATTTAACTCCTATTATTTTTATAAATTTTTGATTTATAGTATCAATTTTGAGAGTTAACAAAATCATAACGTGCACTTTGAGGTTTAACATTGTTATGCTTATTTTTTTTCATTTAGCATAAACGTTGTAACGTACGAGTTCTAGATTGACTTATTTTTTTAAAGTTTTCCATGTCACGTGTGTTTTAACGTTTTAACGTCTACTTTTCATTTAGTTTGATTTTTTTCATTTTTATTTTTTGATATCTTCTAGTGCTAATTGCCGTTGACGATGTGTAACATTTATGCCATTTAATCTGGTTTTATGCTCTTCCATCACACCTAGGGGCCTAATACTATTGCAAGTGTATTTGCAAATGGCAAATAAACAATAATTAAGTTGATGGATAACTAGACATCTAAATTTAGCGAAATCAATCCGGTTAATGGTGCCCAATTTGAAAATTGTGTTTAGAAAATCTAGAACTTTTACAAAACGTATGAAAAGTGCATTTTATCTTGTATAAAAATAAACATTCCGAATAATATTGTCTTGTGCTCTAAATTTTATTAAAAGGTTTTCAGGTAAGTAATCTCTGAAATCCATTAAAAATTATAAATAATGATAACAACAATAATCCAAAAGGTGCATTGTGATTGTGATATGGGAGTAGTGGTCATGTGTTTTTTTAATGTAATTTATAGGTCACAGTCTGATTTATATAATTGTAATAGGTTCATTATATTCTTTATTTTGGATGTATGCTAAATTATGGATAAGCCCCGAACTCTTCTACTACCCAACACAAACTTAGCTTTCTTAGTTGATGTATATATTTTATGGGCAATTTGTCATGACATGTTTAAAAATTATAAAAATAAACATATTAATCTCAAGTCATGTAGTCATGATATAAATTTCATTGATGATCAATCTCCTTTGTCTCGTCAAAAAGTATACAAACCATTGCGCAGAATCGGTTTTTGTCACAACACACTTGTTTTCTCTCAAACTAACTCAATCACACTCGGTTAAATGATGCAGAATCCCTTTAAGAGTTGATAATAATATATAAACTAACTAAGAATACAAGAGAATAATTTTCAAGGTATTTTTATATATTATTTATCAACTCAAAGTATTACAAGACTCTTACCAGCATTTATAAGAGTTATAATGAGAAACTATATATATAATATCACCTACAGCCGGATATATTTTGATACCAGTTATAAACGTATGACTAAAGCAATTACTACAATGCTAAAGACATGGTATTTTAGATAAAATGTTATATAAGATATGTCATGATTTAACTTTTATCACCAACTAAAGTTAGTAACTGTAATAACTGATAAAATATGAATAATGAAATAAAGTATGGTCAACTATATGGGCGTGAGAAAGTACCATGCAGTATTTTAGAGATTTGCAGCGGAGTGTCAGAAGGATCATACTTATGTCCACTTGTTCATAGTAGTGTCTTTCGAAGGTTAATTGGCTTCGAAATAATTTGTTCTTCCAAAACCATTTATACTTCGAAAGATGCTATTTCTTCCGAGACTTGAGGCTTTCTTCAAATCTTGATACTTCGGAGGTCATTGCCTTGGTTTCTTCAAAGTCTTGAACTTCGGAAGAGAAAAGACTTTTATTGGAAATTGGAGTTTTCCTTCGGTAGATTTTTCAGACATAATCTACGGAAGTTCTGACTTTGCCTTCGGAAGAACTCCATTTGCCTTCGGAAGTTCTTTACTTAGCTTCCGAAAACCTTTATTAGTTGTACCAAAGTTGTCTAATTTTTTGGTTTTGGTTTGCACTAGCCTTTCTCGATCCAACATAATGTAAGGTGACACAAAAAGAGAGTTAGGGGTTGGGCTTCTTGGATTTACATATTTCGCTCGAAATCAAGGGGGAGGGTGTGTTTTTCTAGTTATCCTAAGGTTTAGTTGCCTGGCTCACGCTCTATTCTCTTCTTTGTTTTTCTCCTACACCGATGAATGTTCACCGGTTTCCCCGAACTACAACCACCGCTTCATCACCTGTGCTGCCAATGACCACCTTCCACCTCATCTCTCCATTTATTCCTGCCCGGGACGACTCCCTATCCCTCCTCCCCTTCAAGTACAATCCTTTCTCAAATTGAGTCCAACTAAAAAATTAAACTTGTTAAATGAAAAATGAAACTTATCAATCTAAATATTGATAGGATAATCAAAATCTATTTGGTCATTAGTTTAAGTTTAAGTGCTTGAATATACATGGTCTAAAATAAAAATATTAATGGTAACTAATATATATAATCACACACTTTAGATTTTTGAATATCCAAAACTTCAATTAGTAACTTGATTCACAACTTATTATGAACTTATTAACACATAACAATATATGTTATTAACCATGTGTTATTAACCAAGTAATTCAATAGTATCAAGTTGTTGCAATTTAACTCAACTTAAATTTAATTCAACTTTAGATATGAAAATCTTAAAAACGAGTACACTACAATTAAAAAAACTAGTATTGTCTTGTAATATTTAGCGGATGTGTAATAAACTATGATAACTTTAGTAACAAATTATATAATTAACACAAGTAATACATAACTAGTGCTATAAAGCTAATGAATGTGTGTGATCCAGAGGGTATCAGGTCAACTTAACCTAGTGTAAACAACCTTATTTTTACATCTTATACAAGTGACTTGATTCCACCCAAGAAACAATAACTCTTAGGTTATAGCATTTATAGTGGGTTATCCAACCCCATCCCTATATTTACATTGAAAATAATATTCTTTTACTATCTCTTTCGATTAATTAAATTTTTTTAATATATTTATTTTTATATTTTATTTATCATTTACTCACAACCACTTTTAAAATATTAAAAAATTTATAAGGGTTGTATCATGATTTTTCATATTTTCCCTATATCCTCACAAATATGAGAAATCATAGCAAAACCCTATCAATATTCTTTCTCATTCACTAACAATCACTAATAATAATCTTCATAATATAAGACATAACTACAAACTCAAATAAAAAATAGAAAACCCACTTACAAGAATTACCAATTTACCATTGCTAAATGACAAACACTAAATAACTAACAAGGGGTCGATAAAAAAAATCTAAAAGCAAGAGGGCACAAAGTGTAACATAATATTATCAGACACCATCTCCTTTGGACAGAAATAAATAGTGAATTTGGGGATTAGGTTGAATCATCGTCTTCTCAACACACGCTCTACATTGCGGCTAGGGTTTCAACAACCCCTTATAATCCTTCTCCTCTATCATCAAAAAGATTCTAGGGTTTTATAAATTAACCAATATCGATAACACATGGCGAATTTCAACTTGAATTAACTGTTATTTGCTGCAAAAATCTAATCTTTTATCGAAGGGTTCTTCACTCTCACAACAACAGTAAAAATGGCGACAGCGAACCCTTTCGATTTGCTCGTAGATGACGATAACGATGACCCTTCACAGCTTGTGCAGAAGATCGCCTCTGCGCCGGTGAAGACGGCCCAAACGGCTCCACCTGCTGGTAAAGCGGCGGCGCAGCCGGCTAAGTCAGCCGCTAAGCTGCCTTCGAAGCCTCTGCCCCCGGCTCAAGCTGGTGAGTATTTAAGCTTTGCTTTTGTTTGTTCATATTGGTTATCTGTGGAGGTTACTTTATTACTTAGGTTGTATTGAAGTAGTGAACAAGTATTGAGAATTGACCCCAATTAGTAAAGTATATTTTTTTTCAGATAACATTGGTGTAGTATAATGTTGGGTTATAGAGGACTGAACTGATAATGTATACAAGTAATGAGGATTTATTATGTGTAAATGGTGGCTTTATAATGGGCTTGTAAGTTTTATGTATATAGGGGTTTAGATTTTATTTTCATTGACTTTTTATACGATACATATATCGAGTAGTTATGTATATACTTGCTATTGCTGTTTGATATGCCAATAAGATTTCAAAATAATGTTTGCTGTGTTGTGTATATGTTGCTGTCGTGAGATTTATTCGATTGCATCCACTTTTTTTGTATAAAGCTTATCATGTAGAATTGTTTTTGAACTTATTGAGAAAAAGATATAAGACACGCATTTGATGATACATATTACTAATTTTTAATATGCATTGTGATTGAGTAACCTGTATCATGGTTAAAGTGTAGACATTTATTCAATGTAAGAAGAACAAAGTGAAGTTGGAAGACATGGTGGAAGTGAAGTTTCTACTAATTGGAGTAATGGGCAACCATTTGCTTTTGTTTTGTATACATTTTGTTAACTTGAAGAGTTGATCTGTGCTTCTTTTTTTCCATGAAAAGGATAATTATAACTCTACAACGTAAAAAGATGTTCTTTTTTAGCCATGTGGAAAGCTTCATGCTTTTGATCAAATGATGTCGCTTCGCTTGTAATAAATTTTGTTGTAACTTTATTCGATATGTAACAACTGACATGGAGCTGAGATATGTTTGATGAGTGTTTAATCCAGTAGCCTAAGTAAGTAAGATATATAAAGCTTCCTAAATAATGGCATGTTAAGGGTGAATGAGCTGTAGTCATTGTCTTGTTATTGGTCTTACTTTTTTTTCTTGTGAAAATTGAAGGCGATTTTAATGTTTTCATGTGTACTTAGCCAATATGAAGAAAATTGAATTATATCAACAGTTTTTGCACAAAGTCAAATTCTTTTTTAGTGTCAAATGACAGCATTGTATGCATTTGAATAAAGTCGAGGAACTTTATAGGCAATGGTGTTTTCTTTCATGTGTCGTTTGTTTTTCTGTATTCTCATTTGAAAGGTTTACTTTTGAGCAGTGAAAGAGGCTAGAAATGAAGCCATGCGTGGAGGCCGTGGTGGTGGTCGTGGGTACGGGCGTGGGCGTGGTCGTGGTGGCGGTGGGGCCTATAGAGACTCAGACAGCAATGAGCGTTCTTTTGATAACCGAGGGTTATCTGGTGATCAAGGTGCCATTGAGGAGTCGAATGGTGGGAAAGGTTATGAGAGACGTGGCGGTGGTGGTTACGGTGGTCCTCGTGGCGGTTTCCGTGGTGCTCGTCGTGGCGGGTTTGCTAACGGAGATGCAGAGGAAGGTGATCGTCCTTGGCGTCCATATGAACGGCGCAGCGGGACAGGCTACGGGTAATTTTTTTCTTTTGTTATTAGTTTGTTTGGATCATTGGCTTGGAATTTTGCACATTTTTTTTGAGCTCTAATAATTATTTGTGATCGGTCGTATAGGAATGAATTTAAACGTGAGGGAGCAGGTCGTGGGAATTGGGGAAGTCAGGCTGATGAAATTTCTCGGTACTTTTTTTGACAGTCTGTATAATTATTAGAGTTAGAAGTGGGGAAATGGTTTCTTGAGTAATCAATTAAAACAGGTTCGGGTCACAGCATGTACTTTTTTTGGGGTGGACTGGTTGCTTGCAAGCACATTTTTAGCCCAGAGTTTTGTGTTCTATAACTAGTAAATTCGTTAAAGTATGACTGCAAAAGCTACATTATCAAAACGATAATTTTTCAATAGGGCAATTACTTAAGGTGACTTTGGCCGTATTCCCGTCAACTATTTTCTTTGAAATTACTCATCTGACCTTTGGGCGATAAAAGATAAACCAAATTGACTCATTTTTAAGTTTCCTATACTTGATATATTATTTTCGTTGAGTTAGTAATGTTTGCGATGCTTCTTCAGGGAGACTGAGGAAGTGCTGAACGAAGGGGAGAAAACTGTGGTTTCTGATAAGCCGTTGACTGAGGAAGGGTCGAAGGATGAGAAAGAGGAGAACGCGGTAAATGAATCTGAGGAGAAGGAGCCCGAGGATAAGGTAAATGTAAATGAATAGTTTGTGTGATGGATAGCATGGGTTGGGTTGGGTTGATTACCTGACTACACTACTGTCTGATTATTTTGAATTGTATATATAGTAAATGTTATACATATAATTACAAACATACTGTTGAATAATAATCTATAATTCCTTTGAGCAGACGAATACCCTGTCTTTTTACTGACTTTTGACCCTCATGCTTTGCTAGATTTATAAAATTTATCTATATTTGATCAATCAGGGGCACCATATAACTCAAATTCGTTCTTTTGTTGCATAAATTGAGCATTATTACTCACATTTTCAATTCAGGAGATGACTCTTGAAGAGTATCAAAAGGTTCTCGAGGAAAAGAGGAAAGCTTTAGAGGCACTTAAGACTGAAGAAAGAAAGGTGGAAGTCGACAAAGAGCTTGCATCTATGCAACAACTCTCCAACAAGAAGAGTAGTGATGACATCTTCGTTAAATTGGTGACAAATTTATATATCAATATTTCCTTTTTGATTTCTTTGAAACTACAGTGTATAATCATTTTAAATTTTTTTATTAACCTGTATGTTTAAATTATTCTTTATAGGGGACTGACAAGGATAAGCGCAAAGACGTAGAGAAAGAAGAGAAAGCTAAGAAGGTAATTCTTGTTACAGTGTGTGGATGTTGTCATGTTGTGCGAGTGTGCGACAGTATTTAATTTAAGGGAAAGAGGCATAACGTTATTTTTTTGGCATCCTATGTGGCATATCTCTTGGGTAATGGGGTGTTAAAACATGTTTAGTATGTATGGGTAGAAATAGTTCAGGTCGAGTTCAAATATGCTGAGGAAAATACTAATAATTATAGCAATTACAATCTTTTTTTTCCAAGTCGAACGATTTAGGAGATTGTATTGGGTTAACAAAAATACATTTTCTGATACTTTCACCTGTCTAAATTTTTGAAATTTACCCACCCATTTGACCTGTTAGTAATAATAACCAGTACCTTCAAAAGTAAATGGAATAAAAATCATCACCTCTAGTCTATTATCTAATATGATTTTGTTTTGTTGTTTGCAGTCACTCAGCATCAATGAGTTTTTGAAACCTGCTGCTGGTGAAAGAAACTACACTTCTGGTGGGCGTGGGCGAGGGCGTGGTGGTCGCGGAGGTGGAGGTGGTCGTTACAACCAAGGTTCATCAAGCTATGCTCCTGAAGCCCCCAAAATTGAAGACCCGGGTCACTTCCCTACTTTAGGTGGCAAGTGAGTCAATCTTTTCGCCATTCTGACCCGCCATAACGTTTTCAATTTTTTTTTGGAATGGCAAAAGTGTATTAGAATAACCGAGTTCTATGTATTCGTAAACGACTCAGAAATGTACATTTCTTTTGTTTTTTCATGTGCTTTGTATCTGAAGTCTTACTTAGAGATGCTGGATTTTTGGTTCTTGTTTTTTTTTTTTATATTTTTATAAACCATTTTAGGGATTTTGGGAACACGGAGACTGATTAATGTTACTTTGAGACACCCTTAAGCTCAGTATTTTTTATAGAATAGATGGATCTCTTTTAAATTTTCAGATGTGTGCACTCTCTTGATGCTCAGTGTAAATTTGGACATCTATGTCATCAACAACTATGACCGTACCGGTAAATTTGGTAACTAGTAAAGTGTGAAATGTATGTTCAACCTAGCGGACCAATCTTCCCAGATGATTCAATTGATGGGTTTAAATGGGTTGGTTTTAAAACACATAAAAGAGTAAATTACGTTATTGCAACTTTAGTTTTGGCTTTTAATAAAATACATATACGGGCTTGTATTTTGCATATTTAGTTTTGGCTTTTAATAAAATACATATACGGGCTTGTCTTTTGCATGTTGTGCACATCGGCAGTGCCTCCGATGCTAATTGAAGTTAAATGTCTCTATTAGTTTTATAAAAACATCAAGACACCTTTTATTTTATCTTCTACTTCACATTATAATTCTCTACATTCAACCCATCACCATCGTTGCCTCTACCCTCAACCCACCACCATCGCCGGTACACCCTCAATCCACCACCACCGCCACTACACCCTCGACCCGCCGCCGCCGCCGCTGCACCCTCAATCCACCACCACCGCCGCTACACCCTCGACCCGCCGCCGCCGCCGCTGCACTCTCGACCCGCCGCCGCCGCCGCTGCACCCTCGACCCGCCGCCGCCGCCGCTGCACCCTCGACCCGCCGCCGCCGCCGCTGCACCCTCGACCCGCCGCCGCCGCCGCTGCACCCTCGACCCGCCGCCGCCGCCGCTACACCCTCGACCCGCCGCCGCCGCCGCTACACCCTCGACCCGCCGCCGCCGCTACACCCTCGACCCGCCGCCGCCGCTACACCCTCGACCCGCCACTGCCGCTGCTGCTACAACCGCGACCCACCACCGTCGCCACCACCACACCCTCGACCCACCACCGTCGCCACCACCACACCCTCGACCCACCACCGTCGCCACCACCACACCCTCGACCCACCACCGTCGCCACCACCACACCCTCGACCCATCACCGCCGCGCTGCTACAGCCTCAACCCACCACCGCCCCGCTGCTACAGCCTCAACCACCACTGCATCACTGCTACGGCCTCGACCCACCATCGCGCTGCTACACCCTCAACTCACCATCGTCGCCGATTTAACTCCGATTGTAAAAAATCAGACCGATAGTAGTGCTTGATTTCTCAAATGGTGATTGAGAGGTGGTGGTGATAGTGATGAAGATGAAGATGGATGAAGAAGATGAAGATGAAGATGGATGAAAAAATGAATATGGAAGAAGAACATGTAGGGTTGGGGAGAGATGTTGTGGGTGGGGTATGTTGGTAATTTAATATTGACTTAACAGAGAAACTTAACCTCAGTTAGCGTCGGGGAATACCGGTGTGCATATCCTGTATAGTTTAGGCCCTCATCTGTAATTTATTGAAAGTAAAGACTAAAGTTGCAATACATGCAAACCTCAGGAACTATTCGTGTAATTTACTCTAAATAAAATGAAGTGACTAACTAGTTAGAATGGGTTAGAGTTAAAACAAATATAATAATCAACAAGTTTTAACGAATTCGGGTCAAAATTTTAGCCGAGTATTACAGGCTTGCTTAAAATTTAGAATCATCTCAAAGCAATGGGAATTTGTTGCAATACAAATAAATTACAGGGGATTCTATGTCAATTGTAAAATAAAAAGGATCAATAGTGAGAGAATAAGAGACATATCGTTAGTTCAAGACACTTAAGGATGTTACTAAGTTATTCAAGGAATGAAACATGTCTTATTGTCTTTTATTCTCTCTGATTACATCTAGACTATACCGTAATGAAATTTAGACATGTGTATCATTAGTAACTATGACAGTTAATCTAATTCGTGAAATGTATATTTGATGACTTTAAAGCTGCTTCTCTGATGTTTACATACCCTTTAATGACTTTAGCATTGCATTAAATGGAGATGACATATTAGGCGAATGCTTCCAAATGTTAGCTTAACTTCACTACCACTTACTAAAAACATCATCCAACACGATTTATATTGCTGCTTAGAAACTCAATTAAAGTGAGAGCTATAACTAAAAAAAACTTAGGGGACGTTGGTTGGAAAAAATATAATGAAATTAAGAAAACTAGTATAATTTTTAAGTAAAGTTATATTTGAATGAATACTGAAATGTAAAACCCAAATAAATGTTTCACTTCAAATTCTTTGGTTATGAGATTTAAAAATCCTTCCACCTAAAGAGGGAATTTGAAATTCCACAATCAAAAGAATTTGAGGTGAAACATTCTTTATGTTTTTTTATATTTTATTACCTACTGAAACATAATTTTACTTGAAATTATATTAGTTTTTCAATTTCATTTTATTTTATTCCATTATTTGTAACCAAACGTTGCTTTTGTTTTTTACGAAAAGAATATGTATAGTAATGTGTGATGGTTTCATATTCTTCAACATGATATCACAATTATGTTTTTAGTTCTTATATTTCAGTACCATATCACAATTGTCTTTTATTTAGTTCTAATACTTTAACATTGTATTAGAGTTATTTTTTATCGTTCTTGTATCATTCATCATTATATTACGACGCAATTATCCCTTAAAATTATATAATATTCATTTTATTTCACTTCCGTTATTTAACCACCATAATGCAAAATATTACCAAAGATGTAATAAATATATGACGTCTATTTTTATACGACCGGTTTCAATAAAATAGTACATTTTTTATTTTTTATTTATTTTTTTTACATTTGTAGCGCAAGTAATAGCTTGAATCTATTACAATTTTTTTCAAATGTTTCAGCAAAGGAAATATGGCAGGATATACATTCATACTAATGTGATCATTGCTAGTCTTTTTTTCACAAGACATCTTTCTATAAGGAAAAATAAATGCTGTAAAGTAATCTAAAAATTCTGAAATGTTGTTAACACCGTAACTTGAATAAACAAAGATGAAAATAAAAAAAATATATAATCAAGATTAAAAAAACTTATTTTTATAATAAAGACTAAAACAATATATAACTTATTATGACTTTTGAAGAGGCATTTTTATTTTTTTACCCCTCCAAAAAATAATAAATAGTTTTTAAAAACCAATTCCAAACATGTCCTAAAATTAAAAAATCTAACATGATATAAATAGAGTAGTTTTTCATTATAATCGGATGAAAATGTAGTTGTAACAATCGTTTACTAACATCTTTGGTAACTGTTTTATTAATGAATATTTTGCTGCCGGTTAAAAAAATATACGATTCTTAAATAAAAAAAAGAAAGAAAATAAATCAACGATGACGTAACGCGTTACGCGAACACCTAACGGGGCCCAACGAGAAAACCAAAAACCGCCGTACGGACCGGATATCAATCCCCTTAATGATCGGAGTTTACACCGCCGTGAGGGGCCGCCGGTGACGGAACTTTAACGGCCGGAGCGACAATCACACACCATACGGTGGTACCTATGACGGCAACAGTCTACATAAAAGTTATCATAAGACGATCAAACAGTATGGCTACTATCAGGTGCTAATGCGTATGTAGACTTTCTGTAAGTTGAAACACAACAAATTTTGTAATCTTACAAGTGAAAATTTGTAATATTCTAACTTGTATATTGACTTTTGTTTTAGATTTGAACTAGTTTGGTGGTTTGATATCGGAGTTGTGATGATTATGCATTCTGTTGTTTGCAATGCTAGCCCTAATTTGGATGGATGATAGCCGTTTGAAATTGATCAAAATTTGAACTGTATTTGTCGTTAGGATCTCGAGTAGTTGGTATATTTGTTGGTTTTGATGGTTGATTCATTACACCAGGAAATATAACTCTGTTTGACAACTTCTGTTAGATTGATAACCATTGGCAAATATCTAAAAGAGTTTGATATTGATTTGAATATGGTTGGGAACCTCGATTACGGTTGTTTGACTGTGTGTACTTATGCTTGGGTTGATTATATGAAGCTGGCAAAGTGTTATGATTAGGGAAATATGTCAGATAAGGGTTAGTTATTTGTGATATTACTTGTTAAGGAAAACTGTTTGTCTAAAATGCAGAAGGATTAGGTTCCCAAACAGTCAAACTTGATTTTTATTTATTTATTTTGCATCTGTAGATTTGAATATAGCAATGTGTAAATGCATTTGGAAGAAGGAATGTGGGCTGAGGAATTTGAAGTCTGCTCTTATGTCGATCACTTTGAATTAATGGTATAGTGATCTCGCAAAGTTTTTGCATTATGGTAGATATGAAAAGGAAAGGCATCCCTGAAGTCATAGGGGCTAGGGCACTACTTCACAATTGCTATTTGGTAATGGCTTAGTCATTGCTTTGATGATTCGATTTGATTATACGCTGTTGTAGCTTTTGTTTAGGAATCTAATTGAAGATATGGTGGGTCGGTGAATAGGAATTAGCAATTTAGCATGTAATTAATAAGTTGGTGGAGAAAAGATTGCTTTGTTAGGATTCAGAATCTATCCACTTGATTTGAGATTCTGGAAAAAGGAAGTGTTGACTTTGACTTTTGATCGTCACCATCTCCTACTAGAATCACACCGTACTTCCGTCATCTAACTTTTTCGATGAATTCTTGTTTTGTGGGGTCATGTTGGGGGTTGGTCCAATAAGAGGGCGGGGCTAGGTTTGGCGGATCTTTAACCAATCAAATATAGACATCAGATAAAGCATCTGGTGGCATGCACATATATGAAATAATTAATACATTCTGTATCTGGAATGCCGTTTATCTATTTCCGTGGTTAAGTTTCTGGTTCATAGGGGTATTTAATGTGTTTGATTGTTCTTATCCAGAAATAAATTTTTATTGAACAAATTACGGAAAGGACAAATGAGACAAAATTGAACATTTGGACCTAATATATTTGGAAATCAGAGAATAAAACATAAGTTGACCGCTGAACTAATCATGAAGCTTAAATGATTAACTGATGCTAATTCTTCCACTAGTATGCCATACATAAGCAGTGACATTAAGAGGAGTTGCTATATACTCTATCATTGTTGTATTCCTTAACGATACGATTTGCGTCGAAAGCGATCTATATGAGTAATTGATTTGATGCTTGCTTCTTTTCTACTTCACTCACATTCCATCTTTCATGGATTTTCAATGTGTCAATGTACTTACCTTCTGTTAGAGATTTAGCAGAGATGTAAGAGAGAAATTCACCAAAGCTCCCTTCTTTGTAGGCAACAGGGTGTTGTTCATCAACTAGCTCGGGTGCAGGTCCTACCTTTTTTTCTAATTGCATACTATGAAGACTGGCAATTGAAAGACGCTTTCTTTGCACATTGAGAGTTGCTCTATGCGGGGTACTCTTGTATCTACCATTGCTTATCACTTCAAATTGATCCCCTAACAGAACTATTAGCGCACCTTTTATAAACGGAACAGGGTGCCATTTGCCGTCATGGTCCATGATTTCAAGTCCTTGCTGGTTTTGATTTAGTATGGTCAGGGTACCATAATCCGTATGTGGTGGGATCCCTAGTGCTAGATTTGGTTCAGGGCAAGAGGGGTAGCAGTTGACAGCCATCACTTGAGAACCTTCTTTAAAGTCATCATGCAAGTAATTGGCTTTCAGGCCTAGACTTTCTAGAATGACTTCCATTAACTTCATTTGTAGTACATTCACTGTCTTTGCATAGCTTCCCATCTTATCTCTGTATAAAACATAAGTAACTGAAAGTTAATTGTTACCGTTTTTGGTGAAAGAAGAATAGAAGTTGGTAAGTTTAATTACTTGTAAGTTGGAGGATTGGATGGCCATAAATGGATCCATTCTGATATGGGATTAGCATAATGCTTGATGAAATCTCTCCAGTAGAACACTTTATCCACCTCATGGTTCATACTAGTGCCATATCTTACTGGCTTGTGAACATCAGCCGAAGCAAAACGCATCTTCTCATTACTTGGCAAATTAAAGAATTCTTCAGCGGAGTCTAGTGCATCTTTCATGACTGAGGTAGGAATTCCATGGTTTATCACCTTCAATAGACATTGTTCTTTATCCGAGCAAAATATAATATCAAAGACAAAAGCATGCATGCATGCACTATATTTACGTCTAAATTTCTTCCTAACTTGTAATTAATATTTTTAAAAACCATTGTAGGTCCAACCCGCCACGTTACCTTGACCATAATGGCTTTCTTTACCTTTTTTTGGTACCATGAGAAGTGAAAATTGACGCATGCAGAGCCTGGAAAGCTCATGCAAACAAAGTCAACAAGTCATCTTATATGCCGATGTATGTATGTTCTTGCTACATGCGAACTTTTTTATTTTCTACAAATTGATACCTGAAAGAAGCCAAGTTGGTTGCAGGAAGCATGAACTTTATCAATTAGTTGGGACCTTTGTGCTGGGTGGTGGTTCATCATGGAAAGGTCAATGATGGGGAGATCGGTAGAAATGTAGTCAACAAGGGTAGGGTTTGGTCGTAGTGAAGGAGGAAGAACATATTCTTCAGGTATATTTTGTTGGCATTTTTGGGTAAGTTCCATGACACTGGTAAATGAAGTATCAGATATTGTTCCCTTTGCTTCCATTCTCTCTTTTCTCTTCGTACTAAAGGTTAAATTTGAAGATTTGAAATTTCTGCCATCAATCTTGTCTTTTTATTAGCTAAAAAAGTTTGATAGTTGCTACTTCTATATTCATTAAAGTTTATGGTTGTATACTATTTGTGTACTAGTACAATGAATGTCAAAGCAGAATGTATATAACGAAATTAGGGGGAAAGTATCGTCCTGATATTTTATTTGGTTTGGTGGGGTCCAGTTGTTTATATTTAGGCTATTCAAATTCTTCCTCTTTCACTTTGCCAGCGTTGTCACACTGAATTGTTTTCTTTCAGTCAATTTGGTCATCAAACAAAAAATATCTCTAGTCATGTTACTTTGATCACACTTCTCCAGAATTAGCCTTTCCTGATCGTTTTTATGTGGTGTTTTTTTTTTGTTGTTTACTTGTGCATGAACTTGCATCCCACTGTGATTTTCAAGGATCTTATTTTGTTTGTCTTTTGGTATCCTGCAGAAACTAAACAACAACAACAACAACAATAATAGTAAAAATAACAACGATGATAATAATAATAATAATAATGGTATGATACGGTAAATATAAACAAGTTGGCTTTTTGCAGGACTAATTAAGTGATCAATGACAAGATCTTATGTTTGGTCGAAGTTGGCAAATATTCCTGGTGCGGTTCACAAATTGCAGAGGTAAACCAATAGGATTTCAGATATGTGTTCCTTCTGTGGTTATTCTTTCACGTGTCTAATGTTTATAAATTCAAATACTTGTGTGCGCCATGGGAGCCATGTTGTAGTAAGGTTTTTCCGCTTTTATTCAGGCCCTAAGAACCATTTTACTGAAATATTAATATACAGGTTTAAGCAGAAGTTTAAAAAGTTAAAGAATATACTCCATCACTTAACAGTTTTCTCAAGTAACATAATTTTTTTTTCTAACTTATCTTATAAAAAGAAAAAAAGTTATCTTGCCAGGAGTGGTTTTTCAAAATCCATAGTTTTCAACATCTTGTTTCAACTTGAATTATATACATATTATTTTTTTGAACTATAACAAAGTGACTATGTAAATCTCCCACATATGAGGCAATCACATATTTTATACTCGCAATTGTTAGAATCGCGTCAAACATATAAGAAAATGACTACCTGAATCGTTCAACATGCCTCCAAAAGTGTGTAGAGATTTTACCTTTTTTGATATTTTGCTATTTTTGAAATTTGACCTTTTTAAAATGCCTTTTTGGTGAATTTATAGTTTTCAAGATTCTAGTGGCCATTTTGTTTTTGGTAGATTGTTTGCGATCGGGAAAAATGTACAATCTCAACAGACATGTTGTGATTTATGTGACCAAATTATTATAATTCAAAAACTAATGGTTTGAATGGTAATTGGTATGCACACATGGTTAAATTGGTGATTTTCCTTTTATTAAATGTTTCTACCAAATAAAAGCAAAATTCTTTTCGCAGAGCTGAAATTCCTAAAGCCAACGCTTGTAATCACTCAAATCAGGGAAAGGGACCAGCCAAGTTGATGCCTATATATAGACAATATCTATCCCCTTTTCGAGGCTGAAATCATTCAACAACACCAACATGTATGCATTCAATTTCTTTCCTTGTTGATATTTTAAAATTCGATACCTTTTAATCAAAACTTTATGTTGGTATGCCACTTTAAAACCGCGTATGTTTTTTTAATATTTTGGACGGGACCAAAAACCGCTTATTTCTGTGCGTCTGGTATTTAAAACTGAAAAAACCAGATGAAATTCAATAAGTGGTTCCCAAAAAGATGGAAATATTCAATATACTCAGAATATTATTCATCGGGGTGTTTATATTCTCTATATATTCTTTCAAAAAGATGGAAATGGTAGCCATCCAATATATTAGACGAGCATACAGTGGTTTTTATTAATTTGATATTGTCGCTAGACCTATAACTGCTTGTAGTTTTGTCATAAAAATGGACAAAAAAGCCATATAGGAAGTAATCATTTCTTATTAGTCATGTGCATTAATTTAAAAAAAAAATCCAGTTAGTCGTATAAGATCAAACATCCTTGGATTATCGCTAGACCTATGAATAAAATGTCTGGGTAAAATTATTTAAGAGTTTTATTTATGTTAATACGTTTTAAATGACTTTTGACCCGTATCTATCTTAAAAGCGGATTTCTTAAATTTTCCGTTTGATATGCTGTAGATGACACTGTGGTTAAGGCTGATATTGTCATCTTTTTAGAACAGCTAAGAAACTTCATTTCGTATCATTCCCCATGAAAACTTGGGTCCTAAGTTTTCTTCTAAATTTCATAAATTGCAATTCAAACAACATAAAAAAGTGAGGTAAACTCCTAAGATGATGTCATAACTTTTTCTATGTGTTAATGACCCTAGATATATATATAGGGCCATTTTATACACAGAGTTTGCCTAACTTCCCAGGCTTTAAAACATGTTCTCGCATTCGACAACCACCACTTCCCATATGAAGATGTGCTCGCTAAATATGATGACCCGACGGAGGCCTGGCTGATTCTGGACCAAAGGCTGAGTCTGGGTTCGAAGAAATTAAAGGTAGGTTCATACCAAGCAAACGACTCTGATGAGCCACCTTGGAGTTTGGTGTCGGTAAAAATTGAATCAGACACACCGAGGGCAGCCCCGAATGGAAATTTGTAAAACCTGCTCAAGGTGTGGTAAGTGAACATTATGATATAAGTAAGTTCTAAGGACCGATAGACTTGCACTTCCTGTTCATTGTCCTGATAACCAACTTTAGCATTCAAGTTGTTTCTCAGGAAGCATAACTTCCAGAAGCTGCTAACCTGTTTCTCTCGTTTCCATCCAGAAGGTTTGAAATTGCTCTCAGAAGATTATTCTTCAAGAATTCCCACCTGAGATGATGAGACCCATATGGAATTTTGGCATCAATAACACATTCTATATTAGAAAAAGATCAGATGATTACATGATTTCATTTGTGTATCAATCTCATCTTTTAGTAAACTGGTAATGAGAAAAATTACTGGAGTATTTTTTTCTACAATGATAATGCATATAGACTATACTTGTGGTGGTAATTGGTTACCAACAGTCACTAAAAGTCTCCGGTAGAAAACCATGCCAATCAACACGCGAATTGGCTCCCGACATGGCATGGAAGCAATCTGGGTATGGGTGGTTAATATAATTCGTTTATTAAACAGTCAACATGCATACGACACGTTTAATAAATGGGTTAATCTGAACGCAACTCGTCTGATAAACAGGTTAATGTGTTACCAGACTAAGTGTACAGGTCCAAAGAAAGCTCATATTTAGATTCTAAAATCTTATCTAGAAAATTGTAAATTTCCAACTTTAGTACTTTGATTTTAATTCTCTCACTATTCATTTTCGAGACCTCTGCTATTAGTTATATGTGTTTATTGTGTGTTGTGGATATCTGTTATTGTTTTTTTTTATTGTATGTCTTTTTTGCTTTTGGAGTTAGTATTTCTATAAGTAGCATCTCTACTCATGGTGTAGGAGTAAGGCTTGCCATCGTTCCAACCAACCCTTTCTATTTTATGACTGATATCTTTGCTGGTCATATTGTTTATTTGTTTTGTTTATTATTCATTTTCGAGACGTTAAATTAATCTTCTTCTTAAGCTTTTAATCAACTCTATACATCCGGTTCCTCATTCATCAGTCTTTTTCATCTGTCTCCTTTAATCCCAAGCTAACTGTTTTTCATCCGCCTCCAATCTCAAGCTAACTATGTAAACCGAAGTTTATTAATTGGGATGAGGTGAGGAATGAAAATATATGAAAAGATATCAATTAGTAATAAAGTTCATTTGAGATTTAGCAATTGATTGTTTAAATTGCTACCAAGTCATGAAGTATTACTCGTATTCACAAATAAACAGGTAGACCCAAAACACAATACGCAAATGACACGATTTTAAGTACATGTGGATTAGGAATGATCTATTGACATGAATAAATATCTGGGTTATGATAGAGTTTGCTTTTTCAACGTGTTAAATTTAAAGTTCTATAGCCTGTCAACTTCTTATTCTAGCATGATTGACACCGTGTGTTCAACGATTGTAGTGACCCTAAGCAATCCATGAACAAAGGGTGTCATGAAAGCACATATCATGTCCACACCCACATGAATGTTAGAGAATCTACTATGGTAATCGGTAAGATAAAACTTTATCTAGAACATTGTGATGATTTCACGCATAAGATTTTAAATATTAATGAAAAACTGTTTGTGATAAGGGTTAAAATAGTGGAAGCGTTAGATGTAATACAATGTTTTCAACAATGATGAGAAAACATCATGTCCTCAACAATGGACAAGAAATCAATGAAAGTAATCATTGATGCCAATTATCTTCTTCAATCAAGATCGTAGAGTAACACGAGCATAAATTTGTTATCAATATAATCTTTGTGTAATCAAGGTTGTATAGTAACGTTATAGTAACATGATTAAACTAGTAATGAAACATCAACATTATCCTCGTGTAACTACGCTTGGAATCATATTATGATGAAAGATATGTATAATTAGAAATGAAACATCAGCATAGTTACCAATTTTCTAAGTGCTATAATAAGTCACCCAAGATTCTTTTTGTCCCTTTAAATTCACTTGAGTTTGATGTTTTATATGATATTTTTTAGAAAGAGAGCAAACAAGACATATATGAATCTTGTATATTAATAAGTGAAAATTTTGAATTCCAGTTAACTGGAAGTAGGAGGTAATTTTCAATAAATATTTTTACTAAATAATTACAAAGTTTAATAATTGTTAATCTTAAGTCAAATTAAAAATAATAATCAATATATAACAAAAAAAGATTCATATATGTTTCCTTTACCCTACTTTGTCTAAAAAATTTAGACACATCAAAATATCATAGTAAAAAATTAAGTTACTATGAAAAAAATGTTTAATATAACTCTTAATAGTAGAAAATAGTTGCCTAATTTGTAAACGGTATGGTTAATGGGATCCTTTAATTATAAATCAACACTACGCGTCATATAAGTGAGTTGTATAATCCTATATAAATGTATAACCTCTCTCGCAGTTCCTGAATTTTTTCTCGTAATCCGTGTCAACAAATATCATAGGTGCTAATATAGAGACACCCATCAAGATAAATCGGCACCCCTTATATGCCACGTATGAGCCCATACACGGCGTATAAGGTCGAATACACTGAAAACGAGAAAAATTCAGAGGGTTGTCAGATAGCTATACGACCCATATAACCTTATACGACCCCCCTATAAGACACATATAGGGCTATACGATGCATATAGCAAATTTCGACATTGATTACGAGAAAATTTTAAGGGTTGTCAGAGGGTTATACGATACATATAGCCCTATACAATACATATAGCCCTATACGATCTCTCTATATGACATGTATGGGGCTATACGACATGTATAAAATTTTTGGGGTGTTGATTTAAAATAATGGAATGTTTATTTAGCGGGTTTCTATATTATACATGTCGTATATGGTGTAATGTAGAGTTATGTAGAGCATGGAACCATCTGAAGCTATACTCGATGAATAGTGGGGGGTGTCGTGTGGTGTGTCCGAAGAATAGTAACTTTTGTAAATAAGATTTAAAATGTATTTGACTAAACTTATTAGAATCTTCTTATGAGTTATGACTTATGGTTAAAAAATATTTGACAAAGACATAACTTCTTTTTATTTTAATTTATCAACTTTGTTTAAAAAAAAGAATTTCATATGTTAGATTTCCCAACTTATCAAAAAGGTCAAGTTACAATATCCAAATTGGCGTTGAAACAAAGCTCGATTCAGATTCTCTCGTTTAGAATCTTTCTTATCAGGTTCAGTTCGAGAATCAAAACCTAGATTGATCAATTTCTGTTTTTTCATAGCGCTTACGAAACTACAGTTGAGTTGTGTTTTTTTTTATGATGATGTGTTTAAGCTCAGGTCTTTTGGCCTAAAAAATTTGATGAAATGTGCATTTGGTTTTGTTAGGCTTAGAATTGTTTGCAGTGATAGACCTAACGTAGATGAATGAATTCAATTTGATCCGAATTTTATCTGTATATGTTATTAGCTTAAGTAGTTTGGAAATTTGTTGGTTAAATCATTGCAATCAATCTAAAGAGAATTAGAAACCGCAAGTATATTCATTAGGGAGGTGAAATCACTCACAAATGATGACTATGATTTATGTGTACTCAGGCTATGATTATGCCAAGGGGATAACAATATGTAATGTGTAGGAAAACTTTGTCAGAAAAGCGTTACAATATGTGAAGACTGAAGTTATGTTTTAATAAAGATTTTGGCGATTAAATGGAAGGAATGGATTCAGAAGGGAATTGATACTGTTTTAAGCCTGTACAGTGACATTGGCATTTGTAATTGTAGAGAATAGATGTGCATCCCCATTACTCTACATCTTGATATAGAGTAGAAACAAAATGTTGTTTATGTTGGATAACTGAGCTATTTTAGGTATACACTGTTACTAAAGAAGATGACGCAAAAGATCAAAAACTTTGTAGTGGCTAGGTCAACACATGCCATCGTAGCATCAATGTAGAAAGTAATATTAAGTTGACCCATTGAGTATTGTTTTGTTAGAGATTAATATTTGAAACTTTGTTTCGGTGTTCAGCAAACAAAGTTAAGTTTTCAGTTTGATGTTTAGTGGGCTGTTTTAATGGCATTGTACTTCCGTCATCAAACAGTTTGGATTCATTCTTGTTTAATGGGCTGTTTTTGCGGCACATCAACCAACATAACTGCCTCAAAAGGATACATGGACTTTTGGTAGAATATCCGTGAACTTTTAACTCATATAAAATATTTAATGCATCCACATTTGGAAATTTCTGTTGGTCCAACTTCTTAGGGAAACTTAACTTGTATGTAATAGTTTGCATTCAGAAGGAAATTACAAAAGAAATTACAGGATAGTGTGAATTGATAAAAAGCATAAGCTGGTCACTAAACTAGTAGACTAGCAGTGACATACGACTATAAAGAAGTAATTCAGAAGAAATAGTAATAGTATTAATGCATCTCCAAATCTTTATGAGTACTTGTTTATTTTGTGCTTCACTCAGGTTCCATCTTTCATGGATTCTTCAATATGTCAATGTACTTGCCTTCAGTTAGAGATTTACTGGAAATGTAATCCAGAAACTCACCAAAGCTCCCTTCTTTGTAGGCAGCAGGGTGCTGTTCATCAACTAGCTCTGGTGCAGGTCCGACCTTTTTTTCTAATTTCATACTATGAATACTTGCAATTGAAAGCCGCTTTCTTTGCACATTTAGAATTGCTCTATGTGGGACACTCTTATATCTACCATTGCTTATCACTTCAAATTGATCCCCAGCTGAACTATCAGCGCACCTTTTATAAATGGAACAGGGTGCCATTTCTTGTCATGGTCCATGATCTCAAGTCCTTGATGGCTTTGATTTAGTATGGTCAGTGTGCCATAATCCGTGTGTGGTGGCATCCCTAGTGCAAGATCTGGTTCAGGGCAAGATGGGTAACAGTTGACAGCCATGACTTGAGAACCTTCTTTGATGTCATGATCTAGGTAATTGGCATTCAGACCTAGGCTTTCTAAAATCACTTCCATTAACTTCTTTTGTAATACATGCACTGCCTTTGCGTAGCTTCCCATCTTATCTCTGTATGAAATATAAGTAATCCAACGTTAGTTTTGTCACTTTTGGTGAAAAAAGAATTGAAGTTGGTAAGTATTATTACTTGTAAGTTGGAGGATTGGATGGCCATAAATGGATCCATTCTGTTATAGGATTAGCATAATGCTTGATGAAGTCTCTCCAGAAGAACACTTTATCTGTTCCATGATTAATACTCGTGCCATATCTTACAGGCTTGTGAACATCAGCTGAAGCAAAACACATCTTCTCATCACTCGGCAGATTAAAGAACTCTTCAGCAGAGTCTAGTGCATCTTTCATGATCGAGGTAGGAATTCCATGGTTTATTACCTTCAACACACAATGTTCTTTATCCGAGAAAAATATACTATTGAAGATATATGCATGCATGGCTATATATACGTCTAAAGTTCTTCTCAACTGTTCGTGTTTGTAAACAATATTTTAAAAAACGATGCAACTACGCAAGTCCATCCAACCTTGTTACCTTATCCAAAACGGCTTTTTTTTTCCTTTTTGGTACCGTGAGAGTGAAAATATGACATGTATAGCCTGGCAAAGCTCATGCAAACAAAGCCAATAAGTCATCTTATATACGATGTATGTATCTTGTATATGCAAGTTTTTCTTATAAATTGATACCTGAAAGAAGCCAAGTTGGTTGCTGGCAGCATGAATTTGATGAACTAGTTGGGACCTGTGTGCAGGGCAGTCCATCATGGAAAGGTCAATGACAGGGAGACTGATGGAAATGTGGTCAATAAGGTCAAGGTTTGGTCGTAGAGAAGGAGGTAGGATGTACTGTTCAGGTATATTTTGTTGACATTTTTCGGTAAGTGACATGACACTGGTCAATGAAGCATCTGATATTTCTCTTTTTGGTTCCATTCTCTCCCTTCTCTTCTTACTAATGGTTAAAGTTGAAGATTTTAATATTTTGGTCACAGTCTTGTGCTTTTATAAGCTATATTTTTTTGGTAATCACTAGTTTTATATTCATTAAAGTTTATTGTTGTATTCTATATATGTAACTAGTACAATAAATCTCAAAGGTGGTATGTATTTTACGGACCTAGGGGGAAAGTACCTTGTTTATTTTTTATTTGCCAGGACCCAATTGTTTAAATTTAGACTATTCAAATTCCGCCTCCTTTCACTTATTCGGTGTTGTCACACTTGATTGTTATGTTATATTTAGGCTATTCAAATACCACCTCTTTCACTTTTCTGGTATTGTCACAGGATTGTTATGTTATAGGTAAATAGGTCAACAAAAGAAAATTTATTTATAAATCATGTTACTTTGATCACACTTTTCCCAAATTAGCCTTTTATGTAAGTTTTGCATTTGATTGTCTTTTGCTGATGCAAGTCCTCTTGTGTGTGAACTTGCACCCTGATGTGTCCTTTTTGGTCTAATTTTTTATATCCTCTCTGTGTCATGCAGAAATAATACTATGATTCTTTGATTTGTAAATAGTAATTAAGTTGATTTTTGCAGAAATAATCAAGTAATGATGAGTAAACAGTAATAGAGTAGACAAGCTTCTAAACACCCTGCTGGTGTTTCACAAACTGCAGAGATATGTCGATAGGATTTCAGATAAGTGTTCCTCCTTTCGATTCTTCATTCGTTTGTTTGGCGTTAATATTCGCAAATAATTTTGTGCCTTATAAACAAAGTATAGTAGAAGCTGTACATAATAAGTAATTCATTTAATAGAGTAATTTTCCACAAGTAATCTTTACTCCTTTGACCATCACCATTAATGAAGTTGTTGACTATAGTTGTAAACAATTTGCATTCCTTACTGTTGTCTGGTCAGCCATGTTGCCTAAAAGACAAATTATAACTTTACGCTGAATCTTGATTCTTACTTTATTCTATTTTGGGAAATTTCAAGAAACACCCCAAAACTATGATAAAATACACAAAGACACCCTGCAGTCAAAGTGCACAACCAAACTAAAGGGCAAAAATGAACATTTACCGCTGATTCTTTTTCGTTTACTTGTAGAAATATACTTGGCGCCAGCCAAAATTGTTCACCTAGAAGGCGAACAGATAACATGCATGCCCTTAAGGTTTACCAATACTTGTGTCATTGCAGTGGTTTGTACGACTATACGCAACTCTTCCAACCAATGATGGAACTGGAAGAGGAGTGTGGTCCAAGACTCGACATCGATAGAACCTTCCAGGCTAAGCATTTAAGATGAGGACAGTGCAAGAAATTTAGCATCGATAGTTGGTGTTTTGTATGTTTCATAATACCGAGGGTACGAGATGCAATTCACATATAATTTGGGGAGTGGTTTTTGAAACGACATTTTGTTTGAAAACCTAATATATTAATATCAATATTAATTAAATAATATATCAATGAATATATTAAATAATATATTAAATATTCGACCCTCCGATGAAGGATATCTTTATCTTAAGAGGATAGGAAATTCCTGAAACCATGAAATAACTTGTGACGCATATGGGCATTGAATCTTACACAATCATATATCCTTCACGTATAAATCCTTCTTAACTTAAGGAAAGGGGCTAGCTATGAAAACCCGAGTTTTCAGGTTAACATCACAACCTTTATAAACCTCTCTTTCGACAATTGACAATATCATATATATATATATATATCAACTTTATTACTGTAATTAATAATAACTAACTTAAAACTTAATAAACCAAAACACAATTTAAGTAAACTTGAAGGGGCTAATATGTAAATGCCTATCATTAAATTTTTTTTTTTATAACCGTGGGAACCCCCCCCCCCCCCAAGTCTTCAACCCTAAATTCATCTTTTTCGACGGCTTGTGACGGTAACCTCTCCCTCGAGACCGGACACCTTTGACGATTCTCCGCTTGCAACCGATCAACCGCGACAGCCCCCGATTCGTTCGGTAAGAGAATTACTTTGCTACTTATGTATGTTACAACACGGTTTCGCGTTCGGTGTCGTATCGTAGTGGTGTGTGTTGACGTTCTGTTAACGAATGCTGGGGGGGTGATCTTTGATTTTGGGTGCGCCACCATATACGTGGTTGTACGCCCTTCGTATGTACCTATGTGGGTGTGCACACATTATATATATACATATATATATGTACGTGTTGAATGTGTATTCTTCATCATAGAACGTGTGTGTGTTGTGATTTATATGCGTATATGGATAGAAGGTAGTGTGCATTCATATGTATGTGGTGTATGATGGAGTGCATTAATTATGCATGTGTATGTGTTAATGTGTGTGTGTGCTTGGTTCGATGGTTAAGTACTGCTCAAGTGATTCTATGAATGCATGTGATTATGTGGCAATATATGTTGTTGCTACAGGTTGTTTATTTATGTGTGGTTGTTTGGGATTTGACTTGGGGTTTGACCTAGGGTTATTTGTGTGTGTGAGTGACTTGTGTGTGAGCGACTTGTGTGTGTGTTTCTTTTTTTAAGGACCTTATAGCATGCATTACGTATGGGATGTTGTGCATTCTACATATGAACCAATGTGTGTGTATTAGTGTATATATGTATGTAATGGATCTTTTTGCATGTGAATGTATATATAAATAATCATATTGTTTGAGTTGTGCTAAAGCTTACGAACGTGAAAGGACACTTGGATGAGTATTTAAACTTATTTTAGATGATTGCATGGTCTAGTGAAGTCTTGAACAATGTTAAGATGCACGTTTAGTTTAAAACTTGATGTTTCTGGTTCTGGCAGATTCTGTTAGCCAACTTGTGCACGTTGTAACTTGATTATAATAAACTCAATAACTGCGTTTCTTGGGTCCAAATTGTGTATTTTTGAATCTATTTTCCAGAAAGCCCAACCACACTTAAATTGGATGTGTAGAACTCAAGTTATTGCCTTTTTAGTGAAGGTAGGTCAAAATTGTTCTTTTTGACAGCAAACAAAGGATCAAGTATTTTGATACATGATTTGCATTTTGAGAAACTTAGGGTTAAAATAAAGGAATTGGAAAGTAAACCATGAGTCTTGGAGTAACTCCAAGTGGTTTCATCTTAAAACAGTGTATAGATTTGGGTATGCTTGCGTTTGCTTGTGTATGGAGTCATGTTGTTTTGCTGACACCGCAACTGAACCGTGATTGCGAACCGTACCATTCTGCCCCGAATAAATAAATTCCATTTCTAATATTAATCTCAATTAAATATTAAATGAAACCCAGGTTAATTGGAACCCGATCCCTTGTGCTTACACTTATTCGTCGCAACGCATTCGAGGTGAGTCTTCACAGCCCTATTTTACTTTCTTTCCTTTTTGGGGAGAAAACATGCAAGCGTATTTACAAAATGGTTTTAGTATTATTGATATCGCATGTTACGTTAGTGCAAACATTCTTGAAAAGTCCTTACATTCTCGAACCGTTAGTAATGTGCAGCGAGGTAATCTGAATAGTACTACTGGTTTGACAAACCCCGCCCGGGCTAGTCGCGCTAGCTTGATTGGAGGTCAAACGGGTGCGTTATTGACCTAAAATTTGTCATTGTCTAGTGAGACGTGACGGGAAGGCAACAAACATACGAACATACAAACAGTCAGCCTCGGTTCGAAACGCTAAGTAACTTGTTTATAGGCTAGCTACCTATCGATATGCTTTAATTACTTACCATTCAAACAGTTACAAACATTTTTACCTGTGATAAAACCTGTGAACTCACCAAGTTTATGTTGTCACACTTTAGCATGTTTTCTCAGGTAACAGGAACGCTTAAGCTTATGATGCACGATTAAGGAACGCACTCAGGACATGCATCATCAGACATATTTACTTGCATTGAATATTTTGTTTTGACTTAGCACTTATAACTTTCAGTATTGTTTACATTTCATTATTCGCTTCCGCACTATTATTCATTTCAGTGTTATGCTTCCGCACTGATGTTTATTTCTTTTATGCTACTCTGATTTAAGTCAAACGTTTATTTTAAATTCATTTAGTGTCATTTGATATGACCGTGTCTGAGATCCTTGTATGTCACACGCCTAACGGTAAAACCCCGTTTGTGGAAATTGAGGGTGTGATACTAGCCAAGTAGAGGTCTATGACAAAAATACATGTCGGTATTAATAACAATCTTTTTTATTTTTATTTTTTATTTTCACTTGAGAAAAATCCTGATTGCTAAGTTATGTGACTTATAATTAAAAGGGTAAGGGTATAAATCTTAGATGGATTTTATGTTTATTGTATTTATTCTAGAAAATCTATAGATTGCTAGTTTTAGAAGGTAACTATTTATTTATCTTATTATATTTCCTTATATATACATTTATATATGTATGCATATGTATTACTAGCTTTAGTAAACATATGTATTATACGGGTTGAATAAATAAAATATTAAATAAAATAAAAAAATTTAATTATAAAATGTTATACTAAGACATGATATGATTGGAATTATGTATAAGTAATAATTATAAGTAATAAAACGATAATATGAACTTTTTATTTTTTTTTTGTTTTTTTCAAAATAACTTTTCTATACTATAAATTCTTACTTTAAATATTATTTTTGCAAAAAAATTTACTTTGAAAAACCAATTTTAAAATATTGCATAAAAACATTTTGATTTTTTAGAAAAAAATTATAAAAAACTATTGCCATAGACATAAAATTAATAAAAAGACTTGTTTCTTAATGTATTAAAAACTAATTATAATGTAAAAATAAATAATAATATGATTAATAATTAATGTAATTATTTAATAGAAAAGAGAAGCGGGACAATTTGATTAGATTGAATGTGATGTTGATACTTGATACGTGACACATTCATTTATTAGTTTATTAGAATAGGAATATATACAACGGTATATTATATAAGAAATCATGGGTACAGATTGAAAAATATGAAAAACTGTTTTAACTCTTCTACTATTTATTACGTTACATTAAAATGCATGCAACTATAAAATCTTTAAGATTTACTTTTTAGAAATATATGATATGTATATATTTACAGTGTTTTGTTTAATGCATATATGCGCATGCATATCATGTCCATATATACATTTTTATAGTTTTAAGGATGAATTTATAAATTAAAAATAAATAGCGAGATGATAGATATAAACCAGACTTTTCTTGTACTAATTGTATTGAAAAGCTATGTAAATTTATTATTCGTTTCTCACGATTCACAATATATTATGATTTTTAATAAAACTGCCCCTACACACACACACACTATAACTAAATATTGGCAGAACTTGCCTTTTGGCTTATCGGTTTGCATATCTCACATGCACCCACGTATCTAACATGCCCCCATGCAATATGGGTTTGAACCAAGGCCACCCACTTAATTTTTATGTTTATTTTCTAGTTTTATTTTTAATATGCAACTTCATTTGCTATTCTTTAATAAAAGATATTTTATATTTATCTCTTTAATTATTTAACTAAATAAATTATAAATGCTAACTTTCATATTTCAATTAATTATAATAACAATGAAATGTTAAAATTATTATTTTTAATATTTTTGATGTTTTATTTGTAACTAAATATTACCCAGATAAAAAATGTTAATTTGAGAAAGCTACGGTTTATCTTTTGGTTATATGAGACCATTTTAGCATATATCGGTGTAAGCAAACTTTCTTTTTGCGATATATGTGTCCCAATGGTATATATTTGATATAAATAAACTTTCTTTTTATAATATATGATTTTCCTGTATCATAGTTACTAGTCGTAATATAACCAAAACCCTAACATTTTTTTTGGAAACACACTCTTTTAGAGAATGAATTACATAATAAAATTTATCAATTATATAAATACACAACTAGCTTTAGTAAACTCATGTGTTACATGGTTTGAATATAAAATAAATATTAATATAATAAAATTTATTAATTATAAAATAATATTGTAAAATATGATATGACTGAAATTATATATGGAACATTATCATAAGTAATAAAACATTGATATCAACTTGTTAAAATTTTGTTTTTTAGTTTTTTCCAAAATAAAAATAAACATTTTCATAAAACAAACCATATAAAAACATCATTCTTAATTTTTTTATTATAACTCTCAAATTTGATTATTTTTTCTTTAAAAACATGACTTTCTAAAAATATCAATTTTAAAATATTTCATATTTAAAAAAATTATTCTTTAGAAATTTATTATTTTTGTATTTTTAAAAAAGTTTTATGCTTTAGAAAAAAATATTATTTTATAATTTTTTTATTTAGAAGTAACATCAATAAATAGATGTCTTTCTTAATTTATTAAATTTAAAAATATTAAATAATATTATTAGTAATTAAGGTAATTATTTAACAAGCGAGAGATACGAAAAAATTTTGGTAAATATGATTGTGGTGTGACACGTATAATTTCAAGATACTCTTTTGTTAAAGTAGGAAGGATTAAAATTTTAATTACATATATACTATTGTAAAACTTAGTTAATTACATATATGTCCAAATTAAAAGCTTAATTACATATATCTCCTTCTAAGACTTAGTTAATTACATATATACCTAAACTAAAAATTTAATTACATATATTTGTTTTATTAAATATAAATATTACATATTTATTCATTTGATTATTTAGAGTTTTGGGTTTAGAAACTTATATGATTAGTATTTATTCTTGTTTTTATTAAACTATAAATTTATGTTTGTCCTTTTTACTAGTTTTTTGAGTTTTGATTATTTACTAATATTTCTATACTAGTGTTTTTATATTCTTTTTGTTTTTTAACATTTTAATACTAATTTTTTCTGGTTCTTGCATGAGACACTTTCAATCTCGTTGCATAATAAGACTGGAAATTTCTTGTATAGGTACCCAAAAAATTAACATAAAAAGGTTAAAAAATAAAAAGAATGTAAAAACCATTAGTACAAAAATATTAATAAATAATCAAAACTCGAAAAACAAGTAACGAAAGAAAAACACAATTTTATGGTTTAATAAAAATAACAGTAAAATACTATTTATATAAGTTATTTTTAATAAAAGTAATAAAATAGTTAAATATGTAATATTTGTGTTTAATAAAACAGATATATGTATTTAAACTTTTAGTCTGGGTATATATGTAATTAACTAAGTTTTAGAAAGAATATATATATGTAATTAAACTTTTAATTTGTGTATATATGATTAACCAAGTTTTATAAGAGGATATATGTAATTAAAAGTTTTAGTTGGGTATATATGTAATTAATGAAGTTTATAAGGGGATATATGTAATTCTCCCGAGAGAATAATAACTAATATTAGTTATATTATAGCATTCACAGTAGGTTTCTTATATATATATGTGAGTATATTCTTTGTATTTTAGGGAACGATTGAAAATGATTTTGAGTAGAAAATAAAAAAAAATGTTACTGTTTATCTGTATATATGAATAATTATTGTTCAATCCCTATAATTCTTTTTAATATTTTTGAAAGTTGTGAGTTGAAGAGAGAAAAAAAAGTAATGATTAAAATATAAAAGAGTATCATTTAATTGAAAAAAATTATTTTTAGTGTAGTTATATACATAAAACATAATATAAATGCTTTTATCATATATTAAGTTATTGTAAAATCCATCCATTATACATACTTTACTAATCAAAAGTATTAAGTATTGTAACGTAAGTTTGATACTCTTGAAACAAAGGGTGGTTAGAATCTCATTTTGAGTTTGATGGTGCTTTTGTATGTTTCGTAACACCGAGGGTATAAAATGCAATTCGCATATAATTGTGAGACTGGTTTTCGAAAACCCAAAGTATTTGACATTTTGTTTTAACCAAACAACAAATATTATATTAACATTCGACACTACGATGAAGTACGAGAAAACATAGTTTAAGGGATATAAAAGTCCCCAAAAGCATGTAAGTCACATATCGTACCTATAATGCATTGAACCTTGCATATTGTTCTTCAAACTTAGATCTTTCTTAATATAGGAAAGGGGCTAGCTTAGTTGTTGGCTATATATAGACATGCATTTATTCAATTGAGATTGCGATCTCTCAATAATCAACTCTCAACTCATATATGGAATGTTTTGAAAAATAAGATTATAAATAATTTGATTTCTTTTTAAAAAAATATATATAATTAAAAAAATGAAAACATTAATCATTAATATATAGTTTTCAAACAATATACTATACCATATCTAGTTAGGTCGGTGGGTTTCCTCTGTCATGCTGCATGTCCACTTGTCAATGATTTACATTTCTCCCCCTTTTTTGTTAATATTTTAGGTGCTAAATATGTTTCGTTTAGTTTTTAACTTCAATTTTGGAGTTGGAGGAGTTGGTCAGGTCAGGTGCGTCGCATTTGAGCCAGCCGGTGACGCATGTTCGAACGTTGTAGCTGACATTTATTTATTTATTTTGTTTTTTTTGCCTTATATATATATATATATATATATATATATATATATATATATATATATATTTGTCTTCTTTCAAATTACCTTTTTATAATATCGGGTCGTAACGTGTGAGCCGTAATTCTATTTTGTATTTATGTTTCAATTTAGAAATCGATATGTCACAACTTCATACGTTTCTTTTATATATATAATTGTGTTAATGTCACCGTCATGACGTGCCTAACTAAATTCGCAAACGCGCCAAGTACCGTTATATCTTTTTTTGTAAATATTTTTTGATCCTCGGAACTTAGTCGTCATACCACTGCCACAATGTGCATAACAAAGTCCTCAAACACATTGTATCGTGCGGGCTTAATTTCTGGTTTAAAAATAAGTTACTCAAGAGGAGATAAGTTAAAAAAACTTAAACATAATATATTACATAAAATAAAATAATGTCTACAAAATAATAACATTTAAACAATTAGGGTAGCTAAAAAACCAATTTTCTATCACTAGAGAGGATTTGTACCTGTCCATGCAAGAACCCTAAACCGATATTGGTTCAATCTGGTTGTAAATCTTGTGTGGTTCATTATAATAAGTTCACATGTTTCAAACTATACAACTTAACTCTTCAATTTCCAATTGAACTCCATAAGAATTCTTCCTAATGAATGTTATAACTTATAATTGGGGTTCTCTCTTTGCTTTACATGTAGAGTCGATCATCCCTAGTTGCATGCATAACAAAAAAAAATCATTCTCTAACATCATCGCTATTACCAATTAATATCATTATTATTTAATAAGAACAAGTGACCGAAATAAAGATAAAGACACATCCAAGAGTGACGCGTGTTTTCTTTTATTATTATTCTATTACGTATAACGATTGGACCAAATAAAAACAAAAATCTCTTTAAACCATATATAGCAATGCTATTTTAATAACTTAAATCATGCAAAGGGGTTAGCCATGTTGATGCCTATATATAGAAACTTTCTATCTTTTTTGTGAGGTTAAAACCACTCCACAACACCAACATGGGGCTAATCAAGTTGATGGCTATATATAGAAACATTCTATTCTTGTTGTGAGGTTAGCAACTCTCCACAACACCAACTTGTTTGCACTCAATTTCTTCTCATCTCTTAATCTTTTAACTAAATTTTTTGATAATTCTTAATTCAAACTTTATGATGTATGCCACGTTAAATCGTTGTATGCTCGTCTAATATTTTGGAGTAGCCAAAACCGTTTAACCATTTGTTTGTGGTATTTAAAACTAAAAACTAAAAAATCAGATGAAATTCAGTAAGTTATACTTAAAAGATCAAAAAGCTACCTAAACTATTAGACGCACTTACAAAGATTTTCAATAATTTTAATGTATGTTTTCATTTTTTTTCTGGTAAGAAATGTATAAAACCCCATTTAAGAAATAATCATTTCATATGTACATTACTATTTTATGTTATATATAAAAAGGGTATGATATAAGATCAACTCTATTGATAAATAAATTAAAATGAATGGGTAGAGTTGCTTCGATCATCCTACACAATTTCTTGTCAACTTGTTTTTTATTTCTTGAAAAAATTGTGTTAAATTTGATTTTAAAGTTGAATTATTCTAATATATATATATATATGTTTATAGTTAACCTAAATAGTCAAATACTTCAGATGTCACAACTTTTGTTAGATGTTATGACATTATATATTTCATAGCGTCCCAATTGAAACAACATAAACAAGTCAGTAAACACATATTTAGAAAGATGATGTCATAACTTTTGTTAATGTAGAAGACGCTAACTATATAAGACATTGCGCTAAGCCCTTAAGAAACTTATTCACATATTTGAAAAGAAACCTTTCATATGACATGGTAGCCAATACGATTAAGGGCCAACGGCTAACGCTGTGTTTGGAGAATTAAAAGGTAGCTCTATGCCAACCAAACGGTTCTAAAAGGTCGCGTTGGAGTTCGTGTTAAGAAGATTTCTTCAATGATTGAAGAATGTATGATGAACTACAAAGGAACGAGCATCGAGGACCTAGAACTTGTCGACTGAGGAGAAAAGACAAAGGTGCCTTCACCAACCTTTACCCATCTATAAGGGCAGGGGTTGTGGATTCGATATCGAGGACCATCGTCCCATGCTTGTAGTACCTAGGCGAGATAGGGATGAGCGGTATGTTTGTACCAGAGATGTTGCGTGTTAGGAGTATGAATAATGTGAAAAAACTCATCTCCCATCCTAATGTTTTATGAAACATGTACTCTATAAGGAAATTTGTAATAGGCGACTCATTGTGTGGTAAGTACATTATGATCTTCCTATGACGGCCTGGACTCGGAATCCTTTGTTTTTGTTCGTCGTTCTCATATCTAGCTATAACATCGAGTTGTTTCACATGAAGCATAAACTCGAGATTTTTCTTCAAAAAGGTTTCTATTGATTTTGAGGAATTTTCTTCGAGGATTCTAAGATGAGATTCATTTTGAGATTGGCATTTAAAAAATGTTCTATGTAACTATGTATGTAAAAGTTTGGTTTTGAGTTTTAAACCGTAGTAGCCAGATGGTAAAAAACAAACTCTTTTTGAATAAACTTATGTTCAAATCTAATAAGTAGTTTATGGTATAGTTTAAAAATTATTGTATATTTTTTGTTAAAAAATCAATTGTCTTTTTTTCTTTAAAAATTGGCTATTACTTATTGTGTTCGTAAAAATTTGGCATAAAAAGGGAAAAGAACGTAGTTGCTCGCTTTAGTGTGGAAAATTTTCAATACTCCAAAACTATATCAAACTATTTTGTAGCAAATCTATTCCATTATTTATTTATACTTTTTCTAGTTCAACATATATGTCATTTTACTTCTAAATCTACACCAACGTTCATCATCAGACTCGAACGTTTAACCTCATGAATATAGACCCTATCATATATACACTCAAATTAAATTTGGCTACAAGCCGTTTGATTTTAAATCAATTTACTTGATGGTGTAAATGTATTTTACATGACTCATGAGTTGAAATTAAACTCGATTAGGTTTGAGCTTCACTTGCTTAACTTATCTATACTATATTAATAAGTATTTGGAAAGGACATGAAAATTATTTCATATAAAACTCTTAAATTAAGAGTTGTACAAAATCCTAAGCATATTGTACAAGTCTTAAAGCATACAATTTTAAAGCCCCCAAAAATTTTGAATTCCCGCTCAACTCACTGAATCTGAAATACATCACTTCTGAATGACCACTAGGGCTGAAGGGTTGAAACCGATCTAAGTGACGACTAGGTTTAAGTCGGGGCTTAGTGTAGCAGGCGGTGGTGTTACCGGTGGTAGTAGACGATAACGATGGAGATTCTAGGGTTCCGTTGACCCTAGAAGCTTCACCCTTCTGCTTCGAGGTACGCCACATTTGAATATTAAGCTCACAAATCATTTTAGCTCTTCCTGCTTAATTGATTGTGTCTATTTTATTTTCTTGAAATCAAATTTGATTATTTGCTCTAAGTGTAGGTTGTCAATGATGATGGTGTTGTATCCTTAAATTAAAAGTCTTTTATTAGTTTGAAGTGTTTGCTTCTTGTGGTGTTTCCTGACTTATATTTCTCTTAGTTTCTTCCATTTGCAATCAATGTTCATGTTCTGCTCTTGTGGATGCTGGGATTCGAGCAAGGAAGTTTGCTTTCAAGCCATTATAATCGAGTTCCAATATGTTAGTTGCAATATGTTAGTATGTGTGTGAAAGGTTTTGTTGGTAGTTGTAGTTGCAATATGTTAGTCTGTATGTGAAAGTGGACATATTGTTCTTGACCAGCAAGTTAGACAAATAGGTAAGTGTAATGTTCAAAGGAACTTATAAACTATATTGACCTTCATAATTTCACAGATAAGTCCTTCGAACTTTTTGGTTCATTAATAAATCTTTTAACTCTCCAATTTGTAGTGAATATGCCATATTTCACAGTTAAGCTTCCTAAGATGAGATGTCGTGATACCATTGAGTTGTTTAATTTCCTTAGAACAGTTTAAAGTCGAGAGTAGGGAACGATCAAGCTAAAGTTGGCTAACCGATGACAATATTAGATAAACATGTAACAAATAGTTACTTTTACATTTAATTGAAAAACTAAATTGTGTTGTAATTGATTCCATGCTTTCTGAATTTGGTAATTCATTCTCTTAAAGATGGACAATTTATTGTTTAACAACACATCTCCATTATCCAATTGCTCGAAGCTATAAGAGATCATTATCACTTGCATTGTGTTTGGAGGATACCTGATATTAATGATTGTCATATCATATATTACATGGATTTCAACCAGAGTAGTATGCTAATATATCTATTATGTGATATATGAAATGTATTTTTAATTATTTTTCTTTTTCCCTTTTACCACACATGATTACCAGCTACATATTATCATGATTTCCTTTCACACAGAGGATGTGAAGGTCGACCACGATGTACTCCTCTTAAAAAGGGGACATGGAGGTTAAAGTGGGAGGCTAAAGGACCAAAACCATGGTACATCCTTTTAGCTTTTAGTAACTATTGTAACCATTAGTTAATGGTGATGCAAGCATATCCTTCTAACAGAGCCTTACTTTATTTCATGTATTTTTACTTGGTGAATAGTGTTTTGCCTGACATTTTGGTATGCTTTATTTGCCAGATTATCATTTGTTGTTTGTTTATTTGTTAAATGTGTCGGTGTGTGTGTGCTTATGTTTATTTTCTAGGAATTGTCTTAGTCTCCAATTGTCTAATTGTTATTATTGTCTTTTCTTGATTATATAATATATATTTGTATGAAAATTGTGTTGTATGTTGTTGTTGTTGTTTTATTTTTAAAGTAACGGAAAAATTGCTTACTAATAACTATTATTTTCGAGCCAATAAAGTCATTCACCCATTGCTGTTGTAATGAAGTAAAAGTATGACATGATTAGCTATATTAGTTCTACTCACGGCTACTACACTATGTTGTATTATAGCAAAAGTAACAACATAACCAACATTCCAACTTCTCTTTATATATCCTTTAATGAAGCCAACCGACGATATTGACGTTCGATTAAGGTTAGCGTAGCAGTTTTGGTGTTTGATTTTGCTGCAATGCTTTTGGGTCCAACAAATTTTGGTTCGATTATGTTATTAGTTGTTATGAAATATAATTTCTGTCCACCTGCTCTACCAAAATTATGATCTTTTATTCAATATGTTTATGTATTTTCTGTATCAATGTGGAGCTAAATTGCATTTGCTTTTATATTAATAGTAAAAGCTTTGATATATTGGTTGTTAGCATTAGATTAATCACTATGCTTTGATTGTTCAAAAGAGACTTTTTAATTGTAGTAGTGAGTATCTAGTGTAATATGAATTTTATAAACTAAATTTAAAAAAGAAATTATAAGATTAAAGAAAATGTTTTTATAAAATTACTAGATCTTATATTTTGAGAAAAAAATTGTTGACTGTGGGTGTATAATTTAGAAGTTAGAATAGAGAAATATGAAATTTATAATTCTAAAATGATCATTTCTAAAACTTGAGCCCATGTGTGGATGCATAACTATACCTTTTGCCTCCACATTTAAGTTGTGTTTAGTATCACAAATGGCTTAAGATCAAATGGAAGTTGATTTGATTTGATTTAGGTTATCCAGTTTTTCGTAGCTTTTATAAACTAACATTTTTCTCAACTTATAGTGGGTGTTACCCGTAAAACCAAAATTTTGTTAACAAATAGACACACAGGGCTTTCCAATGATAGATAATACTTCCCAAATTGACATGTGGTTGATTTTACTTATCTATGCATCTCACAAAATTTGACTTCGATAAACCATTGCCTATTTTGCTTATTTGAGTTGTAGAATATTACTGATGCTTTGAATTAGAAAACTAACTAGCGAATATAATATTATTACAAGAGGGTTGATAAACTAACAGAAAATTAGAATCCCGTTATAAATTATTGATGCCGTAGCAACGTGCGGGTCCCTAAGTTATTCATTGGCAAGGTGAGGTGTCAATTTTGTGACAAATATTCTTTTCTTAACTGTGAAGGCACTTCAAATGATAGGTTAAAATGACCAGAACCTAAAGCATACGCATTTAAGCACATCTTCAAACATGAAGAAGTTTGAACAGTTGAACAATCACGTTAGGTTCGAATCGATCTCCGCTTCACGAAATTCATGGCGGATTTCATCGTTACGAATCATTCTTATCAAGTTCAGTACGAGATATCAAACTTTAATTGATGAATTTCTGTTTTCTCTTAGCTTTTGAGCTGTGTTGTTTTGTGATTATATATGTTTGAACGTGATCGTTAGGTAGTTCGATCTCAAACTGATGATGAAATATGCGTTTTGTTGTTTGCGATGATAGGCCTAATTTGGATAGATGAAATCCGTTGACATATTGAAGAGAAGTCATTCTCTATTTGCCGTATCAGCTTAAGTAAAATTTTCGGAAATTTTGCTTAAATCAGTGCAATTAATCTTGACTACGATCTAAAAAGGTAAAGAGCGAATCAAAAGTATTCTATTACTCATGCTGTGATTATTTCAAGGGTCTGACAAAATGGAATGTTTGGGAAAAGATGTCAGAAACGGATTGAAATCAGAAAGAAACTCAAAGTCTGTCCTTTGCCTATCATTCTGAATCAGTCGTGTTAGCTATTATGGTATAAATTGAGCTATTTTTTGGTATAAATTGTTACTGAGGAAGATGAAATGAAAGCTCAAAAACCTTTTAATGGCTGAGTAATTGCTTTGGTGATATGATTTTAGTATGTGCCATTGTAGTGTATCTGTAGGATGTAATATTATGTTAACCCGTTGAGAATTCTTTTGCTAAGGACTAATAGTTGACACTTTGTATCAGTTTTCTTAAAAAAGAATAAGAAGTTTTGACTTTGTTCTTGATAGTTGTATGTCAGCATGTCACTGCTAGATTAGTGAGCCAACCTAATTGGCTGAAAAGGATATATTGGACATTTTTTACAATGTCTGTTGGCTTGTAACTTGTATGAAATAGTTAATGCATTCCACATTTGGATCTTTTTATTGGTCCAACTTTATAGCGACATTTTGTGGAATGTCTGCTGTGCTCAGAAGGATAGTACAAATAAAATTGCAGTATATTGCAAGTTGATAGTAAAACATAAAGCGGTCACTAAGCTAGTAGTGACATACAACTGTAAAGCATTGAATCAAAAGAAACAGTAATAGTAATAGTTATATGCATCTCCAAGGGTTGATTCCTTTGTGTTAAACACAATTTTTGTGAAATCTTTTGTTTATTTTATACTTCACCAGCGCCCATCTTTCATGGATTTTCAACATGTCAATGTACTTTCCTTCTGTTAGAGATTTAGTGGAAACGTAATCAAGAAATTCACCAAAGCTCCCTTCTTTGTAGGCAGCAGGGTGATCTTCATCAACCAGCTCTGGTGCAGGTCCTACCTTTTTGTCTAAGTGCATACTATGAAGACTTGCAATTGAAAACCGCGTCGTTTGAACGTTGAGAATTGCTCTATGAGGGATACTCTTGTATCTACCATTGCTTATCACTTCAAATTGATCCCCCAACTGAACTATGAGTGCACCTTGTATAAATGGAACAGGGTGCCAATTTTTTTCATGGTCCATAATTTCAAGTCCTTGATGGCTTTGATTTAGTATGGTCAGGGTACCATAATCCGTGTGTGTTGGCATCCCTAGTGCGAGATCTGGTTCAGGGCAAGATGGGTAGCAGTTGGCAGCCATGACTTGAGAACCTTCTTTGATGTCATCATGTAAGTAATTGGCATTGAGGCCCAGGCTTTCTAGAACCACTTGCATTAACTTCTTCTGTAATACATTTACTGCCATTGCATAGCTTCCCATCTTATCTCTGTATGAAGTATAAGTAATTCAAAGTTAATTCTTTCCATTTTTGATGAAAGTAGAATAGAAGTTGGTGAGTTTGTTACTTGTAAGTTGGAGGATTGGATGGCCATAAATGGATCCATTCTGATATCGGATTAGCATAATGCTTTATGAAGTCTCTCCAGTAGAAAACTTTATCGATGGCATGGTTCATACTAGTGCCATATCTTACTGGCCTGTGAATATCATCTGAAGCTAAGAGCATCTTTTCATAAATTGGCAAATCAAAGAATTCTTCAGCAGAGTCTAGTGCCTCTTTCATGACCGAGGTAGGAATTCCGTGGTTTATCACCTTCAATACACAATGTTCTTTATTCGAGCAAAATATAATATATATCAAAGACAAATGCCTGCATTCAATTCATGCACTATATATAATTCGAAAGTCCTTCTCAAGCTAGCGTTCCCTTTTGTAAATATTTTTTTTAAAGAATGAAGCAAGTCGACCGCACCTGGTTATCGTTTTTGGTACCATGAGAAGTGAAAATTTGACACATGTATAGCCTGGAAAGCTCATGCAAACAAAGCGAATAAGTCATCTTATATATGATGGATGTGTATGTATGTATGTATATATATATATATATATTTCTACATGCAAATGAACTTTTCTTATAAATTGATACCTGAAAGAAGCCTAGTTGGTTGCATGCAGCATGAACTTGATGAATTAGTTGGGATCTGTGTGCAGGGTGGTCCATCATGGAAAGGTCAATGACAGGGAGGCTGGTAGAAAACTGATTCCAAATCGTACGGTTTGATCGTTCAGAAGGAGGAAGAACATAGCGTTCGGGTATATTTTCTTGGTGTGTTTGGTTAATCGTTATGGCACTGGTAAATGAACTCTCCCCTTTTGCCTCCATTCTCTCTGTCTCTCTTCTTACTAAAGGTTGGTTAAAATTAAGGTTTGAATATTTTGGTTTCAATCTTGTGCTTTTATAAGCGCTAAAGACACTTAACTACTTCTGTAGTTTTATATTCAATCTATATCTATTATATATATAGTATATAATAAAAGAGTAGTTAGGATTTCAAATGTTACTCTTATGTTACTTCTTAAAAAAAAATTTCCCGTCTAAAATAATATATTATTTTAGTCAAGGTTTTTTATTTTAAAAAACTAAATTAATAATAATAATTCATTTTGTTTTGAATTTAATTTTTTTATATTATCAATTTAATCGTGTAATTAAATTGTTTTGAACTATACACATTGTTTTAGTCAAATAAGATTCAATTAAAAAACTAAAAAGAAAAAATATATATTTATTGATATAGTTATATATATTAGATTAGTGTGATTTTAATACGACTGATTTTTACTTTTATATGTGTCAATTGTATGTTATATTATTTAAAAAAATATTTGAATATTTATAACTTATAAATATAACTTTTATTTTAATTGTTATAGTAAAACATAACTTAAACATACGAAATATTTATATATTTGTGAATTAGAGCATTCACATCCCGTTCTTTAAAATTGTATAAGTATGGTTTTGGGTGGTTATGAGTGAAGGAAATAGAAAATATTACTGTTCATTTGTAAATTTAAAGATTTATTGTTCAACCTTTATAATTTTTTAAGTATTTTTTGAAGTGGTTGTGAGTGTAGGAGAGAAAAAAATTATAATAAAGGTGTTAAAAATATTATTTAATTGAAAGGAGAGAAAAAAAGTAATTAGTGTAATTATATGAATAAATAAAAAAATTGGGATGTAAATGCTCTTGTGTTGTTTACATATTTCTAACTTGTGTATTACATGAGTTTACTAAATCTTTTTAATTATATAGGTGGATGCTATTTATGTAGTATTACCATAATCATTAATTATAGAGGAAATTGAATAAAATATATTTAATTGATAAGGATCGAATAAATTAAGTTTGAATTTCAAAATGTGAAATAATTAATTACTAATTTTTTTGGTCAAAATAATTAATTGATTAATTAATTATTTAAATTGTAGTTTAAAATAATTGAAATATTTTATATTTGATTTAAAATATATACAATTTAAAACTTGTAAAAGAATTTTATAAGGTTTTATAACATCTATAATCATTAAAAGATAAAAATTGTAATTTTTTTAAAAATTAATTAGTGATTTCCTAGAACCCAAATCTGACATAATCTTGATAGAAATAAAAAAAGAGTTTTATAGAAATCCTCAAATTGAATGAGAACCCTAGCTTTTGATCGGACAAATTGAGCATCAATTCGATCTTGATAACTTAATCAAACATAAGGATTTGATTCCTATGTGAAATCGAGTATGAGTAAGTCAAAAGATTTGATTATTTAGATTAATAGCTGAGATGAAATTGATTTTAATATTGAATAACATTTCGGTTTATCAGTTTAAATACACTTGTTAGCTGTATTAGCAAATTGAAACAGCCTATAGATTCGAATCATGGTAAGAGGGAGTTAAATTGGGATTTTAAAGGAAATTTCATTTTGGTCCCGGTAGTATTTTAAGGTTATTATTTTTTTGAGTAAATTATCATTTGTATTCCTGACGCTTGTTCATTTTGACCACTTGCATCCCTACGGTTTCAAAATTGCCATTCAGCCCTTGACGTTTCATTTTTATTTCCATTTGAGTCCAATACACTAACGACGTTAGATTTTTCCGTTAGTTTTAGTGAAATGACAAAAATACCCTTATTTATTAAAAAATTCATCCATCCACACCCCCATCCACACCCTTATCCACACCCCCATCCTTTTTATATACTATCTCTATCTTCTGCATCTTTATGTCCACCACCAATCCACCATTACCATCGCAACCACCTCCGTCATCCCACCACCGTCGTCGCCGCACCATTGCTGTCGCCGAATCATCGTTTTTTCTCGATGGAGTTTGGAGATTCGCCGACGCCGATCGGCTTTTCCCTAAACGCTTACGAACCTCTCTGAACATCACACCACTGCCACCGCCAGAGGTTTTCTTCTCTTTTTTTCGCGGTGATGAAACTGACATCGCCGGAGACGACGATGTTGTGGTGCATTTCTCCGATAGCCTCGATTTCTCGTTACTCTTCTTCGAAACCCTAGCACCAGCAACCGCATCGGCGATTGAGGCGAAGAGCAACTCTTCGGTGAATCAAAGCCAAAATCACACATGTTCTTCTTCATATAGGCCTCATCCGGTGACGAAAACTTGAAACTCTAGTCAAATCATCGACGACATCGGAAAGGTGGTGTAACCGTAGTCGTTGGTGAGCACGAGATCGAAGAACGAGTCTTCGTCGTCGATGGAGGGATCGAAGTCGCTGGAGGTCGGTGGATCTCGGGCGCCGGAGATTCTCCAGAACTTTAGCAAGCTGAAAACGTCTATTGTAGGGAAAGCCAGAGTTATTGATCTCGGGCTACTGTAGTGGTGATAGTGGTTGCGGTGGTGGTGATGGCTATTGCGTTGGTGGTGGTGATAGGCAATTGGCATGGTGATGACCAGGTGGTTGTGGTGGTAGTGATGGGGGTGGTTGTGGTGATGGTGATTTTAAGAAGATGATGTTGATGAATGGGACCCGCAAGGTTTTTTATGTTATTATTTAATATTAAGGGTGTGACATCCGTCACCTCAAGGTCCGTCGAACGACATAAATAACATGGAAATACTTTTAATTAATCTTCCTTTTCTTCATGAACTCCTGCTTTACGGAGTCATGTCTGCTTATTTTTCCCTTGTGCCTGTACTTCCTTCGAGAACGTGTGTTAAGCATAAAACTTTTATAAATTTCGTCACCATTACCACCAATATATCATTTTTAATTTCGACCATTGTCATAACAAAACCATTTTAGACTATCAAATGTCATTAAACACGCTTTTAACCGTAATATAACGAACATTTTAAGATCGTAATCAACCGAAACAAATTTTTGGGAAACTCGAGGGTTAAGTGCAGGGACTAAACTTGTAATTTTGCAAACCTGGGCTGGGTATATAAACCCCATTCCCAGCCATTTATCCCCAACTTCATCTTCTTCACCTTCAACCTTTTCTCCACTTTTTCTCTTGATTTAGCACCAAAAATCGTCACGTTTGTCGCGTTTTCACTACCAAATCTTGGGTATCATCGTGTGTACGCGTTCCTAGCAGGTAGACAACCTTGTTCAACCCGTTTTTGGTTCGGTTTTACTGCTGCGAATTCTAGGGTTTCGGGTGCTCGGGTTCATCCGAGCACATGAGGTCGAGTGGGTGCGTGTGAGGTCTTTCTGCTTGTGTTTCATGTTTGTGTATGTTTGTTGAGTGTTTCTGAAGGTCCTCGTGGTATAAAACCCACGCTAGAGCAGCTCGGGGGCTGCTCAGCCCGACCACAGTCGCGATTCTGCAATTCGGGCGACTGGGTCTGTCATGCGATTGAGCCGTGCGACTGAGTGAGTCGTGCGACTGAATCATGCGTCTGAGTCTATCGTGCGACTGAGTTGTGCGGCTAGGCAAGTCGTGCGACTGAGTCGTGCGACTGGGTGTTTGTATGCGATTGAGTCATGCGTATGAAAGATTGTGTGCGAGTGAGTCAGGTGACCGACTGAGTGTATGTGATTGTGCGTGTTTCGCACGACTGGAGTCCAATCGCACGAATGAAGGTTCAATCGCACGAAAGTACCTAATTCGCACGATTGAGGGTTGATTCGTGCGCATGGAGGTTGGGTCGTGCGAATGGGTGTGTTGTGTGGTGCGACTGAGTCCAATCGCACGAATGAAGGTTCAATCGCACGAAAGTAGCTAATTCGCACGATTGAAGGTTGATTCGTACGAATGGAACGTGGGTCGAGCGTCTGGTCCCGTCGTGTGTCTGATGATGCGTGTGTCTGCTTGTGTGTGTGCTACCCACGACCGAACCGATACAACCCGAACCGACCAAACATTACTATACGCTTTATACATGTCATTAATGCTTGACCATAACTGTCAATAGGTGTTTGACCGATCATTGCATTCAACTGTTGGCCCCTTTTTATGCTTATATTATTTTACCAACATTTACAAAATGGGGGAAAAGTATGCTCGCCCGTTTTCTATGCTGTACAAGGAATCAACGTGATACTGTGTTGCACGTACTTATCTGATACATGCTTGGTCTGCTGTGTGGTTCTATCTTTGCAACTATTTAATTCCAGTGTGGGAACCGACGGTTAGGTATTGGTAGTACTACTGGGTTGACACCCCCACCCTCGTGTTGGTATACTAGTTAGTACCAACAATAGCCAGGTACGGGTCTTGGGTGAATATACGCCGACAATTTCTTTGTGTACGTCGTTAGGTTTGGTTGCAAAGCTCATGTCATGTGATTTTACTTGTGTATATAACTGTATTCACGGTATTCTATATCATTTACTTATACAGCATCACTTACACTTTTATTACTTAAACCTGCGAGCTCACCAACAATTTTGTTGACCATTTTAAGCATATCTTTTCAGGTGATCAAGCTAGCTGAGGTTCTAGGTGTGCTGCCTTAGTGGAGACCCTAGGATGCATTTTTGGACTAAACATGTTTGACAAACTGTTATTTTGAACAATGTTGAACTATGTAAACAATTACAATCTTTTGAAACTTGTTCCCGGGTTGTGGGAATTTACATTACAATTTCATCTTTATGTGATTATGTGAATCGTTTATCCTGTTATGCTTATGGCTATGTTGTCGTGAATATTGACTATACACGACACAAGTCTCTTTGTTGTCGGGTGTCGTTATGACGCGCTTGTCATCATTTTATTATTGCATCTCTATCGCTTACAATGTGTTATGACGATTCACGTCTCGTCGCAACCCCGTGTTTCCGCTCTTAGCGGGGGTGTGACAGACTGGTATCAGAGCCATTGGTTATAGAGAATTAGGCAATACACTTGACCTAGACTATAACCTAGGAACCTTCATGTAGATTGCATGCCAGGGTTGTGTGCATTTTATCTCATACGTGTTCCTCATTACTTGTTCGTTATCTATCTGTTTTTGTGATCTTTCCACCCTATGAGAGAGCCTTGTGCTCACTCTTTTATAGGATACTCCTATTAATCTTCCGTTCCCTCTACGCGCCAAGTTATCATAACCAAATTCGGGTATTGAAACCCGAAGAGATCTTCACAGATCATATACTGCGCCTGACCTTGGATACTGAGACCGACCCGAGGAGGCTATGTCTGAATCCTTTAAGGATGCGAGATAGGCAACCTCCACAGACTATACGTGATTACTTGTTTGGGTTCTCAGTTGACCTGATGGATTATTATGGATATGATGTAAAGGAAAGTCGGATGTCATGTAACCGGATCGGGCATCATTCTCGGTACATCGTGGGTGTGGTGGGAACGCTGCGGGGAACCCTATATATAAACACCACGGTATACCGAGAATATGCTTGAAATGGGCTGCATGGTGATCTTGACCGACCGGAACATGAACATTGGAACTTGATAAACGGAATACTTGTGTATCATATGGTGACTAAAGCTTACATGTTATCACTTTTATGAATAGAACATGCCGCCTCGAAGGTCTACTCGCAGTAATAGTAGCGGAATTGAAACCCGAAGAGGCAGAGGCAGAGGCAGAGGCAGGGGAAGAACCCCAAGAACAAGCGATGCTCCTGCCAGTAACAATCAAGGAACAGGGAACACTGATGTGGCAGCCCTGATCGCTCAACAGTTGGCTGCACTGATTCCTACTATCGTGGCCCAAGTGAGCGATGCTCTTCAGAATTTTCACCCCCACGGGGACGGTGGCAATGAAAATGAGGATAACGGTAACCCGACTGGGAATGAAAGCAATCAGGAGACCGGAAATGGTGGTACAACCGGTAACAAGCTGTAATTATTAATGAGACCGGGGTTGTGAATACTAGACGGGGATGTTCGTACAAGGAATTCGTGGCTTGTAAACCACGAGAGTTTGATGGCAAAGGTGGAGCCATAGCTCTGACCAGATGGCTTGAAAAGATGGAGGCCGTGATCGACATCAGCGAATGCCTCGATAGTCAAAGAATTAAGTACGCCACTTGCTCACTACAGGGCAAGGCACTGACGTGGTGGAACACTCAAATTCAGGCTAGGGGAAGAGAATTCGCGATGCAAATGTCGTGGGATGAGTTCAAGGCCCTAATCACCGAGGAGTACTGTCCTCTCAATGAGATACAAAAACTTGAGCATGAGTTCTGCAATCATGCCATGGTGGGGGCTGCGCACGCAGCTTACACCGATCGTTTTCATGAGTTAGCAAGGTTGGTTCCGCATCTAGTCACCCCGGAATCATAAGGATAGAGAGGTACATTTGGGGACTTGCGCCTCAAATCCGGGCAATGGTAACCGCTACTGCTCCTCCTACTATTCAGAGCGCGATTCTAAAGGCTGGCGCTTTGACCGATGAAATGGTGAGAACGGGAGTTTTGGGTAGAGGAGCTGAAAAGAGAAGGATTTTGGGGAAACGAGCCGATCGAGTGCCGGGAAGTTTGATAAAAGGGCCAAGACAACCAGAAACTTTGTGGCAGTGACGCAGGGCAGGCGAGAGTATGTGGGTCCGCACCCCAAATGTGACAAGTGCAATTATCATCATCCCCTAGGAACGCAGTGCCGGTGTGCGCGAATTGTAGACACCCGGGGCATCTTGCAAGAGACTGCAGAACAGCGCCGAATATGGTTGCACCGGTCAACGCGGTTAACGTCGCCGGGAATGCAAGAGCTTGTTATGAGTGTGGAAGCCTTGATCACTACCGAAACATGTGCCCTAGGCTGAATCGGGCACCGGGTCAACAAGGAAACAACCAGCAGCAAGTGATGGCCATAGCTGGAAATCAAGGCCCGACCAATCAGGGGAATACAGCTCGGGGACGTGCATTCGTCATTGGAGCCAACGATGCTCGCCAGGACCCGAATGTTGTCACGGGTACGCACTTACTCAATAATCACTTTGCATCTATACTGTTCGATACTGGAGCAGACAATAGCTTTATATCTTCTGAGTTTGTGCAATTGCTTGATTTGAGCCCTAGTAGGCTAGGAACTAGCTACTCTGTAGAAATGGCCAACGGTAGGATTGTTCAGGCCGATGAAATTATTAGAAAGTGCTCTATAATAGTAGAGGACCACACCTTCGATATAGACTTGATACCCTTTGAGCTAGGAAGTTTCGATGTGATTGTGGGAATGGATTGGTTGTCGAAACACGGGGCCGAGATTGTCTGTCGAGACAAGGTAGTGCGAATCCCTATGTCAGACGGGGGAGTACTCAGAATTCAAGGAGAAAGACCGGGGAGAAACTTAAAGCTTATTTCCTGCATTAAAGCACGTCGGAGCTTACGAAAACAGTGCTACTCTTTTCTGGCTCATGTGGTGGAAAAGAAAGAGGAGGAACAGGAATTGACAAATATCCCTATAGTGCGGGATTACCTAGATGTATTCCCAGATGACTTGTCTGGTTTGCCTCCTCCACGACAGGTGGAATTTCGTATTGATTTGGTTCCTGGAGCTACACCGGTAGCAAAGACACCGTATTGGTTGGCACCGTCTGAAATGCAAGAGTTATCTAGCCAGTTACAGGAACTACTGGAGAAGGGTTTTATTCGGCCGAGTCACTCGCCTTGGGGAGCACCAGTGTTATTCGTCAAGAAGAAGGATGGGTCGTTCCGTATGTGCATCGACTACCGTGAGTTGAACAAATTAACTGTGAAGAATCGGTATCCTCTCCCCAGGATCGATGACCTGTTTGATCAGTTACAAGGAGCTTCATATTTTTCCAAGATCGACCTTCGGTCTGGATATCACCAACTAAGAGTTTTTGAGGAGGACATACTGAAGACAGCATTTAGAACTCGTTATGGGCACTATGAGTTCTTGGTCATGCCGTTTGGATTGACTAACGCACCAGCTGTGTTCATGGACTTGATGAATCGAGTGTGCAAACCTTACTTGGATAAGTTTGTGATCGTATTCATCGACGACATATTTATCTACTCTCAATCGAAGGAGGACCATGAAGAACACCTTCGGGCAATACTGGAACTGTTAAGAGGAGAGAAACTTTTCGCTAAGTTCTCGAAGTGTGAATTCTGGCTGAGAGAGGTGAAGTTTTTGGGTCATGTGGTTAACAAAGACGGGATTCATGTAGATCCCGGCAAGATCGAAGCGGTAAAGAAATGGGATACACCCCAGACACCTTCAGAGATACGACAGTTCTTAGGATTGGCTGGATACTATCGTCGTTTCATTGCGAACTTTTCAAAGATCGCTCAACCGTTGACATTGTTGACTCAGAAAGACAAGAAGTTTGATTGGGGAGATGCGCAAGAACGAGCGTTCCAAACGCTGAAAGATAAGTTGTGCAATGCACCGATATTGTCCCTCCCGGACGGAACTGATGATTTTGTGGTGTACTGTGATGCTTCGCATCAAGGGTTGGGATGTGTACTAATGCAGAAAGATAAGGTGATCGCCTAAGCTTCGCGACAACTTAAGGTGCACGAGAAGAACTACACGACTCATGATCTTGAGTTGGGTGCGGTAGTATTCGCACTTAAGATATGGAGGCATTACCTGTATAGAACCAAATGCATCATATACACAGATCATAAAAGCCTTCAACATATTCTGGACCAGAAGGAACTCAATATGCGACAGCGACGTTGGGTAGAGCTTCTTAGTGACTACGATTGTGAAATCCGGTATCATCCGGGGAAAGCTAACGTGGTGGCTGATGCTCTAAGCCGCAAAGAACGCGTGAAACCACTACGTGCTCGAGCTTTAGGAATGACCATTCAAACAAATTTGAAAGCTCAGATCCAGATTGCACAAAGTGAAGCGTTGAAAGAAGAAAACCTTGCGGGAGAAGAATTCCGAGGGTTGGATAAACAACTGATGTGCAAGGACGATGGCGTACAGTACTTCGTGGACCGTATATGGGTACCCAAGTGGGGAGGTGTACGTACCTTGGTCATGGATGAAGCACATAAGACACGATATTCTATTCATCCTGGCGCAGACAAGGTGTACCACGATCTCAAAGATCTGTACTGGTGGCCAGGCCTGAAGAAGGACATTGCCACATACGTCAGCAGGTGCTTGACATGCTCGAAAGTTAAAGCCGAACATCAGAAACCATCGGGATTATTACAGCAACCTGAAATTCCCGAGTGGAAATGGGAGAATATAGCCATGGATTTCATTACCAAACTCCCTAAAACAAGCAACGGGCATGACTCGATATGGGTCGTAGTGGATCGAATGACGAAATCAGCACACTTCTTGCCAATCCGAGAAGACTACAAAATGGACAAGTTGGCGAGATTGTACATTAAAGAGGTCGTGACAAGACACGGAGTGCCGGTGTCAATCATCTCCGATCGTGACGGCCGATTCACTTCACGATTTTGGCAAACACTACAAAAAGCAATGGGCACTCGATTAGACATGAGTACCGCCTATCACCCTCAAACAGATGGCCAAAGTGAACGAACCATACAAACGCTAGAAGACATGCTGAGAGCGTGTGTAATCGACTTTGGTGGTAGTTGGGATACTCATTTGCCATTGATTGAATTCTCATACAATAACAGCTACCACACCAGCATTGGGTGTGCTCCGTTCGAAGCGTTGTACGGAAGGAAGTGTAGATCACCCGTTTGTTGGGCCGAGATTGGTGAAAGTCAGCTAACAGGCCCAGAGATCATCCAGGAAACACCGACAAGATCTTCCAAATCAAAGATAGACTGAAAGCCGCTAGAGATCGCCAAAAGAGCTACGCCGGCAATCGTCGAAAGCCTCTAGAATTCAACGTTGGGGACCGAGTGTTACTCAAAGTCTCTCCTTGGAAAGGAGTTGTTCGGTTTGGAAAGAAAGGGAAGTTAGCCCCGAGATACGTTGGACCGTTCGAGATTTCAGAAAGAATTGGTCCAGTGGCTTACCGATTAAGGTTGCCACAAGAACTCAGCTGTGTGCATGATACTTTCCATGTGTCGAACCTCAAAAGTGTTTGGCTGAAGAATCACTTCACATACCTATTGACGATGTCACAATCGACGAAAAGCTTATTTTATTGAGGAACCCATTGAGGTCATGGATCGTAAAGTCAAACAGTTGAAGCGCAGTAGAATACCAATTGTTCGCAAAAGATGGAATTCGAAACGAGGGCCAGAGTTTACATGGGAACGGGAATATCAAATGTAACTCAAATACCCACACTTATTCGTGGATGACACTCTTGGACCTAACTCCAGCTGAATTTCGGGACGAAATTCTCTCAACTGGGGGATACTGTGACATCCGTCACCTCAAGGTCCGTCGAACGACATAAATAACATGGAATACTTTTAATTTATCTTTCTTTTCTTCTTGAACTCCTGCTTTACGGAGTCATGTCTGCTTATTTTTTCCTTGTGCCTGTACTTCCTTCGAGAACGTGTGTTAAGCATAAAACTTTTATAAATTTCGTCACCATTACCATCAAATATATCATTTTTAATTTCGACCATTGTCATTAATAAAACCATTTTAGACTATCAAATGTCATTAAACACGATTTTAACCGTAATATAACGAACATTTTAAGATCGTAATCACCGAAACAAATTTTTGGGAACTCGAGGGTTAGTGTAGGGACTAAACTTTTAATTTTGCAAACCTGGGCTGGGTATATAAAGCCCATTCCCAGCCATTTATCCCCAACTTCATCTTCTTCACCTTCAACCTTTTCTCCACTTTTTCTCTTGATTTAGCACCAAAAATCGTCACGTTTGTCGCGTTTTCACTACCAAATCTTGGGTATCATCGTATGTACGCGTTCCTAGCAGGTAGACAACCTTGTTCAACCCGTTTTTGGTTCGGTTTTACTGCTGCGAATTCTAGGGTTTCGGGTGCTCGGGTTCATCCGAGCACATGAGGTCGAGTGGGTGCGTGTGAGGTCTTTCTGCTTGTGTTTCATGTTTGTGTATGTTTGTTGAGTGTTTCTGGAGGTCCTCGTGGTATAAAACCCACGCTAGAGCAGCTCGGGGGCTGCTCAGCCCGACCACAGTCGCGATTCTGCAGTTCGGGCGACTGGGTCTGTCATGGTTTTAAGATAACCAATACATGCCTACTATAACATTGAAAATTTTGAAGTTACATCTGTGTAAGATCGATAAGAAAATCGTGCTCGTTAAAAGTAAGAATACAGTTCAGGATAACAAAATCAATTGTAATGCGTGTTCTTGAATGTGAATGGTTTTGATAGGAAAACATTTTGAAGGATTGTTAAAAAGCTTGATAAGAATAGTATAATGAGTTCTATAGTTTTAGAAAAACAAAAATCAATGAAACATGATTCAAAATAACAATGAGATGTTTCAGAGTGTAAACATTCGGTTCGCAAACCAAAGTGAATACGTTGACCTATCAAAGTAATAGGTCAACGACAACTTTAATGATACATGCCTACCTATAAGTGAGCACTTACTCTAAGGATTTCTAGGGAAGGTAAGCAGATTCATTGGTTGATTTGGATCTATTTAAATATCGAGCCTAGGCAAAACATATCGAGATACAAGCATCCAACTATTCTATTCTTCCAACATTGAATGTTTTTTTGTTATAGGACGCAACCTGTAACCGAAATTTGAAACCATTTGATTTAGGCACACAATACCTTATAATATGAATTGAGAATTATATATGCATTGATTGTAATCAACACACTAGAATAATCACAGAAAGCACATAACCTTAATAAAGTCTAAACATATAAGACACATAAAATCATATCTAAGCCTATAAAATACACAGGAGGACTCATGTGTGTAAGGTATCTAGTTATAGTCTGGGTCATTTCATTTTTGATAATCTAATTCTCTATAATGATCATATCTTGTACGGAAAGCTATTTTAGGATTGTCATCATCATGCACACAAAGCTGATGATAACTCGAATGAAGATTGATCATGGAGAAATAAGAAGCTCCTTATAACTGATCAAATAGATTATCGATTCTCGATAAGGCTGTTCAAATAGTTTGATACTCGAAACTCGCTCGAACTCGTTTGAATAAAGTTTGGAATTTTGCTCGTTCGATTTTCCGTTTGGTTGTATATGAACCGAGCAGCTTGGTTTGGTTTAAAAACGAACCGAGCACGAGCAAGGTATGCTCGCGTGTCGCTCGCTCAATTTCACTCGAGTTATTATTTAGTTTAGTTTTATATATATTATATATATGTTAATTTATTTAGTTATCGTCAATTACAAATATTTTAAATTTTTAGTCAAAAAGTCAAAAAACACTAAAATCCTAATTCTCTAATCCTTTATTCACAATTGCGCAAGTTACAACAACTCTCTGCCCCTCTCGACATTCCAGCCTCAAGCTGTCTAACCCTTCACGACTCCACCCTCATGCCCTTCCCCTGCAGCCGATGATCAACGCTGTCGCCCCTGTGAATAGCCTAAGCCCATCAACACCCCAACGATGAGTAGGCCTTGCTTAGTTGCAAGTAGCCCATCAACTGCCTCTCGAGTCTCAACATTCAATCCTTCACCGTTTCACCTTCACCGCGACCCTGACTCGCTGCACCACAAACCTGACCTTCTTGTTCCTAATTGACTTCTACTACCTATCTGCATTTCCAGACCTGCATTTCTCGACCTTGTTCCTAATCGAGGTATCTTGAGGTTAGATTGTTTCTTTTAGTCATAGAAGATGTTAGATTTTCTTCTTTTAGGCATATAAAATGTATTTATAGAACATTTTCAAAAGATGGTGAACATTTCTTTGATGATTTGGTTCTATTTGGGTTGGAACATGAAAGATGAAACTTGAATGAATTATTAATTTTGTTTTAAATTAATGTAACACGAAACCGAGTAAAACCAAGCGCTCGGTTAAAACTGAACCGTGTTTGGGCGTGAAGTTTGCGCTCGAATATGTAAATTCAAACCGAATCGAGTTCAAGCAGAGCTGAGTTCGGTTCGGCTCGTGAACATGCCTAATTCTCGTAAAGGATCATTGTTAGAAAACTTCTAAAGTTGGCTAGCGAACTCTTGTGTTTCAGACAGTGCAAGATGATATAGATATTTTGTCACATGTGTTGCACCACACACGAGATTAATTTAGACATGCATTTATTCAATTTACAAGGCTAAGATCTCTCTAAGTCTCAACATTAATCTCCTATATGGAATGTTTTGAAAAATAAGATTGTAAATGAAATCATTAATCATTAAAAGAAACTTAAAGTTCAAACATTATACTATACCACATTTGCAAGGTCGATGGCTCCCATCGTCTAGCCGCATGTCAAGCTGTCATGGGTGAATTTGGAAATTTTCAGGTGAAAACTTGTGTCTTTCAATTTTTGACTTCAAAGTTGGGAGTTGATCAGGTTAGGCGTATCGCATTTGAGTTGGTCGGTAAGGCATGTTCAAACGTTGTAGCCCGCATTTATTTATTTAGGGTTTTTGGTGCTTGATATATATATATATATATATTGTAGGATCGTTTGAGGGGTTTGGTCACTTACACAACCCACAATGAGGAGAGATTGATTTAAAACTCTTAACACATCAATTAGAGAACTAGAAAACTAGTTGTAATGAAGACCAAGAAACACAAATAACCAAGAGACTGAATAAGAACAAACAACATAAGTGTTTGGTTTTCAAGAATGTTATATATTGCTCTTTAGTTCCTTACAAGTATTTACAAAGCATCGACTAAAGATACAAAGGACCAGAGATACTTTATATTACATTCTACAACCGGCCATACTTTGAAAGCCAGCTGGATATATGATCTAGAAAACAACAAAATCAATGTAGAGTTAAAAGGCAGATTGTCTTTTAACTAGTGAATATGACATGTTATAGCTCACATTCTAATATATTACAAAGAGGATAAAGGTACATAAAATAGAAATATAACAGACTCAAGACCTTAATGTACAGTTACTAAAAGCATGGATCTTTTCACCAACTTGTGAAAGTTGGTGAGTGAAAAAGAGTTTATCTCTGAAATTTCGAAAGACTTCGGAATAAATCAGATAATAGCATGTACTCAAAAGTTTTCGGAATAAATCTGTTTTCATAAACTGGCTTCGAAAGACTTTATCTCTGAAATTTCGAAAGACTTCATATTTGCCTTCGGAAGATTTCACACTTAGAATGTTTTTTTAATGCAGAATGTGAAACTTCCGAAACATTCTACTTCAGCACTCTGTGCATTCATGCAGGAGAGACTTTAAATGTTTTGAGTTACATCAGCCTTATATGAAATCTTATATATATATATGTATATATATGTGTGTGTGTATATATATATCTATACATATATATATATATATATAATATATATATATATATATATATATATATATATATATATATATATATATATATTGTATATACATATATGTATTCTTTTAAGTCAACTTTTTTACAATATTAAGCCGTAACGTGTGAGACATAATATTGTTTTCTATCTGTGTTTAAAACTCCAAAACCAATCTGCAACGATTTATACGTTTCTTTTATGCACTTAATTGTGTTAATGTCATCGTCATAACTTGCCTAACTAGGTTCGCAAACGTGCCACGTACCGTTATCAAAATATTGTTTTCTATCTGTGTTTAAATCTTCGAAACCAATCCGGAGTGATTTATACGCTTCTTTTATGTATTTAATTGTGTTAATGTCACCATCGCGACTTGCCTAACTAGGTTCGCAAACGCGCCATGAGCCATTTTATATTTGTTTTATATCTATTTTTTGATCTCTAGAAATTAGTCGTTGTGACTTTATACGTTTCTTATGTACTTAACATGGTTTTTATCACTGCCACAATGCACATAACAAAATCCACAAACGAAGAGCATTGTGCGAGCTTAGTTTCTAGTTAAAAGTTAAACTTAAACTTTAAGTTTAAAACAATCAATTACTCAAGAATAAAAAAGTTCAAAAAACTTAAACATAATTTATGACATATAATAAAAGAATATCTACAAAATAATAACATTTAAACAATAAGTGTAGCTAAAAAAACCAATCTTCTATCACTTGAGAGGATTTTGTACCTATCCAAAAACGTTAAACCGATATTGGTTCAATCTGGTTGTAAAACCTGGATTGTCCATTCCAACAAGTCCACCTGTTTCAAATTATACCACTTAACTCTTCATTTCTTGTTAAACTCCATAAGAATTCTTTGTAATTAATGTTACAATTGGGCTTCTCTCGTTGCTTTACTTGTAGAGTCATCCTTAGTTGTGAGCCGTAACAAAAATATCATTATTTAACATAATCACTATTACCTATTAAGATCATTATTTAATAAGAAAAAGTGACATGAAAAACAGTAAAGAGGCATCCAAAGAGTGACGTGTGTTCTCTTTTATTATTATTTTATTATGTATACATATAAAGATAAAGATTGGATCAAATAAAAACAAAATTATCTTTAAACCATATGTAGCATTGCTATTTTAGTAACTCAAATCGTGCAAAGGGGCTAGCCATGTTGATGGCTATATACAGAAACTTTCTATCTTCTTTGTGAGGTTGAAACCACTCCACAACACCAACATGGGGCTAGCGAGCTGAAGGCTATATATAGAAACTCTCTATTTTCGTTGTGAGGTTGGCAACTCTCCACTACACAAATTTGTTTTGTTTGCACTCAATTTCTTCTTATCTCTTTAATACTTTAACTTAAAATTTATTATATTAATTCAAACTTTATGATGTATGCCACGTTAAATCATTGTATGCTCGTCTAATATTTTAGAGTAGCAAACACCGCTTATCCATTTGCTCGTGGTATTCAAAAGTAAAAAGTCAAAAACTAGATGAACTTTATGCAAGTTATAACTTAAAAAGAGGAAAAACACTAACATACAGTGATTTTTTAATAATTTTAATGTATTCCTTAATTAACATTGTAGTTAATATGGAAAAGGGTATTTTTGTATTTTGTAATTTGTACTAACAGGATGAATTCAAGTTTCCTTATAATTCGGCAGTTACTAATTCAATTACTAGATAGTATGTATTTTTGAATTTATTAAATAAATACTAATTCAACTCATTTTTTAAATCTTGATTACTTTTATATACTTTATTAGTTTTTTAAATTATATCATTAAATCAAGCATTTTTATCTTTAATATGAGTATAATATTACATCTATATGAATTGACAACTTTTATAAATAATGAATTTATGGTTTTTTCATTTTAACCCCAAAGCTTTAAGTATTTACATTTGGATTAGTAAATTTTTAGTTTTTTTTTCAATTTAATCGTAAAGGTTCCAAGTACTTTTGCTTGGGTTAGGAATTTTTCTTTCAAAACTTTTGTTTTTGTTGTTTTTTAAATTTCATCGTTGCATATACGTTTGTATTCAAATTTTTCAATACTTACTTTTACATCGGAGTATGTTTTCGGGTTTTACGATGGAGTAGCAGACGTTTTTACGATGAAGTACGGTTTCGCTTTTACGACTGGGTACGCATTAGGGTCTTACGGCGTAGGGAATGTTGTCGCGACGTGCCTTTTATTTGTGTTTTGATACTCGACATCATGTTTGTGTTGACGGCTCGGGTTTGAGGTTGTATCCAGCCCTGATTTTTGTGCTTTTTTGTTTTGGTTTTTACATTATTGTTTTGGGTTTTGTAAGTGTGTAGACATTATTGTGATTTGAATTTGTAATCAGATTTTTTGTTGTCTTAGAGTTTACCGTTATTGCTATGTGTTTTGGTGTTCGTGTTATGATATTTGAGATCGTGACGGTGTTCCCGTCGCAACGCGACAGTATAAATATCTAGTTGTATATTAAAAAACTAACATTTTTTGAAATACTTTTCGCAAACATATCAGTGCTATTTACATATATACAATGCTACTTGTATAATTTATAAAGAGCTATTTACATACTTCACATAGTGCTACTTATAGACAATGCTATTTTATCAAAATGCTACTTTACATGATTCTACTTATATAGTGTTATTTTATATAATTTGCAAAGTGTTACTCTACATAATACATTGTGTATAACTAGAAGAGTGTTTGCGCAATGCAGCGGGTATAACTAGAAGAGTGTTTGCGCAATGCAGCGGGGTAACATTTTACATCCGACACAAGTTTCTATTTTTTGTTAATCTTATAACAATTTTACACAAGTTTATTATATTTTTTCTAAGCTAAAATTCAAAACACCAAATAAATGGATTTTGCATTATGACTTGCATATTAATGGATTTTGCATGATGTCTTGTAAATTTATGCATTAAGTTATTATACCTTACAAAATATATATCGGTTCAGCAAAATTTAAATCAAAACGTTTAAGAAATACATATTTATGATTGTAGTATCAAAAAGTTTTAAACATGATAGATTGATGTAACATAAATCTTAAAACAAATTAAGTTATCTTGGTTTATAAGTAGATAATGTAAAAATTTATGTAATTTATAGTAATTATGAGGTTATAATGTAACTAATTGTAAAGGGTAATTTGTATAAGTGTTAAAAATACCATTTTACCATTAAAAATGGTTGTACCTTATGTATTGAGTGATGTAAGTGTTCTTAATTTAATATTATCTTAAAATATCATTCTCATATGCTTTATATATAGTGTAGATAACATGTTACTTTATAAACTCGTACCAATATAGTGCTAATTTTCACATAATACATTGTGTATAATAACATGCTACTTTACAAACTTTTATTTTACAAATATGCTATTATATGTCTATCGTCGTATTAAGGTCGTCAAAGTTGTTCAACATTAAATCGATCTAGAACCAAAAAAATTGTTTTGTTTGCTGCTTAATTCTCGAACCAGAAATTAACATTGAACAATGGTCAAAGTAAACAAAAAAATAATATTATGATCTTATAAATCGTGAAGTAATTTTCATTATGGAATGAAGATGTAATCATTATTTGATGATAATATCCTACCGGATGAGTAATGGTGATAGTCTCTATTTATTATCTATCCCTATTTTTCCGATAACCACACCCATGTATTCAAATTAATTTTCTTATTAATTTGAAATTGTAAACAAAAAGATTGAAATCATATTAATTAGGAGCATAAAAATAGGAGTTAACAAAAACAAACATAACAGGGTATGACAAAACTACCCTTGATGCTTACTCAACAAAATGTACAAATATAAAAATATATCGATTCTCGCGGTTTTTAGACAAACTAATGTTTGTATATGATCCTACTCTTATATATATATACTAGCTTTAGTAAACCCGTATATTACACGAGTTGAATAAATAAAATATTGATATAATAATTTATTAATTATAAAATGATATTTTAAGATATGATACGATTGAAATTGTGTATCAAAAATGACTATAAATAATAAAACAGTAATATCAACTTTTTAAAAAAATTTTAAAAGATAAACATTTTATTTTAAAACAAACTGTATAAAAATGTTATTGTTATAAAAATAATAAAATATGATATCAACTTTTTACTTTTTTTATAAAATATCATATCTTTTAAGATATGATATTATTTTTTGTTTTAAAAAATTTAACTTATTAAAAGTATCATTTTAATTATTTAGAAATAACCTTAATAAATAATTTCTTTCTTGATTTATTATATATTAAAATGAATTAAAATAATTTTATTAGTAATTAAGGAATTATTTAATAGGAGAGAGGCGGTAAAAAAATGATAAAAATGATTGTGATGCTGACACGTGGCATCACCATTTATCATTTTATTAGAGTAGTAAGAAGTAAGATAAGATATATATATATATATATATATATATATATATATAATATATATATATTAGAAGGGTGGTCGCGCATTGCGGCAGAACAACATTTTATATTTAACACGTGTTTTTAACTTTTGTTATTTTTATAGTAATTTTACAGAAGTCTATTATATTTTTTCTAATCTAAAATATAAAACACTAAATAAATGGGTTTTGCATTGTGACTTGTATATTTACGTATTAACTTATTGTACCTTACAAAATACAGATCGGTTCAACAAAAAATTTGCACCAAAACATTTAAAAAAATACACAGGTTACAATTGTAGTCTCAAAAAGTTTTTAAAGATGATTGATTAAAAGATATAGCTAAAATCTTAAAACAAATTGAGTTTTCTTTTCTTATGGGTAGATAATGTAATATTTTATGTAATTTACAGTAAGTGTAAAGTTATTATGTAAGTAATTGTAACGGGTAATCGGTAAATAATGTTAAAAATATTATTTTACCTTTTAAAATTGTTGTACCTTATGCATTAAGACAAGTATGTGTTCTTAATTTTAGGGTATCTTAAAAGACCCCTCTTATATGCTTTAAATAATATATATATATATGTATATAGGGGAGAGTTCAAATGAAATCCGTGTTTATAATTGAAAACCATAAAAACTAGGGGTTACATATATGGAAGTGTGTGTTACAAAGTATACAACTAAAAGTTGCGTATATGTAGGGGTTATGTATATGTAAGTACGTGTTACCAAGTGTATAATTACATGTTGCATACATCGTTCTGGATGAATCAACGACAATGTTGTCGTTGGTGATTTATGTTCGCCGTCTGCAACGTCGTTCAAGATCTTGATGTGTTGATTCAAGCCGTATAGATTGTGGAAGTCAATGCTAGATTTGGAAGTGGATCTGGAACGCTCTTTTTGTCGTCTTCATCATCATTTTAGATCTAGATCAGAAAATGGATTTAAAACAATTCAGTTTAGAGATAGAAAGAGAGATGCAGATTGGAATAGATGATGGTGGTGGTGATGATGTTGTGGTGTTAGATGACTACATTAACTAGGATTAGGCTTGGAGGGGTACAAAATGATCTTCAAGATTGGATAGTTTTTGGGTTTGGATGTTTTGATACGAAAAAAACAATTAAATTGAAATAATAAAAGTGGAAAAAACAAACACAAAGATTAAATATACAGTGAAAAATATACAAAGATAAAGTTACCATTTATCTCATCTCATCTTGATTATTTAATATTAAATCATGACAAGCATGTTGAGCCAATCGTTTTTTTCTATCTTTTTTATTTTTTAATAATTAAAAAGAATAGTATAGTACTTTAATATATGATATTTTTTGTTAGTGGGGTAATTAGTGGTTGCCAAATAACCACAACAGTTTCCATGATTTGTCGATGGTATCTTCCAGTGTCACAGATGATTGGAATTTAAATTTAATTGGCTAATTTTTCAAGTACATATTTATATACTTGCATATCATAAGATCATAAAAGAAGATGATTTGATAATAACAAGAAAATAATATGGAGTTTGCAATGGATACGTTTAATCACAGTCTCCGCACATGAATATTTTAGCAAATTAATGGGGAATATCATTATATGTTGCCGTTGAATCATACATATGTTATCTTTCTTATTTAATTTTGAAATGGTTAAATCGACTCATCTTGAATAAGGGTCATGGTGACGCATTTTGTCCGGCCCATATTGGGTATCGAATGTTTTCGTTACAAACAAGATGATTGATATTCAATTAGAAAATATTATATTATTTTAATACTTGTTTGGTTCATCCATTATACTATATAGTATCTTTATATTCTATATACAAATAATGCTCACTATATACAAAACATGATATAACAATTACATTATGCATTAATGCAATACATACGTTAATGATCAAATGCTCATGAATCAATCAAAATATCAAGATAGAAATCTTGATATGATATAGTTTTTATTAATTCTCATATGCGTTGTCATTGTGTAATAATGCATGTATATATGAAGGTAATCCACATATAATGTATAAATGCAGTTAATGTAACTTTGCAGTAATGCACATATATGGTTATGCACTTTATATATGCATAGTTTTTTTCTCATGTCTTAGATAATACGTTATAACTTTTTTCATTTGATTGTCATCATAATAACAAAACATAAATGTCCATATGTATCAACACTTAAAAATACATGTATATACTTTGCAACTACTCGCACCAACAAATAATAAAAAAATCAATAAGGAACACAAACTTGGAAATTACCTGTTATTCTTTAAATTGCTTATATAATTGCAAAAGCCAGAAAATAAACTATGAACCACTCGTGAATGACACAACAACATAACTCAAAATTCAAAGAGCAACGAATTACAAAAAGTGAAATAGAGATTTTAATCTTTCATCGTTGTTTGTTCGACTTCAACTGGTTTCAATAGTATGTGAGATTTTGTAGGTGGTGGCGAAGATGACCGGTATTGGGCTATCAAATAGAGGGGGATGTTAGATTAATGGTGTTGAACGTAAGGGGGACGTGGGTTCACTGATTTGCCTACCGATCCGATCTTTTAATTTTATTTTTCATATAAAATAATTAATTTTTATCTTTTTATATTAGATGTGGAAAGAAAATGACAAAAATACACCTCATGTGAGATATACATAAATACATTAACTATATATTTAACTGAAAGTTAGTGTAAAGAACAATAAGTGTACATATATTTTAAAAAAAGGACATTGGATGTAATTATGAAAATTAAAGAACATACCATGTAATTTTGTATATTAATAAAGGACATAATTTGTAATTTACTCTAAAGTTATATAAACATTAGAACAATAGAGTTACATATACGTAAACAACACAGAGGTACATATATGTAAAAATAGAGTTATTTATATGTAACAACAATGTTACATATATGTGATTATATTAAAATAAAAAATCATCATGTTCTTTGTGTCCGTCTTTCTCATCGGGTTTAAGTGTTCGTTTTGTTCGTCATGCTTACATATACGCATCTCACATGCTTTGAATCAACCATTATCTTCTTCAATTCATCTTCTTTTTACGTAGATACCCCTTCTTATCTTTCATCTTGTAAATATATATGTAACTGAAATTATTTTTTATCATCTCGTCTTGATATTACGAGAAAAATCTATCCTCTATCTAATAGATTTACGTACCTTAAATGTTTAATTATATCGATTATGTAAGATTTGTGTGGTTTTGTTGTTATTCTTGACATGTGATTAACCACACGAGAAGTGATGATGGTGATGACGGTTGATACTTCATAGAACCAAAAGAAGAAAAGACGTGGTGAATTCGATGTTTGTCAGCGTCGATGGAGTCGATGGTGGAAGGCGGCGATGATACGGTTCAATGGGTGACATTTACGGGTTTGTAATCTTTACAAATTTATGGTTGTCACACCCCAACCTTAACGGCGAAAACATTGAGATGTGATGGTTAAGATTGTTCATAGCCATATAACACTACCAATAAATGTAAATATAATTAACCATAAACATTAAAATGAAAATTACAACCAATAAGTCTCAAACAAAACAAGACATAACATAAATTCAACATTTCCAAGAGTCAAAAACATGTTCTTTATTTTCTAGGTCCAACCCTAGATGTCCATACTTCAAATTCATACATCAACCTTGGGCATTTTCTGAAACATATTAAAAATATAGTCAACAATTGAATGTTGGTGAGTTTCCAAGGGTTATAAATTCATACATATAAAAGATAAAAAGTAACAATAGTGATACAATCAAATCTTGACAAAGATGGCCGCCAGTAAGTTATAACAATTAGCTAAGTGTACTTGGTTTTCATGATGAACAAGCATACGTCATTAGGAGCCGATAATAACATCGGCTTTAGCACTATATAGGCTTGTCAGGCCCGTAGATCTATGATATTGTTAGGTTAGCAATAGTTAATGATTGTCAACACAAAGTGTCTATCATATAAGTCTCACAATATTACAAATAACCATGACAAGTTTATATACGAATTGTTAGTGCATTTACAAGTATCAAGACGTTTACAAGTGCAAGTTTATACGTTAACGTGTTTCACCTTAAAATGTGTAAAATTGGGTAAAAGAGGGGCATAAAAACTCACATGATAATATAAGATGATACTTAAAAGAATAACAAGAAATTAAGTTTGCTACAAGAGTTCCTTTTACAGAATACCTAAATGCATAAGTTTCAAGATTAAATTTAGAAATAATATTAACGATCATACATGAACTAGGGTTACAATTAGAATTTGGGGTACAAAGTAAATAAAATAATGGAATTACTTATATGTTGATTTAATAGAAACTAAAATGACTCGTTAAGTAACTAATTTAAAGAACGGCAATTAAATCTTTTATAATTATTGATTAAAAATTATAAAGTATGAAAGGAAATATATAAGTTTTGATAATACAATTAAACAAATAATTGAATAATTTCTAGATAACGTCCTTGCCCAATAATAATTAATTAATTTAAACTATTATTTAAAGTCCAAGAAATAATCTAAAAATAACCTTTGTTATAAAAAGATATATAAGTATTTAAATTTTGAAACTTTGCAGAAAATGATTTGGTGACTTTGAAATTATTTAAAATTTACAAAAATGATTTTTATAATAATTAAAATATTTCTGTAATTAAATTTGTTAAAGAAAATGGTTTTAAAAAAATATGAGGGTGTCTAGGTCTGCACCTGAGAACTTAAAGTTGTCAGGGTGAGTGTGTTACCATTAGGTTGGGCGCTTATGCCAGGTTAAGAATGATTTTTAATCTTTAAAAACAATAACTGTTAAGTTTCCCCAACTCACAATAACCCTAGAATGAAATCGAACAAATTGATCACCAATTCGTTCATGATAAGGAAATCAACATTGGGGCTTTTAATCCCCATGTGATTCGAGTATGTGGACACATTTAATTACCCGAATCGATGTTTAAATTGATAAGAACAGATGCAGAATAGCCGCGACCGAAGCTTGAATCCGTTTGATGTGCAATTGTTGATGTTAACTAAATCAAACTCGTGAGAGGATTCAGATGATGGTTACGATTCTAACCCTCAATAAATTTCAGGTTTGGTAGGTCGGAACAAGGCCTTCGATTGTGTTGCAGGTCATGGTGAAAGTCTATTGTCACACTCCAACCTTGACGGCGGAAACGTCGAGGAGTGAGAGTTAAGATCGTTCATAGCCACATAACGCTATTAATAATCCAAATATATTTCACACATAAGTTTCATTTGTCACATTACAAATATAAGTCTCAAAGGATATAAAAACATAACGTAAAATGTAACAATTCATTCTATTTTATTTATTAATCTAGGTCCATTCCTAGATGCGCAAGCTTCAATGTGTAGATAATCAAACTTGGGCATTTCCTGAAACATGTTAAAAATAAAAGGTCAACAATATTGTTGGTGAGCATTCCTAGTTTTAAATACATAGATTATATAAAAGATGGCAATTCAAGTCATAAGTTAGTGAATAAAGTGATTAGGGATGTTATGAACAATGCAACAATCAAACCTCGACAAAGTTTTACAAGTCTCAAACGTTTACAAAATTATACGATCAGCTAAGTGTACTTGGATCAACCAGAGCAGGCTTGTCTTACCCATAGATCTATGACTTCGCTGGGCTAGCAATAGTTAATGATTGTACATATTACGCCATAACATGGTAACCACAAAAGTTCAACTAACCACAACTTTTCATGATGAATTGCCATCAAGATTACAAGTCTCAAATAAGTTTACAAGTGTAATGATAATAAGTTAACATGTTTCACCCCAAAGTGTGAAAATAAACAAAAAGGGGTATGGATATACTCACATGATCAATAAGTATATATTGGATGATTAATAAGAAATAATAATAAGCGTCGTTTCAATGTAATCCTTCACAAGCCACCTATATATATATATTTACAAGTTTTAAGTTTAGTTATAATAAGTTTAATGGTTAAACGAGGGTTAGGGTTTTAAGTGAATTTGGGGCTTGTCAAAAAAAATTACATTTAACAAATGGAATTCATTCATATTTTCTTAAATATATATATATATATATATATAATATATATATATATATATATTTCATACAAAAGTGTAAAAAGATTATTTATAATAATTTGCAAGATCTTTATATAAAGTTTGAATAAAGTTTTATAGCTAAAATAATTACGATTCAAGTAATTTAATTGAAAAGAACGTTTGGGACCAATAATAATTATTAATTTAATTTTTTTTTATTTTATGTAATCCATTTAAGAATTTATTAAGAAAACAACCTTGTTAAAATGTTTTATTAACAAGATATATATTTATTTAACCTTAGAAAAAATTGCAGAAAAATCTTTGGTGTCCTTTAAAAATATTTAAAGTTTATAACAATAATTTTTATATTTATTAAGAATTTTCTGAAATTGATTTTTAGGCTAAAAAGCCTTAAAAATAAAACATGAGGGTGCCCGGGTTCGAACTCGGGACCTCATGTTTAAGGGGGATGTGTCTTAACCAGTGAACCAGGCGTGCAACCGTGGTATGGAATGGTTTTTATATTTTAAAAACACAATTTCAAGAGAGCCCCAAATCAGTAAGAACCCTAGAATGAAATTGATAAAAATTGAACACCGATTCGGGGTTGATAATCAAATTAACCATGGGGCTTTTGTTCCCCATGCTTAAACGATCACTAACATGTAATTAACTTACTTTATTATGAGCCAATCGGTACGATTTACTTCGGTTTGACTTCGGTTCTTTCGCGATGAACAGATGATAAGCAGTTGATCGTTTGAGTAAATGAATCACGAATTGCTTTTACAGAGAGTTTAAAGGGGTCGAAAGGAGTATTTGCCCCCTATTATATAGATATGATTTGAGCGATTTAGTCCCGAACGGGTTTCACCTTTGATTCGTTTGTTTCGGTTACGATTGGATGATTAACTGGTTATTAAACCCGAATTAAACTTCACATTTAGTTTTTCAATGATTAATCGTGCGTTTCTAATCACTCAACGGCTCAATTCAACGGATTTCAAGTGTAATTACATGGTGGCTTTCGGTTTCGTGTGGTTTCTTAATGAAACCATTATTTCGATCGAGTTAACACCGGTTACGTATTCGATTAGTGCCCACGTTCGAAGTATTAGTTTTAATCCGGTCGAACCAAGCGTTTATTGGGCGTTTTGCCCTCGCTGGAGCTCGGCTGAGGGTGGCCGGACATTTGGCCGGAAAATCGAGAGTAAAAAGGGGAGGGGGTTTGGGTTTTGTAAATCTACATAAATGGTCCCTGAGGTTTAAAAGTTGCTATTTAATGTGCAAACCCTTCTTTAAAGGTTTCTAAAATGACAACTAGGCCCCCTTGATTTTTAAATCAAGATTTTATACATTTTAAGTTTACTAATTCTTTATTTTTAATAACCAAATATTATAGTTGATGTTATTCTTAGTTTATTATTATTATTGTTATAATTATTATTATTATTATTATTATAT
>CM046455.1:85672468-85682468 GCA_025506515.1 Flaveria trinervia | reverse complement strand
GTGTTGAGGACCTAGAACATGTCGAAGGCATCAGTGTGGATGGATAACATGGGATTTGCAAGGTGGGGTGGCACCACCCATTGCCTCTAGGGACCTCCGTCCCGCGCTTGGAGTACCTAGGTAGGAGAGGATGAGTGGTGTACATGTACACCAGCTCAATGTACAACTAAAACAATAAGAGATGAGAAAGATATCTATTTATGTGGTTTAAGAACGTAATGAAAAATCTCTTGTGGTATTGATGTAAGAAGAGATGGGGGTGTTAGGGATATGAATGATGTAAAAGACCTCATCCCCCATCCCGATGTCTTATGAAACGTGTAGTCTATAATGAAATTTGTAATAGACGGCTCATTGTTTGGTAAGTATATGATGATCTTCTTAAGAAGGCGTGAACTTGAATTCCCTTGTTTTTGTTCGTCGTTCTCGTATCTAGCTATAACATCGAGTTGTTTGACATGAAACATAAACTTGAGAAATGGCAACGAAGTTCTCTTGTTTCCTTCAAGAAGAATTCTATTGATTTTGAGGATTCTTCTTCAAGGATTATAACATGAGATCCATTTTGAGATTTGGCATTAAACATGTTCTATGTAAGTAAAAAAATTATTTTGAGTTGTGAGTCGTAGTAACCGGATGGTAAGAGATAAAGTCTTTTTAAATAAACTCATGTTCAAATCTAATAAAAAGTAGTTTATGGTGTATTTTAATAGTATTGTATATTTTTTGTTAAGAAAACCAACTTTCTTTTTTTTCTTCTTTTTAAATTGGCTATTACTTATTGTGGTCATAAAAAGTTGGCCTAAAAGGAAAAAAAGATCTTAGTTGCTCACTTTAGTGTGAAAAATTTTCAATACTTCAAAACTATATCAAACTATTTTATAGCAAATCTATTCCATTATTTATTTACCTTTTCTACACCAACGTCCATCATTAGACTCGAACGTTCAACCTCATGGAAGGAGACCCTATCATATATACAAGCAAATTACATTTGGTTACAAGCCCTTTGATTTAACATCAATTTACTTGATGGTGTAAATGTAACCGACATGACTCATGAGTTGAAATTAAACGCGATTAGGTTGAGTTTTACTTGCTTAACTTATACATATAACATGAATAACCTAGTTATTTACTAGCAAGATGAGGTGTCGATAAGTGTAAACATGTAATTACACATGACAAAAATATATATTTTAACTGTGAAGTGACCAGAGACGCACGCATACGCATTTAAGCACATCTTCGAACATGAAGAAGTTTCAAACATTTGAACAATCACGTTAATCTCGTGCTCTTTGTTCCTTTCAAATGAGATGTCACACTAGTAATTTTAGAAGCTCATATACGCTTAACAAGTTCAATTTGAAACTCTCAATGCAATTTGGGCTCCAAGCCTGTAACAGGGACTAAGTGGGCTCAGAAATTGGATCGTGGGCCAGTGGGCTAACCGAAACAGAATGAATAAAAGTTACATCAGATTCTGGGCAGTTTTTGAAGAGTTTACCCGGGCATTCAGTGAAATCCTTAGAAAATTTAAAAAATACGTGAGTGTGTTTGCTATATTATATTTAATGGTTTTGAGTGGTTGTGAGTGAAAAAAAATATTATTATAAATTGATATATTTAAAAAATCACTGTTCAATCCTTATAAATTTTTTAATATTTTTTAAAGTGGTTATAAGTAGGAGAGAGAGAAAAAAATGATAATGATATAAAATATTATGATAATTTTTAATATAATTATATGTATAAAAATAAAAAAAGCCACTGTGAATGCTCTAATGTTGTATGTTTTGTCATTTTTACTTTTAATTGCAAATAAAATAATATTCATGCCTACCAAGTACCAATAGATTTTGAGTGAGTTATATAAACAATTATTTATGTTATGAGACATCTTATTATCTCTATCACTCTTTACGTATCTATATGTAAGTATAGGAAGAGATAGAGATGATAAAAATAAATTGGGTGTATCTATAACATACCTTTGGATTTTTCGTTTGTACAATAAACAGATTTTATTGGATACTTTAGTTTGTTTATATAAATAATCACAATTTATAAATGTTTTGAATTGAATTTTTTAAAAACTAAACGAACTCTAATTATAAAAAAAGAGAATAATTTACAATTATACATGAAACTTTTTGATTGAGTACAAAAGTTTACACATTATATATATATTAAACAATTATATATATATATTAAACACAAAAGTCGGTATGTGAGGAAAGGTACTGTACCTAACAATACCTCCATGTCTGCGTAGTGTACAACTCTTTGTTGCTGTCACCGTCACCGTCACCTGTCTGCCTCACTTTTCTCTTCTTTTGCTATGTCCAGTTGTCCACCACCCGTCGATCTCACTTACCTCTTCTTAACTCCACTTCTTCCACTTATGTTGTTACCGCAACGCCACGATCAAGCAAGGCAAGAGAGACAGCCGTCGTTTCCGGCGGTTCCCATCGGCGGCATGCCGCCATCACAACCCACAACCATTTGATTTTCAGCTGTATTGCATCTCGATTGATTTTCAGTTATCTATAAATTTGAATTTACTGTAATAAATCTTTATTGTAAAATACAGAAAATATTATATAGTCGAGCTCAACAATTAAACATTTTAAACTCTTTAAATAATTATTTTCCACCAACAGTAGCCCACCTTTGCCTAATGTTGTATATGATAATTAATTTATATGTTTATTACCTCTTAAAAGTAAGTTAATTTATTTTCTTTAGGTTATTGACAAAACAAAGGTTGTTGCTAAGGTGATAGCGAGTCTCACGCAGTCATTATTAAATTTTGAATCTTGACGCCTACCTCTTATGCTGGGTTTTTATTTTTTTGGAAAATTTTTAAATGAGATCATCGTTTTATTGTTAGGTCATGTTTACGTGAAAATATGCAAGACATTAAAACTTTAGTATTATCGGTTCAATACACATAATGATTTTGTGCGTGGTTAAAAGTCTACAAACACACGCTTTACCACATTAGTGTCATCGTACAGTCCCGCCACATCGCGCGGGTGGAAAAACTAGTTTAAATCTATATATCAAACTTACGACTAGCATCTATTAACATGTGATGTTGTTCAGATTTATCTTATAAAAATAATAAAATTATATAACCTTTGTATATAAAGTTTTAAGAAAAAATAAAAGATTTATAATTGCAAATGGTAAACAATTTTCACTATAATATACAAACAATCCAATAGTACAGAATAAAAAGACATACGAGCTTGTACATGATAAACATATACCTAAACTGTTTTTGCATCAATATATGCAAAGGCCTCAAGGGGCTCAATCTGGTTGCGGCTTACAAACCGAGCTACTCAGTTCGTTTACAAACAAGCTGCTCGATTCGATTCAAATTTAAGAAATTGAGTAGAATTTTGATGATTGAACTCAGTTCGGTTTAGCTCGGTTTCAAACTAAAATTTAATTTAAAAAATCCAAATCATTATTATTTCAACGAGTTACAACCCTAACTAAACAACAATATAAGGTTAACAAAACATAAATTTAAAGCACAATTTAATTTTAACACTTAACCAAAAAATTACGATGACGGCTTAAAGAAACTTGAAATTTTCACGTCTCACGACTTCAAGTCTTAAGTCAAGGGTAAATAAACAATAAAAAAACTAAAGAGACAAATCCTAAGAAAAAGAATAGTAAGTAAAAATATTAAATAACTTAATATAATACATATTATTGTCCATATTAGTGTAGAACATGAAGTCATATTTGAAACCAAAAAATATATAATTTAACTTAATATAATATAATACATATGAAATCATATTTATGTTATGGGAATGTCATTATATCATTAATAATATATATTTTTATTCTTTGAAACTCAATACTAAATTATCCCACTTTTTTAATAAGTATAATATATTATTATATTTGTTGAGTTACGTCAACGTTACACCCACCCTGGTCAGTGGTTACCTTCCATGGCGATCATCTACGCATTCCTCCACCTCCGGCGATCATCCGTCGCCGTCGCCGTCGCCGATGAAGCCCCTTCTTCGACATCGACACCGCCGCTGCGTTTTATCTCAGGTCAGTTACAAAGTCCAGATTAGCGTCGACACTAAGTTCGAATCGATCTCCGTTTCACGAAATTCATGACGGAATTCATCGTTACGAATCATTCTTATAAAGTTCAGTACGAGAATTAAACTTTAGATTGATGAATTTCTGTTTTCTCATAGCTTTTGAGAAATTACACTTGAGCTGTGTGTTTTGTGATTATATATGTTGAACACAGGCGTTAGATAGTTCGATCTCAAACTCATGATTAAATGTGTGTTTTGTTGTTGCGATGATAGGCGTAATATGGATAGATCAATTCCGTTGACAAATTGAACAGAAGTTATTCTCTAATCTCAATTAGCCTTGACTACGATCTAAAAGGTAAAAAGAGAATCAAATGTAATTCTATTGCGGAGATAAAGTCATTTACAATTGATGATTTATGTGTACTCATGCTGTAACTATTTCAAATTACTGATAGAATGTAATGTTGAGGGACATATGTCACAAAGAATGAAGTCAGAAAGGAATAATAAGTGTGGTCTTTTGTCTATCATTGTAAATCAGTTGTGTTAGCTACTATGGTAGAGAGTAGATATACATCTTCAATACTCTACTTCCTGAGTTGAACAAAAATGCATTGTCTGGTATAAATTAAGCTAATTTTTGGTATACATTGTTACTGTTGAAAGAAGTAAGGAAAGCTCAAAAACTTTGTAATGGCTGAGTACTTGCTTTGGTGATGCTTTTACTGATTATGGGCCTTTGTAGTGTCTAAGTAGGATGTAATGTTAAGTTGACCCATTGAGTATTCTTTTGTTAAGGACTAATATTTGACACTTTGTATCAGTCTTCATAAAAAATAGGAAGTTTTGAGTTTGCTCTTGATACTTGATAGTTGTATGTCAGTATGTCACTGCTAGTTTAGTCAACCAACTTAAGTGGCTGAAAAGGATATACTGGACATTTTTACAATGTATGTTGACTTGTAACTTATATGACATAGTTAATGCATTCCACATTTGGAGTTTTTCATTGGTCCAACTTCAAAGGGACATTTTGTGGAATGTCTGTTGTGCTCAAAAGGATAGTACTAATAAAATTACAGGATATTGCAAGTTGAGAGTAAAACATAAAGCAGTCACTAAGGTAGTAGTGACAATACAACTGTATAGCATTGAATCAAAAGACATAGTAATAGTAATATGCGTCTCCAAGGGTTGATTTCATTGTGTTGAACACAATTTATGTGAATTCTTTTGTTTATTTTATACTTCACCAGCGTCCATCTTTCATGGATTTTTCAACATGTCAATGTACTTTCCTTCTGTTAGAGATTTAATGGAAATGTGATCAAGAAATTCACCGAAGCTCCCTTCTTTGTAGGCTGCAGGGTGATGTTCATCAACTAGCTCTGGTGCAGGTCCAACCTTTTTGTCTAAGTGCATACTATGAAGACTTGCAATTGAAAACCGTGTCGTTTGAATGTTGAGAATTGCTCTATGAGGGATACTCTTGTATCTACCATTGCTTATCACTTCAAATTGATCCCCCAACTGAACTATCAGGGCACCTTGTATAAATGGAACAGGGTGCCAATTTTTTTCATGGTCCATAATTTCAAGTCCTTGATGGCTTTGATTTAGTATGGTCAGGGTACCATAATCCGTGTGTGTTGGCATCCCTAGTGCGAGATCTGGTTCAGGGCAAGGTGGGTAGCAGTTGACAGCCATGACTTGAGAACCTTCTTTGATGTCATCATGTAAGTATTGGCATTCAGGCCTAGGCTTTCTAGAACCACTTCCATTAACTTCTTCTGTAATACATTTATTGCCATTCCATAGCTTCCCATCTTATCTCTGTATGAAATATAAGTAATTCAAAGTTAGTTCTTGCCATTTTCAATGAAAGAAAAATATAAGTTGGTAAGTTTATTACTTGTAAGTTGGAGGATTGGATGGCCATAAATGGATCCATTCTGATATTGGATTAGCATAATGCTTTATGAAGTCTCTCCAGTAGAAAACTTTATCGATCCCATGGTTCATACTAGTGCCATATCTTACAGGCCTGTGAATATCAGCTGAAGCTAAGCACATCTTCTCATCACTTGGCAATCAAAGAATTCTTCAGCGGAGTGTAGTGCATCTTTCATGACCGATGTGGAAATTCCATGGTTTATCACCTTCAATATACAATGTTCTTTATCCGAGCAAAATATAATATCAAAATAAATGCATGCATTCATGCACTATATATACGTCGAAAGCCCTTCTCAAGCGTTCCCTTTGTAAATAGTTTTTTAAAGAATGAAGCAAGTCTGACCCGCCTGGTTACGTTTTTGGTACCATGAGAAGTGAAAATTTGACACATGTATAGCCTGGAAAGCTCATGCAAAGAAAGCGAATAAGTCATCTTATATACGATGTATGCATATATATTTCTATATGCAGGCTTTTCTTATAAACTGATACCTGAAAGAAGCCAAGTTGGTTGCAGGCATCTTGAACGTGATGAATCAGTTGGGACCTGTGTGCAGGGTGATCCATCATGGCAAGGTCAATGACAGGGAGGCTGATAGAATTATGGTTCAGAAACATAGGGTTTGATCGTTCAGAAGGAGGAAGAACATAGCGTTCGGGTATATTTTCTTGGCATGTTTGGTTAATCGCGATGACACTGGTAAATGAACTCTTTCCCTTTGCTTCCATTCTCTCAGTGACTCTTCTTACTAAGGTTGGTTAAAGTGATGATTTGAATATTTTGGTTTCAGTCTTGTGCTTTTATAAGCTAAAAAACTTTACAGTATCTAGTTTTATAGTTTTATATTCAATTAAGTATATAGTTGTATGCTATTTATGTAGTAGTACCATAAATGTCAAAGCCGAATGTGTATTAGGAAGTAAGGGGGAGTGTATCATTCTCATATTTTATATGGTGTGTGGGGTCCATTGGTTATATTTAGGCTATTCAAATACCGCCTCTCTCACTTTTCCAGGGATTTTATGTTTTAGTCAATCATGTTACTTAGATTATACTTCTCCCATATTTGTGCTTGATATAAGTCCACTTGTTTCTAACCGGATAATGTTTTAATGTAATATCTTTCACTTAGGGTCCAAGGTTTGCGAGGCCGTTGCATCCCACACAAACCTTTCCAAAATCAATTTGACGCAACAAGCAGCAGAGTAGATGCCCGTGTGCATAACTTACACGTAAGATGCTTTAAGGTTGTTGATTCATTGATCATACGAGCATGTTATAAAGAATAATTATATAAAACGTTAAATAAGTATAAAAAACCATCATTAAAAATAAACGAGTTTTAAAAACTTTATAACTAAAGTGTTACATATTTAGTATCAGATTACATGGTTGAAAGATAATTTAGCTAGGACATGTCTTAATTTAACTAAGCTCATTACCGTGGTTGTTAGATCATATGAAATTTATAAGTTGACTCTAAAGTAATCTTGACAATTTGACTTGATTACTATGTTTTATTAAGTAGTCTTTATAATTGTTTTACGTCTTATTAGTTATTTTTTCACTTCTTTTTTAGTAAAATAACTTGATATCCTATGACAAGAAGTTATTAGGGTGTTTAAAAGTCTTACACTACCATAGGAGACATGATGTATTACATCCCGATGGTCGACTTGTGTTTCACCCCATGGTGTTCCTCAACTAGCTAATGGAAGCGAGTGGTATGTTTTTAGTGGTAAACTCACACTAAACTACTCTTAAATTTTCACTATATGCTTTTGAAGGGACTTGAATCCTTACCATTTTGAAGGGATGTCGTCAACACTTTGATACCATTGTGCTACAAGCACTTTGGTGAATGTGGTGTATATACAAGTCTAATTTTGCCACCATCTTACCGATCACTAATCCACTGAATGTGTTGGTGATATTGGTACGATGAGTATAAAGGTTTTGACATAATGACCAATCTAACATACTTGGTACTTGAGATTTAGGAACATAAGATTGTTTAGAAGATATTGTCAGAAAGATATCATATGAATTTCGAGTTTTAGGAAAAGAAAGAAAGAGAAATGATAATTTTGATGTCCCACATAAGCGGGAGGTAAAAACCCTTGAAGTAGTTGGGCTTCTTCTTCACATGCACTGGCCGAGATTGAAGCTAATGGGCGATGAAGCGTAATGTGGCGTTTGCAGACGAAAGTCCTGATGGTCTAGTTTGTGGTTAGTTAATCTAGAACTGCAGATTTGAAATGGTGTGATGCTTCACATTACGATGATCTGTTAATTGAAGAGGACTTAAACCGATGTGTTGGTCACTAAAGTGACAGATTTATACAGTCATAGCACTTCAAGTTGATCAGTTCTTTTCGTGATTGTTTGAAGGGGTGCTAAATCATGAATTGCATCAGTTGGAAGAGGTGCCAGCTTGCCTATATATATATATATATATATATATATATATATATATATATATATATATATATATATATATATATATATTATATATATATATAGCTTCGTTCATTACGTCTTTACAATTAGTATTCGTGCAAAAAAATATTTAAAATCAGCACATGTTTTGTCATTGTAACTTGGATGGCAATTTTCCGCCACCCATAACACACAACTCAAAGGATCGAAAGGGAACGAAGTTGCTTTAAGAAAAGAGAGAAGTCGACTTAAAACGGTAAGTACTCGAACTTAACGATTAGCAACCGAAAATGACAATATTAGTGTGTACACTACTTACATGTATGTACTCGTTGACTGTGACTACTACTGTGTCGGTTACCCAAGTTTATTCATAACATATTATTCAACAACTATTTGCATAAAACATGGTCTTGTATTATTATCATCGGATGTAAAAGCATTTATGTAAATAAATAAAAAAATTCACAATCAATCACTCATTTATCTATAACTCTAGATATTCTTTACATAACCGTAACAACGATGCCAGAAAACTTAATTACGTTACTAATACTCTCCTAACCATTGATATCCTGCAGTATCTCATAATTGTAGATGTTAATTGATCTACAATAACACATACACAAACACACAACAACAACAACAAAAAAAACTTAGTATATACAGCCCTCTACTTGGGTAGCCCCTTTCTTATAGATGAAATCATATTTTCAACATCACGTGTAAGTTTTAATGCAAGATATAATATTTGATTCAAACTCCATATATCCCTCTATGCATACACCCAACAACAACACATATGCATTCAATTTCATTGTTTTCCTCATTTGAATACTATTATGCAAGTACATTCTATAGTTTTTTAACAGATTTTATATCTTTTTATAATTTTTTATTTTAACTTGTGGTCATACCACCTACACTATTTCTATTTTGGGGCTCAACCCAAAACTGCTAACCATATAAAATATGGAAACACGTAGTACGCGTTTCCTTTTGCGGAATTTTTGGAAACATTTTTTAATATGTTTTCAATCTCTTAATTTATAGTTGTAAATCTTTTAATAAAATAGCTTTTACTAGAACTAAAATAATTATTTAACACTCTTAATCTTGGATCAATGATTTAAAAACATTATTTATATTTGTGTTATAAACTATAAAAGAGAATGTTATGGTATTAAACGAAAGAGGTAGGTTTAATAAGTATTTTATCATTTTCTCAATCGTAACTCTCATCCTAAATTTCTCACTACAATTTTATCGTTGCCTAAATATCTAAATTAAGATGTAAAGCGTGTCAGTGTGTCACTTTAACGTGTCATGGGTTGAAGGGTTGCATTGTTCAACCCCAACACGACCCTTTTTATATTAATGTTAAAAATATCAATCCCAACACACACGTATTTAAGTTCGTGTAACCTGGAATAACTCGTTTATCTATACATATCAAACTGCTTAGTGGGTTGCCAGGTAATAACATGTTAATCGGGTTTGTGGATTTTAAAAA